>JAZGTH010000022.1:4252500-4852500 GCA_036877525.1 Chromobotia macracanthus
CTAAGAGTCATTTTCATTCTTGTGTCGTACTCGGCCGCCCTGCCGGTTAATTCAGACATAATATGCACAGGTGGGGGGTCGTGGAAAGGGCAGACTCGCTGACAGCAGGAAAGGACACAACTGCAGTCGAACAAAAGACACATTTGGTTTTGGCGGATACAGTGTGCATGGCCATCGATCTACAGCTCACCTTTTAGCAACATGCATGTGTAGCAAGACCAGATCTAAAAAGCCAAGTGTAATTCAACTGACCTTAATGTTGTTAATTGGCTTTTGAAAGACATGACACTAAAGGTTAACAAGATCAGAAATTTACAAGTACAAATAAGGAGAAAGTAAGTAGTGCCATTCTCATACTAAACTACTATATTGCTGAAAGACTAGTATGTTACTCTGCTTATGTAAACCAGCAATTTTGGCATATAATTGGATGTAACCATCCAAATAGCTTCCCTGCCAAAATCAACACAAACTGTACAATCTGTCCCTCTGTCTGCATAAACCCATACATAGTCTGACTTGGCTGACATTGTAAAACACAGTACATGTATTTTTAAGATCCTGTACTTAATCAGCTATAATTTGTTGATATAAGCAGTTACATAAGTAAGTCTTTACTGTTAATTTACAGCATCATCACACCTTAGTCTATCATTATATCTAATCGCAGTATGATATATTAAACTAATTTTGTTTCAGCGAACAGCCAAACCTGTGAGAAATAAAAGGCATATTTCTAGGCATCAATCGAATGTGCGTCAATCGTCAGTCAATAATCCAATTTTTTTTCTAGCATATCAAAAATAATGGAACCACAATGTCTCACAATAAATTAAAATGACTGAAATCAATGGCAACTAATGAGGCATGCACAATGGCATTCGTATTTTTACACCTTAACAAGTAACATCAAATATGTTATTTTTTGTTTTATGAACTACAAATACAAGCTATGAGAATAGAAAGCTACAACTGATTTGTGGCAAGACCCAGTGTGCAAACCCAGAAATGCGCCCACCACGCAAGCCTGGGCTTTCTGGGTCTATATTTACCCCTGTTAGAATGACAGCTATATAAAGAACTACAAGCCCAGCTACTTAGTCATAAACGGCACCGATCCAATTCTTGTATTGAATTCTTAGGCGTGCCAGATGCATTAACAAACAGCAATTCTCTGAATGTTACTAATGAACAAATAATTGCTCTGCAAGTGGTTTTAATGCAGTTCACAAGCTATGGCAAACCGATTTATTTTCTATAAAACTTAATTGTTACTTAGCCGTGAAAATGATCCAGGTCGTGCAAACCCAGGGGATTGTAGATGTAAGGATTTACATAAAGAAATCACTAGTTCACCGATTTCAGCTTAGCCTGTTGGTTACACTGCTGGCATGTTCAGCAGTCCCCATCCCCCACTAATGGCAACCTCTCCACACAAAACATTAACCATAGACTCTGTGACAGCCAGCTGTCTCAACTACTGCTCTGGCCTAAATGCTTTTCACCCCCAAACAAGAACAAACTCAGGTTTTCATGCATGTCCTTATCAGCCGTGCATGCATGCATGCATGACTTAATGCATAACCATGGCCGTATTCACAAAGTCACCTACTGTACATGCAATGACATGTGCAAATACAGTATGTCAGAACGCAACAACCGGTTTGCATTATGCGTGAATCATAAGGCACTGCTTCAGGGATTTTAAGGACACATGACACATGTTATAAGAAGTTAAATTGTTTTCCTCAGGCATGCACTAACATGCTTTAAAATTCACACCGAAACATTATTCCCCAAATCTGTTTGACTATAAAGTAAGAGACATGCATTGTGGAAAGCACAAGTAGGATGTGTAAGGTAATGGTACCGTAAGTGAGTTGTTATTCCTGAGAGGAGGTAAAGTGACGGGTGATGTGGCTTCTGTCCCTGCCCCAGCCCGGGGACCCACGATGCCCAGTCCAGGGGAAGACTGTCGCTGGCAAATCTCACCCCCTTTGCCTACACACATTAAAAAGATTAGGAAAGCATCGAACAATTGAACTCAAACCTTTACAAGCTTTTTTTTTTTTTTTTACCAAGCACAACTGGTTATCTCATAGTTAATCCATTACCAAAGAAGAAAAATATTTACTATTTACCATTTAATGGATATATTTGATATATAAATATATTTTAACAAACATAAACCCTCATAAGCACGCCGGATAAATGTATATACACAGACTATACACCAAACAAACCTGAGAGGCAGTACGAGCCTATTAAACGCCTATAATCTGTATAACACACACAATTACTACAGAAACAACACGAAATCACAAATGCATTAAACTGATCCCAGTTCAGACGATGTTTCGTGGCTGTATATGTCTGACCCTGCAGTCGGACGTGAAGCTGCCAGCCTCACAAGCCGTGCAAACCGGACAAATAATCCAACATCTCCAAATGCGACCCGGAGAATAAACGCGCTCCGGCCATCGGCCTCCTTACCGGCCGGGTAGACGGCGGCACCGGCGGTCACGCACGGCTTCTTGGTTAACATGGCCGCTGGAGAATCGCGCACACCCGCAGAAAGGCCACTCCGGTCCCTCCAGTCCTCCCAGCGATGGCTCGCTCTCACTGCTCCCGCTCTCAGTGCTCCCAGTCCGGGCAGCTACATCCAGACCCCCGCGATCGGTTCCTCAAGACGCGCAAAGCGAACAAAGACGCGCGCGCGGCCTCGCACCCGTGCGCACTTGTGGGCCTGTGAAACTATGCGCGGTCCGGCTCATTCGCATGGTCGTGGTTCAATCCTCTCTCTCTCACGCAGTCACACTCGCTGGGTATGTACTTGAAGTCGGTTTAGGGTGTTGCCTGGGCTTATCTATCATCAGCCTCGTTTGCCTCCACCTTCTTTTCTCTGCCCTCCCCGAGCAGGACGCGACGCGACGCGAGTCCACCAACCAACGCGAAGCGCACGGACTCACCTAGCGGTGCACCACAGTGTTTGGTTATGCATGCATGCATGCATGCATGTGTGCATGCATTATATTTCACATCCAGGCGTGTTTTTTCACGCTTTTGAACTTTCATGCATTACGCATTGGGTAAGAAAACACATTGCATGCGTTAGTGCTCATCTCAGCCTGCTGATGTTCACTAAAGCTTTCTGGTGTTGTTTTATATACGTGAAACATTTGCATTGTTATTTATTAGGAAGCTTGAAACTGATTGTCTTGAAACTTACAGTATGTGTGTGAATTTCTGCCCACTAGAGGGTGGAGTGAGTTCAGCTGTACTGTACTGTACTGTACTGTACTGTACTGTACTGTACTGTACACAACATCATACAGATATCATCCCCCCAGACTGCCTCAAATGTTGCTTGCAACTACTGCTTACACCTGTTTACATATCAAAGAACATCCTGCCGTGATCAGATTATCCGTAATTTGATCAAATCTTTCATTATCTTGTGAAAATGATTCATCTGACTGTTGTGATCTGATGTTGGTGGAGTTTCACTGTAACTCAGACGGTCACGCAATCTTTTACAAATCTCTTTTGTGTTATAATCTTAAATCTAACAAACTTCATGTAAATTGTTTTGATAAAAATGTGTTTTTTAAATAGCGTTGGTTTTGATGTAGTGTTATCTAATGCAATGGTATTCACTCATTTTCATACAGTGGCACATCATTTAGATAAGCTAATCTATTTTAGGTTAGCTACTACAACAAACAAGGTTTCGTATACAGTATGTCTCCTTACATATTAACGCAATCGACTCGCACCTCCACCCCCCCCAGGATTTAATGTAGTTTCACTGGCTGTGGTCGGAAGGGAGCAGCGAATGCTGGGATGGCATTTGCCTCAGCGGTTACTGGGAAACCTCAGTAAGCACTGTGTGAAGACATGGGCCCCTGATAACAGCCATTTTCAACAGGGCTGATGTAGGGTACATGTCACACCTCACATGGTTCCCATGTAGTATCTGATAGAGGAATATCAAAGGGCCGACAGAACCCATTCGCTGAAGCATGACACCTCGAGCTAGAAGCTGTGAATAAACCTGCGGGAGTGTTATAACAGAGGAAACATGGGTGTTATTTGTAGCTGAGTTTCTCCACTAGGGACTTGGAGGGTGTGAACTGTGGACTTTTTCACCCAGGGCTATTATATGGTAAATACTACCAAATTCACCTTCCATCACAAGACGTTTTGTTATTAAAGGTGCAAACCTGTATTTTCATTAAAATGATGATGCTGTGGGACTGATTGGTGATTCCAGCCCGAGATTTCTCCGCTTGGCAGCATGTATATTGAGACACATTCAATATGCAGAAGATGCATCCTGACCCAATGCAGATAAATGTAGTATCACATTTGCTACCCAGCATGCTTCTTCTGCAAGTCGAGTTTATTTATGTCATTTTTGAGTTATGTTGAGCAAAAATTCCTTGAGGAAGCAACTGGGTAAAATGTGTTTATACGTTTAATCTCTGTCAACCCAAACTGCACGGAACAGCTTGTTCTGTAAGTGCTGGATAACATACATACCACAGAACACTCAGGTTCACTAGATAAAACACTTCTTTTACACTACCCAGCTAACAGGGAACGTTCTCCGAACATTGGCTTATGTTTTCTAAAAGTTCTCTCTTGGAGTAACGTTAGTAGAAGTCTTTCTAATATTTAAAAATGTTACAGAATTGATCAAATTTGAGTAATGTTCTTATAACGAACAATATGTTAATACAACGTCTTGTCAGACTTTATCTTGAACATTCCTAGAACTTTCAAAATAAGGTTTCTAATGTTTTTATTACCTAATGGAAATGTTAGGCAAACGCTCTTACAACCTAAATTTGTTCAGCTGGGTAGCCATCCTGAAAAAGAAACACAAAATCTGTCTGCTAAAAACTCGAATAATGTTGTGTGAACCCATAACCCCTGGTGGCTAATTAAAGCGTGTATAACCTCACCTATTCTGCTGTTACAATAATAAACCCTGCAGACAGCACATCCCATAATGATATCCAGTCCTGGGAACAGATAGCGAGGGGTTACACCTGAGAGCTTTTCAGAAGCACCCACGCACACGAGAGTTTTAACTCTTTCCATTATGTTCCATCAGTTCAAAGCAGACTACAAAAATCTGCTGTGTGCACAGTTTCCTTGTTAACAGACAGAAATCTCCCATCAGTTATTTAAAAGATTAGTGAAGTACAGTGTCTAAATAAACTCCGATCCTATAACCTAAACGTATAATAATAATTTATCCACAAACGCCAAAAGTAATTCACTCAGGTATCAGTACAGATTTCTTCAATGGACACTATTTAAGATAGTGTAGGCAGTTCAGAGAGGCTATAGCAAGCTAGCTTTGAAAGCATAAGATCCCGCCCTCCGTTCACAGCGCTCTCCAAAGCCACGGCTCCTCCAATAGTGCACAGAGGTATGCAAATGCATAGTTTGACAGGCAAATAATACATCGTATCATTGCATTCAGACCGAATGCAATGATTGGATGAACATTTTATGGTCCTGCACCTTCCACAGATGACAAAAATAAATTTGACCACTTAGTGATCACTATCAGGATGCAAAGAGACGTTCAACCAGCATAACAAAAAAACATTTGTGGAAAAGATCACCTACCCTGCCTTTCAATTCTCTTGACTTCAGTCAGGTAGCAGTACAGATGCGTTTAATGAACGCCATTATATTCCTTTTGATTTACATAAAGCTCAAAACAGGTGGCAGGTGTATCAGCGGCAATTAGGATGTTGGGCCAAAACAAAAGCGCAGATGGCCGAAAGACTGTTTCCATCTGGTTCATAATACAGTCAGGTATATAAAAAGAACATGGGTGCTGTTTAGTGATTCGATCTGTTGTCGGCCCCCTTACATCAACAGAAAAAATCAATCGCTGTGAAGCTGTCTTGCACATCAACACCATGACACAGACCAAACAAAATGGTGGACGTTATGTAATATCTGAGTCGGTTTACACGTTAGACTATATTTGCGTGTACGCTCCCAGCCCACGCAGACGGTCTGTGCAAATATAAACGTGATCGCCGACAGACACAGGAAGTATCTATACCTTTGAAAATAGCGTATAGGGGAAAGCATGCATGCTTAACCTTAAACCACACCCGAAGAGACAGAATGCAATGCAATTGTCAATGCATATAATTATTACTGTATAATTCTTTTTCTGCTGTACAAACAAATATACCACCTGTATAATAATTCATTTTAGAACGTTGTTAGATTCCAGATTAATTGAATTTCACTTGATACTCCCCAAAAATAAAAAAGATAGAAAAGCAAAATACGTCTGTCACCTCATGACCAGAGAATTGCAATTTTAAAGGGGGGAACAGGAACACTGACAAACACAAAAGCACTCTCGCTTTCACAGTCATTCACATTGTGTTCCTCTCTCCCTCTGTATGCTACAGATTTGTTTTCCAAGGAAAGTTGCCTGAGGCGAAGAATATTTTTGTCAGCTCCACTGTCATGTGTTCACCCACGCTATACGTATTTAGCAGGGCTTATTTTTACAGCCATCTGGTGGAAAAGCTCAGAAACGCCTCGTGAAAATAGTGAAGTGAAAGTGACATATTTGTCAAATATGGTAACATAACCCAAAATGTGACCTCTGCATTTAACCCATCACTGGTGAAGAGGGAGCACACACACAAACCCGGAGCAGTGGGCAGCACACTACTGCACCCAGGGAGCAATCGGGGGGTTAGGTGCCTTGCTCAAGGGCACTACCATTGCTACCTGCCAGAGCTAGAATCGAACCAGCAACCTTCTAATTACAAGCCCAACTCAACCTGTAGGCCACAACTACGCCACATGAAGTTAGACGTAATTTATGGCATGGTTCGATCATCAACTAAAATGATCAGCTATTCACGACAGCAGTGAATCAAATACGCAGCCGTGCATAAAGTTGATTCATGCAGATTTGCACCACAACAGCATCTAACTGTGCCCGTGAATTCAGTCTAAATTCATTAACCTTCTTTGCATTAATGACCAAAAAGAAAATCAGACTAACCTCACTCAGGTAGACTTCAAATACAGAACCCTGTTCACTTACAGCAGCTAGGCAGTCTGAAGTCATTTGCTCTTCATTTTAATATTTTTGGTAACATGAGAATCCGTACTGTTGGTGATGCAACGTGGGCGTGTCCAGCACCTGGCCAATCGTTATGCAAATAAGCGGAAACTGAACTCACCCACAGCCAATAGGAGTAAAGACGGTTCAGCTAACGTGATCCGTGTCCTGTGAGATTTTGTAGTTTAATGTAGACAAAACAGGAGAAATAAATGTTACTGTCTGTGCTGTTATGTATGATGATTTGTCTACACCCACTTGCAGGGTTATAATTAGAAACTATGCAGAGAATGCCTGCCATTCTGAGTGAGCTTAATTCATGCATTGATAATTATTCATATCATTTGTGATTTGATGCAAGCACTGATGCAGTTTTTATACAAGCCTGTTCTGCGACAGAATTTATTTTGTTAACTGCAAGATCACATATTGCTTGTCAAATAAGAATTACATTTTCTTTTCACAGACAATATACATCTCAATATACCTTTTCAAATGCCCATTAGTAACCAACAATGTGACCTGGTGACCTCCGGTGATAAACTCGCTGTTACTGTGAGCAGGGCTTCAGGCTTTTTGTAAATGAATGTAGCTTTTATTGTGTTTTGCATGAGCGGCTTACAGTTTGTCACTGCTCGCTGGAGGAGGCTAAATGTGCCTTCATTTGCACACTGAATCACAGCTCACAGGCAACATGAGCTGCGCTCGAACGGCCCAGTGCCTCGAGCAAAAGGTGGAAGCGTGAGTGTTCTCTAATTCCCAGAATTCCCTGTCTCTGACTGCCTCATTCCCAGTGCCCTTCAGGCCAGGGCCATGGCTGTGCATGCAGATGAATGGCTGTTACCAACACAGTGTTGATGGATGGGGTGTTTATTATTGAACTTGTTGCCAACATTTACCTAATGCTTCAGTAACAAAAACGTTACTTTGAATGTTCTACTACCGTTACTGCAAGAAAATGTTTAGATAACTTTTAGAGAACATTAGCCAGCATTTTATGAACATTCCCTGTTAGCTGGGGACCTTTCTTATAGCTCCTGGCTTCAGATCTGTCTTTCTTAAATTCAGTCACACACTGCCACCAGCAAACCCATCATACTGTCAGTGGCTGTTGGAGCCCCATTTGGTTTGACTGCAGAGGGAATTTAACAAAGCAACATTTGTACAATCCTCTGAGTCTGCTACAGTAATCTACCGTAATCCACTTTCCAAGACTCTGTACAAATCAGCGGATTTCAGCAAAATATGCTGGGCACACGAGAGCGCTGTGCATGTTAAAAGCCATCACTCAGTCCGGCTGTAATCTTGTTTACACCGCACAGACCTTACACCATCCATTGAGACTGGTCCAGGACTGTTTTGTGCAAATAATGCGTTGCCCGGCAACAATGAATCTCATTTATCAGTCGAGACAGTTTGAATATCAGAGGCCCTGTTTACATCTCACGACAGCCGCAGTTTACAAGGCAGGAACAGGTCTGGTTCAAATTACATTTTGGTTTTGATATTTAAATTCAGGGCTATTGTTGGACGGCTGGTAACACACCACCTTCCCTGGCCTCGCTACAGCGGCGCGGATAACACAAATGGGCCTCAGCGCATCCATTTGATCGATGATACTGAAGGCTCAATTACCCAAAGTGTTGTTCAACAAACAAGGTTAACTACAGACCTGTGGACCAATCAGCTCATTAGAAGAGCTGGCAAGACAGCAGGAGACGGCCATCTGTACTGAGGAAAAGAGACAGCGGACCTCCAAACTGTGACTGAGCATCACTAGTTAAATATCTGTTACTGGTTAGCTGTCACTGGTTAGTGATGTTGACTGTACAGCGCATGTTTTTTGTTTACAATAGTTTTCATCTATTTTTTTGTGAAAATATTAAAGCAAAATAAATTTACTTAAGAAGCGAAACTGCTTAAGATATTATAACTGGTTTGCAAAAATAATATGTTGAATTCATTTTTTCCCCATTGGCAAAATGTTTTTTATTACATAAATCTAACAGAATTCAGCTTAAAACAGGAGAAAACAATTTGCCAAAAGAGAAAAGAAACCATTCAGGAAATATTTTCTGAATGTCTTGACCTACACAATGTCGCTTCTCAAGTAAAATGTATCTATTTATCCTTATGAATGAATTTTTAAACCTTTCTTTTCTCTCAGATTCACTAAGGTAAGCAACATTCCTTTAGCCTGAGAAAAACAGAAGATGACATCCATCAAAATATCTTTTCCGGCACCAAAACATAAGAGCTGACTGCAAACTCAGTCGTTCAGTTACAGGTGGACAGCTGCTGAAATAAACGAAACAGAATGAAACAAATGACACTCCAGGATTAAACATACCACAGTCATTTTTCTGTAGTAAACCGACATTCACGTTTCCTGTAGTTGTTGACACTGATTCCCTGCACCAGTGACCATGCAGAAGAGATCTAATGTGCAGTTGTTGCCACAGTCATGATGTGAATCATATAATCAATTAAACATAAACACAAGGTGTGGTGCTCTCTGGCCCGTTCCTTATCTCATCATTTTCCATTCTTTTCTGGAAAATGTCTTATCTGCCCTTTCGTATGTCTTTTAACAAACAAAAATGCAGGCACGTGTTTGGCCACCAGCAGAGATGTTGCCATGGGCGATTCCACAGGATAAAGTCAAAGAATAACTGCACAAAAACAGGACAACTGCATTTTAAAGTATACAGAATACAGATAATGACGGTGCTATGAAACTAATTTGTCTTAATAGAAAACATTTTGTTGCATTCTCTCTATACACCAATAAGCATAAAGATTTCCACCTTTTCCACTTAATGATTCATCTCAATGGTTGTAATAAATAAGCGCATCCAATCATCTGCTCTCCCTCGTCCAATAAGAGCCCTGTTGATGTTTTAATCCTCAATGCAACATAATTTGAGAAATTCAGAAATCAACATCAATTCCATTTATTAAAACTGCATTGTTATTCTCTATTTCCGTTTAAAATCATCAGCTTTCATCTTACCTCAAACAGATGCAGTATTGCTGAGTATTTTAACACAGCTCTTCAGATTCATTGATAACCATTGGCCGTTTCCAACAGGTTAACAATCCATCTGGTTTTCCGTTCATGCTTCATATTTGTTGGTGACCATCATGTCCTTACAAGGAGGAGAAGGTACCAAAGACACTTCCAGAGTCCGATCCATCTAACAATGTGTGTGTGACTACAGCACTACAGTTTGGGTTCCTTTGGCTCTCAGTTCTCTGTAATTAGGAGGAGCCTGTTAGCTTTTGTATGACTGATCACCTAAACCTGCTGCTAGCCAAGCTTGCAGGGCCAGGACACGAGCACAGAGCAGATGTGTGAAGTCATATTACACTGCTTAATAACTGATGAGGCTGAAAAGGATGTTGTGTGTGTATAAGAAAGAGAAAGAGACTCAGCTCGGCTCCTCCTTCTAAAGTAATGAGCATTGTCACTGTGTAATCGATCTACCGTATGTTCTTCTGCTGATAAACTTTGACCCAGCTAACAGGGAACGTTCTCAGAACGTTGGCTAATGTTTTCTAAAAGTGACTTTGGCAACAACTGCGCATTAGATCTCTTCCGCATGGTCACTGGTGCAGGTTTATTTTCACAACTGCTGAAATGTATCCATTTATTGATTATTTACATGCATATCAAAAACATTATTCTTAAGGATGTTAGTAGAACATTTTAAAAACGTTACCGAATTAAAACGTTTTTGAATAACATTCTTAAAACCAAGCAATAACGTTAATGCAAAATCTAATAAAGGGATGTTTGTGGAATGTTCCTAGAACTTTAAGAATAACATGTTTAATGTTTTGTTACTTGATGGAAACGTTAGGGAAACGTTTTTAAACTCGTCAGCTGGGATATTGCCAGCTGACTGTATATTCACTGTGGAGTCTCACAATGAGACCGCCTGTCACGTTGGTTAAACAACAGGATTACGAGTCTCTCCATCAGCACTCATTCACACAAGAGAAACGATCTGTTTACTGGGAAATGGCGTTCTTGAGCTGATGAACGAGTTGCTAGTTATCACACATAACACTTTATGGGGCAATAACATGAGGGTTAATTAGATGTAAATATGACAGTCCTGTGATATAGTTTGAAGGTGAGAAGTATGACTTGCCAGTTACTATGGAGACGGAGTGTTGTGGATGGTTGCTAAGGTATTGCTAGGTTGTAGCTAGGCAACTGATATTCAGATGGTATCGACTGATAAACCACATTTATTGTTGCCAGGCAATGCATTATTGCTCAAGATCGTCCTGGGCCCGTCTCAATAGTTGCTGTATAAGATGATGTATACAAGATTACAGCCGAATGGATGGATGGCTCTTTATACATACACACTGCTATCCCGAGCCTGTTTTACTGAAATACGTCATATTTTAGTCTCAGATAGTGGTTCACAGTGGAGCAAAGTCAAACCCAGCTAACAGGGAACTCTTATAGAACACTGGGTAACGTTTTCTTAAAGTTCCCTTAATGTTACCAAAAAACATTCTCGCAGTAACTTTAGTTGAACCTTTTTATATATCATATATATCAAATATGTTAAGTTGCTAGTGGAACGTTTTAAAAATGTTACAGAATTAAAAACATTTTGATTAACGGTCTTACAACCAAGCAATTGTTAACACAACATTTAAAAACTGTTCCTAGAACATCTAAAATAACATTTTTAATGTTTTGTTACTTAATGGAGACCTTAGGGAAACGTTCTTACAACCTAAAATTGTTAGCTGGGAAGGAGCTCACCTGCAAGTGTCTCTGATATTCTTCTTACATTACATTTAATCATTGCTACCCTCAGTAAGCCACAATCAATACTGACGTTCCCATGATGCTTTTCAGTTGTCTGCATATTATCGCTTTAGCAATTATACAAACCTGAGATATTTCTTCTCTATCAGACTTTCCCACGTTATCTCACACTGGCCCAAGGTGCTGGTTTACACTTATATAAACAACCAGACAGGGTTAAAAAAGGAACTGTGTGGTGATGTTGTCTACATCCTTCTGTGGTGAATGTTACACCATCCTAACTATCATTTACAGCAACAGCTCACCTGAAAATGAAACCATAAATAATAATGTGAAATGACTGAGATACACTCACCCATTCAAAACTTAACCAGAATGTCACAGACCTAAAAAAACTCCTAATGTTAAGTACACAACAATTCTGATCACTAATATCTTAATTTTACCCACCATTAAACACTATTCTTATTGACTTACAGATCTTTTAAAAATAAATCAACAGACATGCACATATGCACAGTGTGTGATGTCCAGCTCAGATAAAATCTCAGAATTGGTTCTCAGTGTTTCCTGCCACCTGTGACCATCCGTGACCATCTGTGCTGCAGTTACTATGCAAACGTAAAGGCACAGCGTGATCACGGGGGCATGGAGTCTATGTAACAGTATGTAGGTAGTAACACGTCACTTTCATGGCACAGATAAATGCCCGCTGTGACTGCCGTGCCATGCTTATTCCCCGGGTCCAAGTGCACGCCCTGCACAGTGAGGGGTCCGATATTTCGTCTTAAAACGAATCCACCTTTAACAAGCACATTTCTGTGTCTCAGCCATGTGTTAACCTCACCTATCATGAAATGCGCCTCACTGACATACAAGCTGTCACACTAACCGCATGTGTGTACTTAAATTAACACAGTGAAGTGCAAAAGCAGAGCAAATATAGTGTTACACTAACTAAACTATGCAGTCATATGCATGAGACGCATTTAAAGATTGCGTAATGCATTTTAACCAAACTGTAACATCATTCCCCATGAGTACCCTCTGTTTTGTTGCTTAGTTACATGTTAAACATATAGTCTGCCCTCTTGGTTCTACTAACTAGTAGCATGCATCACATTGTGTTTTGTTTAATTACATAAAAGTTATTTATTTGTTTAGTAGTCATGGGTTTGGGGTCGGCTCCTTGATTGACAGGCTAGGTGTCCACCCCATGAGGTCAAAGGTCATAACTGTGACCCCGCTGACCTGTTTCCGGACAGAACAGATCAGCTGAGAAATACCTCCAATGCCCTGGTTGGATTATACTGCCCCATTCCCGTGCCCTGCCCCACGTCGCCCCACGAATACTACACTACAGTTCCCAGAAACCATTTATTTCCGTCCCCATGAGCTGCTAAAAAAAGACACATTTTCCCCTGACTTTATATATTAAAAAAACAAACTTTCTGTACATATACAACATTATGATTGTTACATTTATTGAAAACGTAATATATGCATATGGAATCATAAAACTGAATAAAAAAATTGTCAGGTAAACAGTTGCAATTAAAATTGTTATCTGCACAATTGTTAATACACAATCTTATGCCGTCTCTAAATGTTAAGTAAAACTAAGAGAAATGTGATTGGGGAGATAACGTGTCAGTCATATGTCCTCCTCATATCTCAGTGGACATGGGAAAAGGCTTCAATATGCATCAAAAATAATTTTTATAATAACAATAAAATAATAACAATTGATAAAGCTTGGCTTCCACGACTTCCCGTCTTTATCAAGTGAGAGTGCTGTTGAAAGACTGTCCTTCGACTCCTACATACACATATTATCAGTCTTAAAGCTAGCCAATACGTTGTACGAACGTTTCCCTGATGTTTGTATTAAGTAACAAAAACATCCAGTTTTTAGATCTTGTATTAACTTCATTGCTTGTTTATAAAAACATTATTCAATCATATTCAATGTTTTTACACCATTCCAATAACAATGTAAGAATGACATTTTTAATATATTTGATATATAATGTTAAAAAGTGTTCTACTAATGTTACAGCAAGATTGTTGTTTGGTAACTCTGAGAGAACGTTTAGAAAATGCTTATTTTGGATAAAGTAAAAAATGAAAAGGCAACATTCTGAGAACGTTCTTTGTTAGCTGGAATCTAACCTCCAGAAACAAAACATTTTATTTTTGGCAACCATTTTGAGGAAAGACACATTTACTAACCCTTATCCAGCTGTCCCCCCTGCTTATCTCACTGGGTGTGGGGCTTTCTTTAGGGAGGGATTAGTTTACCTCTGCGGGGGTAATACACACACTCTCTCTCTCTCTCTCTCTCTCTCTCTCTCTTTCCAGGAGAGTGTCAGGTTAAGAGGTCCAGAACCTCCTTTATAAAACTAATTCACAGAGGCAGGTGAATCAACAGGGCAGCCGTTCTCTGAATACAGCTTGTTTTGAAATAGTCCTGCAGGACAAACACCTTCTGTTGTTGACGCGACAGCCCTGCGGTCATTTATGACCCTTTATTTTTGCCTTAACGTTTTAATGTAACAGCACACATGTAACATCCCTACTGCCTGACAGATATAACTGAAAACTGTCTCTGTGACGGCCCTGCAGGCCCTATAAAGAGCAATAACCCACTGGGAAGAAGGTTTTGACACTGCAATGAAAAGACTGTACTTGAGCTAACGAAACATGACTTTGATACATGTACAGCCCAGTTAACTGTCATAGACTTAAGAGTCATTGATTCTTCAGTTATGATTTGTATGAGACATTTCTCTGGCAGCATTTGAGCTATTGAAGACGTTGTGTAGTGAGAAAACTTAATATGACATTATATTTGCTGCGTATAATTTCTACAGTACTGGCAACACCAAATCAAACTATTTAACCATTAATACAGAACATTGTGTTGCAAGGCTTGATGCCATGATCTTAGGCTGTTGTAGGTGGTTGCCAGGGTGTTGCCAGCCAGTTGGTATTCCAAATGGTGTTTAATTTATTGTTTATCCTGTTGCTAAGGTGATCAGGGTGGTTGTTAAGTGGTACTTTATGGTGCAAATAAAGATCATTACAAACAAAGAAATCAATAGGACTCCATTTAAAGCCAAGATGGACTGCTACAGCGATTTCTCACTATGTTCAAAATGAATAGTATCAAACATATAAAGTGATTCCTGCATAAAAAAATGTACACGGCAGCTCTTCAGACCTCGCTGTATTGATTTATTAATTAGCATGTAGCACACAGAGGTCAAAACAGCTCTTTTATAGTCAGTTATTACAATAAAATCAAGTCTGTTGTATAGGAGAGGACATGAAGAACCCATGTGATTTCTCACCTCACACTGCCACTGGTTGGACACCCACTGTCCAGTGGACAAATCTAGTCCAAAATATCCCACTACCTATTTAAGTGAAGTATTCTGGATCCGTGCTAAGCAAAATTCATACGGTGGAAATTAACTAGCATGCCGCACAGAGGCGCGTTTTAAACTGCGTCCTGAAATAAATGATCCCCAGCTAACATTATCGAATGTTATGCATTTTTTATTCTGGAACATTTTTTTTAAAAAAAGGAGGAACTATTTTTAATACCTTTGAGAGAACTTTTAGAGAACATTGGCCAATGTTCAACGAACGCTCACTGTTAACTGGGTTTTCTCCGGTGTCTGTTTAAAGACAAGCGTCTGGTATGTGCCCACAGAGAGCGGCCCAAATGAACCTGCTCACCCTGATCACCACTGAGGGATCGAGTGCTGGTTAAACAGTAAACAAAGGAGCAGCTATACACATTTATGACCCTTTCACTGCAAACAAACCTTATCAGCAATCAGTGGATTTGCATAGAAGACTCACTTTTTATGATGCTATAAATTTCTTTCTGAAACAAATTAAGCTTTTGGCTTTATATGGTTTTATTACAAGTTACACAGTGTGTGTTTGCTACTACATAACTACTACAGTCCTGCATTATGTCAATATTATTACCCACAACGCCTATATTCACCAATTAAAGTGCTACAAAGAAGCTAGAAGGTCAGAAGTTCTGTATCCAGGCTCATAAAATATCAAAAATATTTAGTATATTATATATTTACAATAATATGTTATAATGTTTAAAAAATAACGTCTTGCAAAAAGCTCCATACTTTACCAAACCCTTGCGAAGTTTCAACAAGTTTGAGTCGATATGGCATTGATTCTGCTTTTTTTTTTTTAAAGAAAATAAGGTTTTGCTATCAGTTTATAATGTGAAATGAAACTAAGGTGCAAAGACATTTAAAGCCACTCCAGGCTGCTTATACATCAGCGAAAGGGTTTTGCTTTTAATACCCATTTTTTAATTATATCTGTTTTAATTTGATTGCAGTAATTAAGCTATTTTTGCTGAATGACGGTGAGTGTCATACTTGCTTTAATAACTGTTAAAAAAAATCCAGCTACTTTTATGGGCATCTGAGATCGTTTCTCTGGTCACTGATGTGAGCTGCTCTTGTAACAGATTTGACTCTGTTCTAATCCACATAAATTGATACTGACTCCTGATTTGAGGTCCTGCTGCACCCGCGGTCAAATATAGAAGGTTTCACGGCCTTACTGGCACACGGCAAACTCGCACTATGTGCAAAAACAGGGTGCTGTTCCCACTGAGAGATGAAGACGGCACGATGCTGTATTCTTGGAACAGGTGTTGTTAATGCATGCTGGTACATGTCAATTTAGGACTGAACCGAAGATGAGCTAAAACTATAGATTACAGAGTGCAGAGCAAAAACAGCCCAGTAGTGAAAGCGTCACGACAGCCTTTGATAATCTTAGACAGGCAATAATCTATAGGAGTAAGAGTATAAACACATCACATGCCTTAGTTAAGATCATATGACACTGGGCGTACGGTTCACATTCACACCGGATTGACACCTTATTGTAACTGAATTGGAGCATGTGCCCCAAGCGACCACTCCAGTGGCCTTCCAGTTTTGGAGTCGGGTTCGATTCTGAAATAGCAACCATGGCAGTAATCCTAACATTTTACTGGAAGTCTGACAGGCAGGTGAATGACTTCCACACAGAAGTTGTTGGTAAATGTATTGCAGCTGTTTTCCATATGTGCCATTATCCAAACACTGTCAGAATCAAGACGTTCGTAAAGATTAAAGTGTGCAATTTACTGGATGTTAAAATATTACCTGCTCTCCCTGCAACCTGAAGAAAGCCATTGACACATGCTGAATTCCCCAAAAAGCTTAAACTCTGGTGAGTCTTAGTTGTCAGTAGCTTAAACTCTGGTGAGTCTTAGTTGTCAGTAGCTTAAACTCTGGTGAGTCTTAGTTGTCAGTAGCTTAAACTCTGGTGAGTCTTAGTTGTCAGTAGCTTAAACTCTGGTGAGTCTTAGTTGTCAGTAGCTAAAAATTATGCTGAACCTTTAGTATTGCAATGTCAGCTTGTTAAAACAACCTACGTATTTATTTTAGAAAACATTTGTCTGAAGTCAAATCAGATCATTCATAACTGAGTAAATATTTAAACATATATGTGATATTATAACTGATTAAATCATTTGGTGTATATATTCTGAAATAAGTCAATAAGTCATTACGGTTTAATACAGTGTTTTCTATATTATATTGATGACAGGAATAGTGCTGCCACCCTGTGGTGACCCGGTCTCATTACACAACGTCACACTGATTTGCAAGTGAACAGGCTTGTTACGCCCTCTGGTGGTGAAACCATTCCACTGTTTATTGAAACACACACAGCAGTGAGACTAAAGGGCTTCTGTTGACCCCAGTTGTGACACGCTCGATTTATTTTATACAAAATAATAAACATAATTATTATCTCAAATCAATTTCATTGCAAACCTCCGTATGCTTCTCTTTTTAAAGCACAAAACGTGCTTTTTGAAGCCACTCTTTTACTTAAGTAAAAAAAACTGTACTCATTACACACTCTGGTGTAAAATACAATCCCATCATTTCACTTGTACAAGTTTAACATGCTTTAAAAAATAATTTATTATTAGCCTAAGAACAATTCATACACAAACAAACTTTGCTTCAAGTGATACAGTACTGCGATAATTATTCCACTGAGAAAACATATTCACTGGTCGTTCAAGTATGTATTTGTTAGTATGCATTTGTTTCCTGTTGGTTCCACAGATGTAACACCTTGAAATTCACAACCATTATTTAATACTAAACAACCAAATACATTTTCCTGTTACACTCATTGAAACTACATAGTTCATGTAGTTTCAATATATCAAATTGTCGGCCTTTCCGAAGACTGAAGAGCACCTCATAATTATTGTATTGGGTTAAACCACAAAATATTTCAGGCCAGAATAATTTTGTCACAAAGGCATTGAAAACAAAATTTGTTCTATGGAATGTCGGCCTTACTAACCACGTTTCAAAGTGTAAAAAAACTAATGCTAATAAATGTACTATTGTTTATGTACAGTTAGAGTGTGTACAGCTTACTGTCTGAAGGTCCTGTCTCAACTCGCTTCACATTTTTAAATAACGTACTGCTAGCGCTAATAACCAAGACTAGCTTGTTTATTGATTACAGTATCGGGAACAAATACTGTATCTAATATAAATTATAGCGCGTAACAAAAATAAGCAATATGCTGGTTTCATGTTAAATGCTCCCTGAGTGGGAATTTAATACCTGTAATTATTTGATATTCAGCTGTCTGTAAACGTAAAATATGTTCACTGATAACACAATTATTCAAGCAGGTCTTTGCTCTGTAATGCATTTTATATCTTTGGCCCTGCGGTACCATATATGGGCGAAACACTCGATGACATGTCAACCTGTTCGTTTAATTGGCTGCGGAGTGTTCGATGTCCAGCCTCCTCTGGGCGGAGCCTCTCTTGCGTGCCGCCGGCAAAAGTGTGAGAGGTCCTAAAGCTCCAGGAGTCTCGAAGAACGATTTGGAGCCCAGTGCCATTTCCTTTGGTGTTGAAGGAGTCTGGAGATGTGGAGGATAAAAGACACAAATGTGTTAGCCAATCAAAAATTAAAACATTAACTACATCAATATAATAAAAAAGTCTTTACTAATGCAGAATACAATCTCTTGAGGTTATCATGTTCTCTGACCATGTTCTCTGACGGTGAGGGTCGAGGAATGTCTTTCATCAGTTTCTGTGGTGACAGCATAGCACCTGCAGCTCTGTACCCATGATTCTCAGAGCTGGTCATTGTTTCTGAACTTCCTGTCACACCGAATGCTCCTCCTGCCATCACAAAGCGAGCTGGTGACAGGACAGTAGGCACGCTGAAGCTCAGACCACCGCTGGCAGCCCCCTCAGCTCCAGCTGAGGTCACTGCGCCCGCTATGAGTGGTGAGGGCAGCAGAAAATACGGCACAGCTACGGCTGGAACGCCACCCTGCGTGTGTCCTGCTGGCATGAGGAAGTTTAACCCGTTCAGTCCTACAAAAGAGCAAAACAAAACATTGAGTATGACATCTGAACACCTGAGAGAGTAATTACTGAAAGCGGAGATGTTTCTAGATGTACCTGCTGTGTTTGGAACATAGAGATATTGAGAGGAAAGGAGGGGGTCTTTCAGACTGTGTTTTCCCACGTCCTCCTCATTCAGGGGCCCAAGCGAGGCCTTGTTCCCAGGGGAACCGTTTGTGGAGCAGAGCGGAGACCCTCTGGAGCTGTGGCTCTCATCCTGTGACACATTAAGACATGTTAGACAAGTTCTTCTAGGAACGTTCGAAACATGCAGGTTTTTAAACGTTGCATTAATGTTGTTGCAATAACATGGCTTGGTTATAAGAATGTTACTCAATAATGTTTAAAATTCCATAATATTTTACACTAACATTTTAAGAATAACAGACTATATACTATTAAAAGCATTCTGCTGACGGTACTGCGAAAACGTTTTTGGTTAACTAGGAGAGAACTTCTAAAGAACGTTAGCCAATGTTCAGAGAACGTTCCCTGTTAGCTTGGTAGTGCAGTTTCAGCACAATAAGCTACGTTCTGTATGTGTATTGTGCCCAATCACTCCATTGCTGAAACCATGGCAACGTATTTGCTTGCTGACATCATAATAAAACACCAGAACTAAAATAGTTAACGAATACCTGCATGTTAGTATTTAAACTGTTCAATTTAAAATTTATACGCACTGTTTCACTTTCTGTGGACACAGAGCGTCTGCTTCTTTTAGCTGCCTGACCATCCTCATCATCATCTTCCTCTTCTCTCCCTCTCCTCTTCAAATCTCTGTCCCTGTGTCCTGAGACTGGTGACCTCTGACCCTGCAAGACACCCTCAGGGGCATGGCCGCTGTAAAGCATGAGCAGGGGTGTCTGGGGCAGGTACGCTAACCCCTGCGGGGTGAGCTGGGCAGTTACGGGCAGAGGCGCATACGGAGTGTCAGGTTGGAGGGGGAAAGCAAGTCCAGCAGAGGTCGCTCCTGGACTTCCACAGAGCTGAATGCTGAAATGACATGGAGCACAATAACACAAGATTCAGAGTCAGCTCATGCAGGTTTAAACTTAGAAACTTTTGTTCTGTTATCAGTCCTGATCTTTAACCACTAAGTCACACCTTCACATTTAGTATTCAAACAATGTCTTAAAGGCAACATGAAACGCTATTTACATCACAGTTACTTTAATGTGAGGCAGAGTGAAACTGAATATTCGGTAAGGTGGGAATCTAAGGATGTGGGCGTAGCCTCACCTGTCTCCAAACTGCAGCTGACATGCTGTAGCGCTCTTCACACTTCTCTTGGAGTAATCCACTGGCTCATCTGACAACAACAAACCACAGTGTTAAGCCCACACCACTTCAGATACAGACAGAGCCGTGACAGGGATCTGTTTGGCTGTTACCTGCAGGGCCTCTGTGAGGCGTGCTGGGGGCGGAGCTTATCAGTCTCTGATTGACAGGAGGGGTGGAAACCACCTGAAAAGACAAGTGCCGTGCCATCTTCTCCCGTCGTTCTCCTGTAGCCGTGATGGAGGTGGTCATTTGAGCTTCTGACACTTCGAAATCTAAAAGATTTAATAAATGTTTGAGACATGCAGTTTATAGTATTTGTCAGTGTTTAAACAGGATGTGTCTGTCGTACCGCTGCTGTTATGGAAGTCAGAGGGTCCGATCCATTTAAAGACGGGCTTTCTGCTCTTTTCTTCTCGCACGTGGAGTTTCTTGATCAGATTGAGGCTGGTGAGAACATTGGCGATGTCATACAGGCGCCGCACCTTAGCTAAATAAAACAAACAACCGAGACTGTGAGCTTTGTTTATTCAATAAAGAAACATGGATTTAATATTTAATATAGTTAAAGTTTTAATGATGAATTTAATTACTCTTATATTTGCTGTGGTTGGACTCATCCTGACCCTCCTCGATTAGAATCTTGGCAGCTGTATCCAGGGTAACGGTCCGTGTTTTGGACACCAGGAATAACATGACAAACTTCTGGCTCATGATACGCAGTGATTTATCTTTCCTCCGACTGGGGGCCGCTGTACGAGAGAGAAAGAAACATCTACTGGTGTTTTGAAGAACTGATTTGAATAACCTATAAGATATTTAAGAATTGAGTTCGTCTCCACGGCAACTCAAGAACCCAACACAGACAAAATGTGGAATAGAGAATAAACCTCTACCCAGCTAACAGGGAACGTTCTCAAAATGTTCTCTCAAAGTTATTAAAAACGTTCTTCCGTTTCATTAGTAGAGCTTCTTTTAACATTATATATCATATATCAAAAACGTTATCCTTAAGTAGTTAAGTGGAATGTTTGAAAAACAGACTTTAAAAATGCCCAAGCCATAATAACCAAGCCGTAACATTAATACAACATTTAAAAAAATGTTTTGAACGTTCCAAGAATTTTCAAAACGTTTTTAACACAATGGAAATGTTACGGAATTGTTTTTTACAACCTAATATTGTTAGCTGGGTATATTAAGCGATTATATTAGATTACAATGTTAAACAGAGAGAAGATAAATGAATGAGTAAAGAATTGGGCAGGAGGCAGTCAATGAGGTCAGGTGCTTAAGAGAAAAAGCATCACAGATGGAAAATTGGCTGGTGGTGTGATTCTTGCCCTCCACACAAGGCAATAATAAGCTTTCATTAGGATGGAAAGCCGTTGCTTGGCGACAGCAACCACATGGGAAAAGAAGCCAGCAAACACAAAATCCACATCTGAGGTTTGAGATGAGAACAGCGGGACACAGACGCTCATCAGATCTTTCTCAGACCTGATAAAACTCAGGAGATAAACAGACATCCATACAGATCTACTGGCTACTTACCAAATGGATAAAAGATATGAAAATTAACAAATGATCTGAGTTTATTAAATAAGAAGCAAGAGTCTATTGTATATTAACTTCTACAGATGAAGCTTGAAATGATTGAATTAAGCCACACCCACACAAGCTCAGCAGACAGAAACGTGTCTGAACCTGTAATCATGTCTTGGTTCTCTGAATAATTAGCTTCTGGAGGTCTGGGAGAGCTTGGCTTGACACTTATAACACAAAGAGTCCCTGTGTTGTGATGGGATTACCTGTGATCAACACAAAGGCCCAGCACACAGACCTGGTTACCAGTGTGTTGTGCCTCAGACGCTGTTAACTGGTGATTTATTAATGAAGCACACGGCTTCACGGGGCCGAGACGCTAATAACTGCAGTTCTGCTTTCAGGGCAACTGTCACTATGGTTTTAACATATAGGTAGTGAAATAAACAAAAAGAAAGAGCAAGAAAGCGAATCATTTAAAAGCTGCGATCCGTAACTTTTTTGGTTAAAAAAAAAATCAGCTATTGAGCATGTACAAAATTTACCCTGATTCACAATGGTAAGTTTATAATGACGATTTATAATTTGAGCTGTCGGGTACGATTTCCTTAAAAATGTCAGTTTGGGTTTGTTTGACTTCAATAAGCATACAGAAAAATAGATCAAGTAACCTGCAATTTCACGTTTCAAACAGAGATGATAGAGAGGCAAAAGTTATGGATCTTTTGCAGCTTTAAGTATAAGCACCATGTAATTATTAAATTTCACACCATTGATAAATGCTAAACCAGTGGCTCTGAGTTTAAAAGTTCAGCTCTGACTTATCATTAATTATTTGTTGGTGCTTGCGGAGTGTCTGTGTGTGTCATACCGTGTCTGTTTTGCGCATGGTGGGCGACGTGCGGGCTGGTTCCGTCTCTCTGGTCGATCTGCAGATGGTAGCCCTGCTCTCGGCCTGCCCGCTGCAGCTCCTGCAGGGTCTGTTTCAGCTGTGAGTGCCCATGCCAGAAATACACATTCTTGGCCATTCTGCTCACCAGCATCAGAGACTCTAACACATTCACGATGTCGTAGATACGTCGCCTCTCCACACCTGCGTAACGTACATCAGTTAGTGTACTATATGTGACTCTTATGGTGATTACACAGAGGCTAACAGTTAGTTGCTCAGTCTAAGGCTCTTACCCAATCGTGTGGCCACCTCATCCAAAGAGATGCTGATACTCTCTGAGGATTCTGGGTAATCGGGGTACAACGCCAGAAACTTCTGACACAGAAGCCCCAAACTCTTTTGTTTGCGGCTGGGTCTTTTCTCAGAGTCGTCTAATGTTTCAAACTGAGAAAGAAAGATTATATAGACTGAAACTACAGACAACTCTTGCTACATTCCAAATATTATAATAAACGAAGTTTTAATGTATTCATATTAAAATATCAAATATTTTGTATATTTCTTATGTAAAGAGTCTCAGTTACAAAGGCACCAGAATGACCATGGCAATAAGTTTACACTAACATACCGTTTTAACCTCCATTATTGGTTTAAAATCTAAACTAATAAATATCAAATCCAAACTTTCTTTCAGAATTTTACTGTTTCTGGTGGCTCCAATTTGCTAAGTTTCACCGCAGTGATAGCTGCAGTAACTAGGGTATTTCAGCAGCGATTTTGGTTTCCATGGTAAATTATTTCTCACAAACGTTGTTTTACCTGACACGTGTCAAACTCCTCCTCATCTTCCTCCACAACCTTCTCGTTCTCCATGGGTCTGAAGAGGGTCTTCTTCAGCTCTCTGTCCCGGATGTCCGGGCTGGCCGCACTGATCAGCATCTTCAGGTTGGCCGTGGGGGTCCAGGGCTCCGGGTGGGACCTCTCTGAGTGTTTGATGGGGGTGATGTGCAGGGCGTCTGGGCTTGAAACTCTCCTGTGTCCGTTCACAGCTGCCGCCACAGACTCAGACTTCAGCGGGGTCATGGTTCTCCTCTCCACACAGATGTTCTCCTGGGGAACCAGGCGTCAGTGAGACGTCTAATCTCACGTTATGCATGCATTATGAAAACTATTACAATCATAACATGCTGTAGTCACGTTCAGCTCGGCTTACTTTCTGCTCATTGATGTGATCAGTATCATGTGAGCCTGTCTGACTCTTCCTCAGATCTTTCAAAGACAAACACTTCATCTCCATCTACAAAACAAACCAAAATACATAAAAAATATATATATATATTACGTTCTTCTATATACTTTTATACTAATATTTTAATACTGGTATACAGCTAATGTTATATTAGCTTATTACTGCATTATTACGAAGCATGCTGGTGTATATTATTATTAAATAATGTTATAATGTATAATAACAATAGAAAGAAAACATATATTGTTAACAGATCGTTAAAACGATCAAATAATGATAAATTACACAACACTTTGACTTATATCGGAAAATAAACATCGTAAGTGTTTTTACTGCGGGTAATATCAAACTCTACTGATATAATAATAACAATAATAATAATATTACATTAGATTATGACTTATAAATGATAGTATATCGTTTTAAACGCCGATATGACGCTGGAAAAGTTTTGGCGCAAAGTTCTTGACCAGTTGCCTGGAAACCAAACCCCCTGAAAACACTCAAAAATGTCGACACAAATATAAACATATATATATAATATCTCATTATAATGCATCATTTTACACAAGTTCGTTTAATACGGATAAAATATTGTTTTATATCACGGCGCAGAAGCCTAGCAGCGAATGCTATGAGATGAACACCAAACATTTAAGTAAAACGACTACATACAGACGCGAATAAATAAATAAATTGTATTTTTTCCCTCACGATTTCAGAGCAGATTGTTATAGTTAAAACGCATTTAAACGAATGAGTTACATTAAATATGAACGCAGGGCGAGTCAGATACGTGTACACGCATCCCTACCTGAAACTCCTGATAACGCACACGTTTGGCGGGCTGATCTTTCTTTCCTCTCGCTTTACTGTTCTTAGATCAGCATACTTTTGCTGCTGAAATAAGATTTCGGATGTTAATTTCGTCACTTCGGGTCTGAGGCTGCAGCGGCTCTACCGGGAGTCGCACGAATCACCCGCTTAAGCTTGTTTTCTGGCGCTCTCGAGACGTTCGCGCTCCCTCGGCCAATCACGACGCCGATATGCAAATCTAGCGACGGCGATTGGCTTGACGTAGAGGAAATGCCTCGGTGAGTGCTGCGTGGACGCGCCCGATGGCGGGGTCGTGGGCGCGCTCTCTAAGGTCCGAGATTTGTCTTAAGGCGCGTTTTAATGTCTTAAAGACTCAAAAGCAACCATTAATAATATTAAATCATCTATTGATTTCCTCCAGATGATGCACGACGCCGTTTAACAAGCTCGGGCGCGGACACGGGTGCGAAACGCGGGTGGGGTTTTGGCGCGAGTGGGGGTTTGTTCGCGGGAAGGGGTGTAATGTGAGAGGTGGGTTTGAGGATCTGCCCCCAGCGTACCCCACACCCACCAATCTGCCCACAGTGGCAACATAAAGCTAAAAATAGTAAAGGGGTTATTATAGTTTGTTTGGCGATGAGTGAGTGATAAACAGATTTTATTGATGCAGCCAATAACATGTCAGTTTCTACTGTTTTATAACATATCTGTGTCATTTTGTCAATTATATAAATATATACACCATGAATGAATAATATGATTCATGTTTCTCTGAGACTAAAGCGTAATATTTGTTTGCTAGTTCAAGGGCTGGAGTATTATCATGGGAGTTGAGGTTTGAAACCAGATGCTAGGTAAGATTGTCACCTAATACAGATTATTTTATCATTTTAAGTTTCTTTGTCTTTTTCCTGCCTGTCCGTCCATCCACTAACCATCATGTTGATTAAAGTTACTCTCCATCGCTTTGTATTCACAAAATTTCACAGCATATTTATAATCACAGATTATTCCAGCATCTCATGCGATCACGTCTACTAGTTATTTGAGATTACAGGAAAAGGTTGAATACAGTGGACTCCTAAGCCACATTAAAATATATTCATTTTGTTACATACTAAAGCATACATATTTATTTTAAATAAAGGCCCTGACACCAGTTGGTTAAAGGTGGCTTAAAATTCAAGTAGTTTCGCTAATTTTTAGAAGCCACTTACTATCATAGTTTGTAATCTACTGCAATGAAAACCATTAGTGTGGCATTATCATCTAAATGTTTGTTTGGGGCCCACTGTATCTTTTTAATGTCTTTTGTTTCTTATTCATAAAAATAGACACATGTAAACAAGTGGATCGTGTATTTGGGTGCATGTAATACATTATGGTTTATTTATAGTTATTTATCCAGATTAGTTATGTATATGATGCCAGACATGCACCACTGAACTAAAGAAACTGTCTCTCTGAGACGCACAAACAAAATCCAAAGACATAATTGCTCCAGACACAGTTAGTATAATGCACAATTCACATTTGCATAATCATGCAAAATGTGGAGACAGTGTGGGAGAGATAGAGTGAGTTTTTCAGAGCAGAACTGACAGTTCTGAAATCTGCACACAACACATTTCAGAATTCAGAAATGTGTCATGTAGGTCAGATAAATCCAGGGAAGAAACCTGAGTGTGAGGAAGCGTTCACTGGAGACAGAGATGAAACAAACGTCTCATGTCTCTGAAGACCTTCTGAAGGCCCCTGGTGATGCAGGAAGAGACAGAGAGTGTGAGTTTCAAAGACAGCAGAGGAGCCTCAGCTGGAGCCTGAGCTGAATATAGAGAGAGACTGCTGAAGCTGATCCAGCTTACACCTGTGATGTGTCAGTCATCGCTCACCTCCCAATATTACCTTAACCAGCTTTGCAATAACCAACTGGTGTGTGAAGGTGATCACATTCATTCAGCTTCATCACATTCATTAATATGCACTGTAATTCACTAACATCTGACAGCCAGGAAAGATGCATAAGTGACTTTTATCCAGACGCTTTTATCCAAAGCAACTTACAGTACATTCAAGTTATATATTTTTGTAAGTACATGTGCTCCCCTGGGTATAGAACCCACAACATTGGCACTGCTAACGCAATGCTCTAACAACTAAGCTACAGGAACACATTTTTGACTTCAGTATCAAAATAGTACATACCTCCAAAATCTGAATCCATGTATCTGCAAAAGCAAAGAATATAACTGCCTCGCAAACACAAGATGCATTTTAAAACTTACACATACACTTTTAAAATGTCTTGAAATAACACATTAGTGACACTTAAAGTGCAGGAAAAACAAACCATGTGATAATGGTGCTAAACCACATCAGACGGGCTCAAGAGCCACTTTCTCCAGGAATCTTCTAGATCTGAGTGTATTTCTAAACGTCACCGGTTTACTGCTGGAGAGAAGACCCATCACATCTTAGTGTCAACACTTCCCCACATTTTTACCTAAATAGTTGGCTGATTGGCAGATTATTATTCATATAAAAATCTGACCAGCCAGAAATATTCTCGAATTTCTTGAGTAAATTTACACACACTGAGCAGAAGTAAACACAGTAAACTGAATTAACATTTTCTTTCCATAAAATATTTATTCATGAATATCCATTTTAAATCCATCTTAAATCAGCCGGAAGTTATCATAAAATAAGATCACATTTCGTTCTTTTACGGGTTATCATGTCAAAGGCCATTTTGAGAACATTATCCCTTAACAAAACTCATATCACCTCACAGCACAGATGATTGGTTTCATTCTGTAGTGCTGAACAAAACAGATCTGTGAATTTCTGTAGAAACATTAAAAAATAGGAAGTACTTATAAAAGCTGTATTAGTGCCTCAGTATCCAAACAAAGCATGAGAAACTAAGCAAACCACATTTATTTATAATCCGTCATAATTCTTTGGTAAAGATGAGCCTTGGTTTGCACAGTCCAGTCCTGCGACACGCTAGTGGCTTTCTGTAGGAGCTGCGGCATGATGGGAAAGACCACAGCAAACTCCTTCCCCTGTTGGGCTCAAACAGGGCGCACATATGCCTCCAGTGTTCCTCTGCAATAAATGTAAGACATTTTAATTGAGCTTTTGCTGAATACATCAAGACAGCTGTATTGTCTCGAATGCACCTCTAGAGAGCGCCGATACTGTACTGAGAAATTCAGAAAACTGTGAACTGTGGCTGGAAATTACAGTCCCAGATGACTGTGCTGTTGGGTTCTCACATCTTCTGACCAATGAATTTCCCTGATATTTTCATAATTTTCATGATATTTCATGATATTTTCATAAACAATTACAATTAAAAATTAAAAGTATTATACTTATATATTATTTATACAAATACTTTAAGTATTTTCCACACATGTGTCAAAACAAAACATCAGTTTTGAGTTTTGAACTGATAATTTCATATTTCTTTGATTAGGAGGTAAAAATGACCTAGAAATGTTTTTAATTTTTGTGAGATTCATTCATTAGTGATCTACATAAGTGTTTCAAATCCATCCACATTATTAGAATCTCATCTTTCCTGTTCAAGCGTTCCGAATGAAATGCATCATTAACAGATGCTTTTATCTAAAGCAGCTTACAGTAGGTACAGTAGCCCCGCTGAAGGGCAAAATGACAGAATATGACCTTCAAAACCTCTTGCTTTCAAACAGCCAACTCTCAGCCCCTAAAGCTCTAGAACCTGGAGGTGTCCATCTATGTGTGTGTGCATGTACCTGGTGTGGTGATCTGAGTTCAGTGGGGACACGGGTGAACAGGAAATGCAATATGGTACTGTATGGAATCAAATCTCTCAGCGTCTGACTGCCGGCCATGTACCCACTCATTTGGAACAGCAGGGGTCTGAAAGACAGACAGATGTATTCATATTCTGTTCTATGAGAATCATAATTCAGGGTGTCATTTAGATCCTGAAAGATTCGGAAGGCAGATCATTTTAAAAACACATCTTATAAAATCCACATTTATCCACAAATCCACAGATTTATTCACTGCACACAAGACAAATTTTATTAAAAAAACAACCCTGATACTTCAGTCCAAATAATATATAATGGCATAAAATCTGTCATGTTTACTACTGACACATTCTTTATATATAATTTGAGGTTTGTGATTTTCAGATTCTTTAATGCAAGTCTAATATTTTAACATTGTGATGTATTGTCAGCCAGGCAAAAATCGCAGTTTAAGACTCTTAATAGTAATAGCATACCTCTGTTTAAACTGTATGACTAAAAAGAGCAAAAAAAGAAAAAAAAAAGAGTAAAAAAAGTAACATTCATGTCTGTAGGAATGAGATACAAGCCAAAGTGTAACAATGTAGGTTAAGGTTTGTTCAGATCACTAACCCCAGGTATGAGCAATAAGTTAAGTCACATAAATTTCACCCTCTTCATCTGCAGAAAGCAGTTCAGCACAAGTCAAGAGAGGAATGGTCACAAGATATCTTCATTTTAATCATTTCAAACACACACAAACAAACACAAACAACTATGTCCCCGAGCTGCATGAATCAGTAAGCTATATTTAACAAAACAGACTTATGAATATGGAAAAGAGCTAATCAGCATTTACCAATGGCATTATTTTTAGGACCCTCAGTCCAGTTCCCAGATTTACTTCCCCACATTAATGTGTTTAAAAACTGAGGCTTTCAGAACTCAGTAAAAACTACATTAGACCTGATGTAAACCTGCAGCCTGTAACGCATGTAAATCTGCAGCCTGTAACGCATGTAAACCTGCAGCCGGTGTGCGCACAGCTAAGCAGTGGTCATGAAAATTAATTACAGTATAAATTACAATATAAGTAAACTATTTAACAGTAACAGGTTTAACAAAACTGTCACTATTCATTAGCTGTCACAGGTTAAGTCAAATGAAACTAAAGTGCAACAGAAGGTGAGTATGAGTGTTTTATCTGGACAGAAAATGTGACACTGATTTCTCCCCAGCTAATCACACAAGCATCTCCATTAATAACCTTCCCTTCTCTCTCAACGTTAATTACCAGCAATTTTCAGCATGATCACTCCAGGCGACCTCTTTGTCCTGGCAGGAGGGGGATGAGAACAAAGATAACACAAATCAAGAGAGTTTGAGCAAAAGACAAACAGAAGCACTCAGTGCATGTGTGACATCATTAGGTTTGTGCAGTCACTCAGGGACAGTCAGCTGAGATCAGGCTGACTCACCTGAAGATGGTACGCCTTTCCCAAATCTGACACTACAGACAAAGAGAGACAGTTTCTGTCCTCATTCAGTTTCATGTTATCAGAAAGAGCAGTCAGGATATCCTTTTCAGAAGAAACGTTTACAGATTTGAAGTGACATTTACATTAATGCATTTGGCAGATGCTTTTATCCAAAGTGACTTACAGTGCATTCAAGCTATACATTTTATCAGTACATGTGGTAATCATTCCCCTGGAATCGAACCCGTGACCTTTGTGCTAACGCAATGTGAAAGTCTTTCTTCAAGTGAAGTCTCACTCCAGCACCTGGAGGAAGAGGATGGTAGTTCGAGAGAGATGCACATAGTACACGCTTTCCTCTTCCTCAGTGAAGACAGATGAAGAGGGTGATGGAGCGCTGGGTGATGTGCTTTGTGCTGTTGTTCAAGTCCAGATGCTGCAGAGGATGGAAGTAACTGTTCACCACGCATGCAATGAAGCCCTGCAGCTCACGCATGTACAGACAGCACAGCATGCCAGGGCAGCCAACATCAGAGAGAGGACTGTAAACACACACATGTACACAGACACACACATTTGGGTCATGTTTTATGGGGACATTCCACAGGCATAATTTATATTCCATCCCCCTATTCCATTCTGGTATTTAAGATTTTCAAAATAGATCAAACTGTATGATTTATAAACCTGATTCCATATGGGGACCTAAAAATGTCCCCACAAGGTCAAAATGCACTGGTATTACTATATGACAACATAGTGAAGTCAACAAATCTGAAGGATGCCACAAATAGGCTGTATTTCCTGTTTCTTTTGTTTTTTGGGTGAATTATGACCCAGGAGTGTTTCTGACAGGTTTCTATCAGGGTGGCAGCTGTTGACAGGGTGAAAGCATGTTTATTTCTCGGCTTTCCTCCCTCAGGAGCAGCCCAGCAGGAGCAGAAATAAAACGGCCTGCGGACAACTGAGGGTTCTGAATGGACAAGAGATCTAGACCAAAAAAGCTGAATTACAGGGGTGCCGGTTTAAATGTTATCAAACACTGACACATCACTCTCTGCTGTATTCACCAGAACACACATACCAGAGCGAGAGAGTGAGAGAGACAAGAAGAAAGAGTGAGCAAGAGAGAGAGTGACAGAAAGAGTGAGTGAGAGACAGAGAGAGCAAGAGAGAGAGAGTGAGAGAGGAATGAACAAAGGACTGAGTCTTTGGGGAAAGTTTCTTTTATGACTGTCAAAAAAAATCAAATGACTAAGACGAACAAAAGCAAAATAAAAACGGCAATACTGTACGACTGTACCGTGACAACAGCTGTATGTCTACTGTATGTCTAGATACTTGCTCCTCAAAATGTTAACCAACATCAAAGCAGAACTGTCTGGATTAAAACAAATAATGTCTGAGCGAAAAGAAATTGAAGCCAGCAAATGAACCAGACAAATGAACCTGCAACAGAGCAACAATACAGTCACCAGTGTGACTATATTGGCTATGTTACAATGACAACCTAACATCCAATCAGATTTTAGAGCCAGAATTATCTGCTTTATAAACTTTACAATGTATCTGAGAAGTTGCTTTCTTGATGCTCACTGGCTCCTATACAGTCTCACGGTCACAGGGTGACTTATGCTAAGGTCTGCTCTCTCCTCCTGTGTTATTGGCCAATATTTGCCAATCGGACATCAGTCTGACCATCGTGTGTCACGGCAGCGGGGCAGTCGGCCCTCTCCTTCCATGTCCGAGCCTGTTATCTGGCTCTCCATCTGAGTAACATCAATTCAAACCTAATAGGTATCTCAAAGAGTTCATCAGTGAATCCTCTGCAAGCAAGAGATAAAGACCAAATCTCGCAAGTGATCGTTTCTTTCCAAACTCCGTCACAACATGGGTTGGGAGGTAGGTTCCGGTGAAGTCTGTGTCTTTGTTTTTTTAATCATTTTTGCTCATTTTGTCATCCTAAAGTGACAAAGTTATACCTTACCGTCTTGTTTAAACTGTAAACTTGTCATCCATGTTAAGAAAATAACCCCGCAAGTAACCAGCAATTTTACGTTTCAAACAGAGATGGCGACAGAGAGGCAGCTTTAACTTTTATTATATGAAAATGAGCAGCTGTGACGCTCATTTTGGTGTCCACATCGAGCAAGTCATTTAAGACAGGGCCAGTGAGATTACGTGCCCTACATGGGACAAAAACACTGCCTTATCCCTGAGAACAGTGGGTGGTAAAGTGTTAGACTGTGTTTTCACCCTGGGCTGTCGTGTTTACACTTAAAGATCAGGGGTTAAAGCGTGTGCGCGTCCACACAGGCGGCAGGTTTTGTTAAAAGCGAAGGAGAAAAACAGAATGACCAGTTTACTCATCTGATAGCCAATTTAACTCAGGGGGGAGAAAGCGCTGAATTCAGAGCGACTCAGTGTTTACCCAATTACTTTTTCAAACCAGTTCCCGACTCTGTGTGCGAGTCTGCAGCGTCTCTGTCAAAATTCAGACCTTCTGTTCAACCCTGTATCACACAGCGGTTTCTGTTTACACACTGTTGAATACCTGCTGCAGACCAGAACCATAACATAAGTGTTATGAATATGAATTACTTTACTTAATGTCCTGCAAGTGTATAATGATTAAAATTGCTCACACTGTGATATAATGTTTTGGTCATACCGCCCACCCATAATGCACGTCTGCGTGTTTTGTGCATTTATTTTTACTTGAAGTAAACTGTGTTTACCTCTAAAGATGCCGTTAAGGGCTTGATCAGCCGCTGTAGGGAACAAGCCCATCCCAGATATAACCTGACAACACAAATAACTCAAAATCGATACAATCATCCAACATTTAGTACATCCAACCCATGAACAATCATTCCAGAACCTAAAAATATCCTACTAAACCAAGCAGCTCCGTTTTCCCCCTGTAAAACTTTGATCACCTCCAGTTTAAATATTTAATCATAGAACAATCTCATTTTATTACCTTATTAATCACACCAGCCAGGAAAAGCATTAGCCGTGGCTGGCATGTTTTTTTAATGGGGGAGATTGGGAAACTACATCAGGAGGTGCTAAAAAAGCCATCTGTGAAATATCACCGCTCATATTGTCCAGTGTAGACCGGTGATGAGTCTGCAGTTTTCCCAGCATTCTCTGCTGAGGAAGGTTTGAGCAAAGACACATTTATAGACAGACTCATATGAACGAGTTTTATAACAAAGTTATATGCAGACACTCCACTCACCTTTTCTTATTGTGGAACAGCAAACTCATTGAATAGACACATTTTAGCCTATTCCTGACGAGAGAGAGAGAAAATAGATGAGCAGAGGAAGGAGGTGAAAAAGAGTAAGTTAAACAATGCTTAGGATCAAAACACAAGAGTGAAGCAAATAATCAAGGCATCAACATCAAAAGTGACCGCAGGCTGCGACTCATTTTCCCAGATGTCCCGACAGTCATCTGAGGTCAGAAGCTCTTTGCTCAGCGGTGGCACAGCGGTTGACATGCTGGGACACGGCCGTCACCATGGAGCTCAAGCGACAGAGGCAGCTGGAATTATGGGTAGGTGGGCAAGCGATGGAGAGAGGAAGAAACATAAAGGAACATCAGTTGCGCACCGAGGGAACTAACAAGTGGGGGGCTGTCATGGTCCCGCGTGGGCCATCGCTCACAAACGTTTTTGTGTGGAGCTGACTCTTGACATAAACAAATCGACAGTGTGGCTGCTACAGACAAAACAACTCAAGAAACATAAAACGAGAAGTAAAAAAAGAAATGACACAGTCTCCAAGAAGAGATCACACTTCTCTTCAGAGGTGGGGGCTGGGGGGATAAAAATCACACACCGTCTGTGAGGAAAACCCACCTATGATAGTGGCAGCAGGGGGTGCCATGGCAACGGTCTAAAAATGGCAAGGCAGCGGTTAATTAACATTTCTTGTGGCAGGTGTGGAGATGCCAAGTGAGGTGCAGTAACGCTCGTGAAGCACAATCTGCTTCTAGATGGGCTTCTAGATGGGTACCTTCACACCTAATGGTTAAATAAAGAGTCTCCAGAGAATACCTTCTGCCCCTCATCTTTACCAATACAGCCATGAACTATATATAAGATTCACTGCGGTGATATGAAGATCTAAAGCAGCCTGAAGTCCAGAAACATTCTTATGACCCTCTGACCCAGCTAACAAGTTTAGGTTGTAAGAACGTTTCCCTAACATTTCCATAAAGTAACAAACATGTTAAAAATACTATTTTAATGTTCTAAGAACATTCAAAACGTCCAGTATTTTTGGAGATTGTATCAACATTATTGCTTGGTCATAAGAATATTATTCACATTTTTAAACCATTTCATTAACAATTTAAGAATAGCGTTTTTGATAAATGCGTTAAAATACGCACTACAAGAACTTTTTGGAGAACTTTGACAGAAATTTTAAAGAACATCAGTGTTGTTGATCAGTCAATCTCCATCAGAGATGAAAATGCATATCATCCAGGCAATTTCTTCCATCATTTTGAAATCATTGCTCTGCAAGTGAGTTTTTGTGAATCTGCAGATCAGAGAAGGTTTAAGTTGTGTTATATTATCACAGTAGGACAGATATGAGAGATCAATAGAGATACCATCCTTCAGTCTGCCTTCATTTACATCTGTCCATTAACTGATGGAGTCTGTTTCCTACCTGATAAAGCAGAGTTTAATTAAAAACAAACAACCCTTGTCCTGTGAGAGTTTTGTCTTTTGCCGAATGGTTCTGAAGACCTTGTAAAGGTTCTGTCAGCCTAAGAGATAAATTATTCAATATGTTACTGGTATATTTGATCTCTGAAACTGAGTTCACGGGTTCTGATTGGCTATCACAAACACATCTGTACAGCAGGAATGAAGAAAACCAGACACCCGTTATTCATGCGCTCGCTGACATAACACAGGTAGAGTCAGACACTCGACTAATCCAATCACACCCTCACTGACCAGTCGTAACCAATCAGCTTCCAGATTAAAAGTGAACAGAGACAGTCTGTTCTGAATAAGTAAATCAAAATGTAAACATACAAGCCATACTCAAAGCATTCAGAACGCACTTCATCTCTGTAATGTTCACCGCATAAAATAAAATATTCCGGTAATCTGAAACGAGACTTGTTTCTGTATATCTGGATTTGATTAGATCATGGATTGCTGGCTGTAATGTTATTGGCTAATAATTCTTTCCTACATGGGATTGATTATTCCAGGAGAAAAAGAACAGAAATTAAGAAATATAATAACGGATGCTAGGAAAGTTAGCAATGGATCTGCAGGTTTATTGATTAGGTATCAGATTGTACACTTTGTGACGCCATTATCTTTATGTACAGTAACTCAGGGCGGATCCCTGAGGAACGATCTTTTGACGATGAGATGGTCTGATCTTTTCAGAACAGAAAGCACAGGTTATAGATGTCATTTAGACTACAGTAACCAATCATAACAGCAGACAATCATATTTAATAAACTCATGTCACGCACATTGTTATATGATGCAATTTGTTAGACAACTACTCCTCGGTGCAGCAGCTACTGCCCGTGCACTGCGTTCTGACGCGACCTGCTCTCTATCCTCAACTTCGCCTGACTGGTACAACTGCTATTTTTAGTCCAAATCAACTAGCGACTCTAACTAAGTAGATCTGACTCCTCCTTTCTCTTGTTCAGGTCACGCTCTCGGCAGGTGCTCAGATTTTCTGACGCTCATTGAGACGAGCCCCGCCCTTCCCCTGCTCTCATAATGAGCTCGACTGTGTCACCTCCGCGGCAGGGTTGAGGGCCATGAGAGCAGACAACCTCCCCCTCAGCCCGGCTCATTATCTCTGTGTGTACCTTACCAATTGCTGAGATTTGACGCAGAAAAGCTGCACCGTCTTGGCCACGTTCTTGCCCACTATGATGTTCAGCTTGCTAATGGGCAACAAAAACGCAAAATCAGACATCAACAGTCCAGAGAGATGAGAAAGTTGAATCAGCAATTAACTGCTAATGGTTAGAGGATAATCTAATCAATTTAAACTTGGCATCCCAACATTTTCAGTCCTTGAAAAACAATAATGGAATCTGACAGGCAGCTGTCTTCTAAGGGAGGACCTTAACTAAGATGGAGCCACTTTGCTCCCTACCTTTAAAGAACACGCTTACGATAAACAATAAGTAAGAAGCTCACTGCATTTTAAAACACAGTTATCATGTATATATAGGTATGTAATGTATATGTATATACATGGCTATAGTCTTGATGATGCTGTCCAGCTCATCGTTGGAGGGTGGGTTTCGACCCCCCTGAGGGAACATAAGGTTGATGGGGTCAGAGGTGAGAGGGACTTAGAGAGGTTTGTTGCTTCATACAGCTACTGGAGCAAAACATCTATTAAAATGTATTCCTAAATAAGCGAAACATGTTATATCTATATCATCTATAAATATATATGCATATATACAATGTCATACCCGTCATGTCATTTTTCCTGTCATCGTGGCAAGAAGCATCAGTTACTGTGTTTACGTCTGATAATTCACTGACGTAAATCGGTCGGTTTAATCAGCGTCACGGCCGTAGAGACAGACGCAAATAGAGACTAAACTGAAAGTCTGAGTGAGCACGGCAGCAGTTAATGAAACAGTAGCCTGCTTACAGCTCTCATCTCTGCAGGACATCCACTCTTAAGAGTTTGATTTCATCACTGTCATAAATAAGTTCTTCTGGTGGAGGAGCTCTTTATTTACAAGAATCATTCTGCTGTTTGACCTTCTTCAGCTGAAAAATAGTGTGCTTGTTTTCATTTAAAACACATTACAATATTTGCTTTAATAACCGTCCACTTTCAGATTATCCCTAATGGCATGATTTTTTTACTGCTCACAGCGATTTTTACTCTCAGAGCAATATCTATCTTTCTGCCCTCTGTTTCTTATTCTTATTTAAAAAGAAAAAGGGTCTTTAGTTTGATTTGATTCTCTGGCCATCTTCTAAAGACAGATATATAGCGTAGCCCTGACTATTATGGTAACATGCTGTATCAGTCCCAACGTACGTTAAAAATATTGTTTTCTTTCACAAACATATTTCTTTTCAGAAGACATTTATTAACTGGAGTGGTATGGATTACTTTCATTATGGATGGATGGAACTTCAAAATCTCGGGCACCATTCACTGCCATTTTCAAGCTGGGAAGAGTCAGAATATGATTTAATATAACTCTGATTCTGATTCTGTTCTGCTTCTTTCTTCTGAAAGAAGAAAGTCATATAACTAGGATGCCTTAAGGGTAGGTAATTTATTGGCTACTTTTTGAGTCGACTATTCATTTAATGGGTTACAAAGACCGTCTCAAAAGTATGAGTGCCGAATGTAGAGCTACATTCTAAATCTGGCTGCCAAAAGAAAGTAATGGAAAACAGTTTACTTTCTATATCACCAAGACATTTTGAGCACATTTGCCAGTTTTTGATGTGATACACTTATAATTTTGATTTTAATTGCTGGTTGCCAGTTGTGCCAAGTTTTTTCACAAGCTGTTTTAGGCTGAATTATGTCACACAGGCAACAGTGTTTAGAGTGATTATTCGATCTTGGAGTTTGATCACAATGGATCACAGGGTAATAAAAACTCAATTTTGACAATGTTTTCTTTACACCATGTATCGTCTTACTGCACCACTCATTTTAATTGAAGCACAGGTGTGTTAAAGCACACTGCATGTACTGTATAAGTAGTGCCCTATGTTTGTTTAGCCATGATAATAACAAACTCAACAACAAATCCTGACTTTGTGCCTCAGTGCACTTTAAAAGCACAAATGCCTTCATCTCCAAACGCACTGATAATAACATCATTAAATACAGCGAATACAAGGGAGTCAAATAAGCGAGAGTGAATAAAAATGAATCTTCATTAATATGGTAATAACTCAACTTTACAGATGATTAAATGCTCATTACAAAATATTATGCAGATCGTTTCTTATGCAGATTGATTTGATGCATGTATAATGAAGTAGTTTGGTGACACAAGACTCTTAAAATCACTTTCAACCGTTGTTTTGCCATCAGCCAAACCAAAGGCAGGCCGCTAAGCGCTAGCTGAGCTGCAGCCATGCCGGTACACCTTCAAATTATTGCTGCTGGCGAATCTTACATTTATTCATTTCATAAAACTGCCATGCAGTCAAATCAAGAACAGCAGTGTTCAAACACAACCGCTGACAGAAAATCTTTCCTCTGGGAAGAAGATGAGATGCATACAAGATGAACAAAGAATGCTGTTAGAGATGGTGGACTGGAGAACATTTGCATCTACAGCTCTATATAACATACAACATGAAAAGAGACGTATATTTGAAAGTTCAAGAATGGAAACCCTAACAAAGAGTCTGATGACAAGAATGAAAAAAACTGACAAAACCCCTTCATTTGTATGGATCCCATGGGTCCAAACAAAGCTACAGTCAAAGACTTCCAAGAACCCCATACTGAACTTTTCGAGAGACCCAGACTTCATCCTCTCCTGCTCTTTGAAAGGAAACCAGTTTGGGAACGAATTCTGGGAAGAGGCAAGGAAGCCATTAGAAGTCACAAGTAATTTAGGACAAAAAGGGAGAGATAAATCATTTATAAACGCATCTTTCTTTGAAGGCTTGTGGAGCATTGAGGTCTCAAAACAGTGTCCATAAGAACCGAGACGGAACTGAGATGTTCCCTGGTGGCCTTCAGGAGTAACAAAGGCTTGTATCTAAAGTGCATCTACACCCCTAATGTTCCCATTTCACGAGCATTTTGGCGAATGTCCCTCAATAGATGGACGAGGTTTTCCAATCAGGCCTGATACGGACTAAGAAGAGGGAGTAATGCAAAAGCATCTAGACAATGAAAGTCATGTTTGCTTTTTATTGATCAGGAGGAGTGGAGCACATGGCATCATTAGCTTGTGATAACAGAGGCAGAGATCAATACGAAGTCTTACCTTCAAAGGCAAGACCTAAAACACAGCATCTGTGAAGAACCACCCAAGATCTACAGAGCTCTAATTAAGACCACCATCATGAGTCAGGGTGTTTTCTTAACGAATGGGTTCTGTTCTATGCGAGACCCGTTGTGTGAACGGCCACAAAAGCAATGATATTTAAAGCTGTAATCCGTAACTTTGTTCATTAAAAATGAACAAAAATCAGTTATCGAGCAAGTACACAACAGATTAGTGCTCAAAACGATCTTCTTATCTCGATTCGCAAGGGTACGTTTATACTAATGATTTATCATTTGAGCTGTCGGGTCTGAAAATGTCAGTTTGACTTACTAAAAAAAAAAAATAAAAAAAAAACAAAAAAAAAACCTCCAAATTTTTTTTTTAAAAAAAAAAAAAAAAAAAAAAGAAAAAAAAAATGGTCCCTACTTTTTGTTGTTGGGGTTTAAAAAAAAAAAAAAAAAATAATTAATAAACTACAAACCACCCAATAAAATTATTAAAAAAAACCAAAAAAAACCCCCCTCACATTATTTTTTTTTTTTTTTTTTTCCATTAAAACAAAAAAAAACCACTTTTTTTTTTTTTTTTTTTTTTTTAAAATAAAAAAAAAAAAAAAAAAAAAAAAAAAAAAAAAAAAATTTTTTTTTTTTTTTTTTTAAAAAAAAAAAAATATTAAATTTTTTTTGACGAGCTTACAGGCTTGGTGAGTGAAGAAAGGGTTAAAAGATCTCTCGAACGCAAAGCCAGAATAGCGTTACGTGGGTAACAGAGTTTGAATTCGACTGGATGTGAGAGCGGAGGAGAGGAGAGAGGTGAAGGTTGTGTAACTCTCTCGCACACAGAACAAGCTTTTGAGATGCATGATGGGGCATCGTCTTCAACCTAAACCCCAGACTGAAACTCACCAGCTGTGGCTTTCTGCAGCTCCTCTGAGAGAGTCTGAGCGACAGAACTCCAGAAGGTGTGCAAGATGTTAGGATGGCCATCCTGAGGAGAAACCCAAAGAGAAATTAATCTAACACACATCACTGAGAGCTGAACTTGACCCCAATAGCCTTTGACACACACTGCCTAAGCACTAAGCAAATGCATTAACATGCCATTCAAAACAAAAAGCTGATGTGACCAACCCATAGTCGTATACGCGGGTGATTTTCACAAAAACGTCCAACCAAAAATAAATCAGATGAGACGTTTTGCATAAAGACATAAAGCTTATTTTAAAAACCATTAACATATTTCTGACCAGAGGGGAACCGTCAGGGCCCTCAGAGGTTAAACTATGGTAAAAAATAATTAAACATTAAAATATTTTTAATAAAATCACTAGTTGTAATTTTATTGTAATTTTTATATTTTATTAATGTCAAAAAATTTTTGGGAGGAAATAAATGTTTACAATCTCCCTTTGCAGTTTCTGTCGGCATGTAAAGGGTTAAATGAAGGAGTTCGGTTTGTCCTTATTAGGATATTGCTGTGTAACGCTTTCAGCGCTTTCTGTGATTGGTGGTCCAGCTAGAAAGATGACCAAGTAATAATAAATCAATGAGAGGCTCATTTCATGCAACAGCAGAATTGACCAATCATATCATTCCTCTAAATGGATGGGTTTGTTTTCATTAACTTAAGGTCCTGCTCTCAAGATGGAAGTCACAGCGTTATTTGAATCAGCCAATCAGAGCAACACTAACAGTCCATCCACACACTCTCATATGTACTAACGACAGCAGGCGTCTTAATTTTGTGCATGTAACACAAAAGCATCTGAATTATGTGTGAAGAAAAAGCCAATAAACTTCACCTCTTAATAAACAACAATTACAGTCAAACAAGCTGTAAACTGTTTTTAACTCTGCTATTAGATTTTGAGTGAAGTAGGTCTAATACGTCATTTCATTCACACAGAATCAAAGCCACATCAAAGCTGCCTCTGATTCTGGGTCAGAACCAGAACATTAAATGTCATTCTGTAAACTAAGGGCAGTGCGATTCACTGTGTCCCTCCTCATCACGAGTACTGTCAGACAGATGAATAACAGCACCAGTGTTTCAGCCGTCACAGGAGCCAGCGGACCAAACGCCCACTGCATGTGTCACATTTCACCTGCTCTGAATGTCCCTGCAGACTCACCGTACATCAGCCTGAGGGCCTTTCAATGACTTTACAGTGATATAATGACTCTTTCTTGTGACTCATACAACTTCTACACACCAAAGAGAGAGAACTCACCAAAGAAAGAGATGGAGGAAATATTAATAATATATATAGCAGGGTTCAAAAGTTTATATTTTCATTTAAACCTGGAAAACACCTGGATATATATATATATATATATACATCCTTCACAGAACTTTAGGCAATTTGTGTTTCTGTAATAAAAATTCTGTTACATGTTTGACACCCATGTGTAAAGTACCCATGAGGGCCGTGTATGGAGATAAACTTGTGCCAAAGAGCCGAACGTCTTGTTTGCTACACAAAAGCAGCTGAGAATCGCGCAATAAGGTCTGTTTTACTTGTGTTACTGTTAAATGTGGCAGTTTGTCCAGTGGGGTGTGTGTGTGGGGGGTGTTTTTTTGCCACAAATAAAGGTGTGAGATTGTAGGAGTATGAAAACAGCTTTGGTAGAGGAGGCAGAGAAAACAAAAATCCTGCCTCTCACCCACCATTGCTAATCTCCAGGGCCCCCCACAGCAGCTCTGTTGAGCCTACCATAGACTCCAGCCAAAAGTTCCTGAGCATGTTTTCTTGTGCTGCACATGCAGCCTGTTTATTTAGTAGTCTCCCTGTTAAACTGAAGGCTTAGGGGCACTATGCAAAGTTTACAGGCCATTTCCTAATGGCTCACAAAGATGTTGTCATCCTGCCACCCATTTCAACAACAGGCAAACGACTTTGACAGTCTGTAAGCTTTAAGCGATATCACCATCCCTAAATGACTAAATTTAAATCTGCACCGTTATAATGTGCTACTATTTCACCAGCACTGAATTTATTCTTGTTTTCTTATGTAATCTGTCATGACTCTTACATAAGTGCAGCGGCCCGTCTCGCAACACTACCCTTGTCTTCAAATCGAACTTCTTCCATTCCTTTCTGTTTTTTACCAGAGAAGAGAAGGTGCACGCAAGAGCGGGGAAAGGAGTTGCCATGGAGACGCTCCCTCCACACCCCCCCATTCACACCTCAATCTTCTGACTGAAAATCTTGATTTCCAAGAGGTGATTAGAGGTCGTTCAACTCATCCCCCCCGAAACTGTTTACGGAATGAAAATGTGACGAATGCCAACAAAGCGAGAAAATGGTTGTGGGTGTAAAGACAGACGATTCTCACACACACACACATACACACACATCTACTGCTTTCTGTATGCAGCACAGCACGTACTGTGTAACTGCTAGTTTTTGTAATAGCATGTGGAAGTACGCATTATGTAACGGCAAACTTGTAGTATGTTATACCGTCGTCACATGATCTCGTTATAAAATCAGCAAGCGCTGTCCAGTTATCATCAGTTATCAAATAAAAACAGAATTCTGATCTAGGCAGGAGATGTTAATAATCAGTTTATATAACTTCATTCATCACTTAGTGTGAGCTGTTTGTATATTAAAGCAATATAGTATGACAGGTCGTGTTAGATTGTGTGTATATATAGTCATGCCTGGAGGATGCTGTTTGGAAGGGTGTAAAATATAGAGACGGTATTCACAATACAGCTAAGCTGTGAGTGTAAATTGCTTTTTAACAGCTACTACTTAATAAAATTATTTACAACACATTTTCGCTTAAACATTCATTCTGTGGCATCCTTCCACTACACAGTAAAGTGTCTGACAAAGCAATGCTTCCGGACGATTCTAATTCTAAGCATGACATACTCTCTTTGAAATGTTTCCTCCCCGCTCTTAGCGCACTAAACACAGGTCTGAACTTTTAGAGTTTGGTCCCTCATTTAGAAGAAAATAGCACCTTAATTACTGGCTGTAATTAGCCAAATTTGTCTTTAAAAGAACGGAGAGACAGATAACAGCAATTCCAGAGGAGAAATTCATCTCATGTGTCTTGGGAAATAATGTCCCTGTCACAAACACACACTCCTTCAGGCCCAGCTTACAACTTCAGGTAATAGGAACGTTTTCATGTTTCCAAAAATGTTTTTTGAATGTTCTAGTAACGTTTAAAACATCTGGTTTTGTAAAGGTTGTGTTAATGTTATTGCTTGGTTATAAGAATCTTACTCAAACAATTAAAGTCGGTAACGTTTTGAAAAATGTTTTTGAAACGTTTTCTGTTGGCTGGGTGTTCACAAACTCACCGGGAGCAGATCAAATCTTTTAGCGTGGTTTGGCTCATATGGTGTGTGTGTGATAACCTTGTCACAGAGGGTCCAGCCACCTGCAGACACCAATTAGAATGTCATTTACTGTTAATGTGCCACCAGCAAGAGAAGCAGCAGGGGCTGCGCATGCAGGCCAGCCAGAGGCAAGGACAAAAATCACACATCAAATCACTGCATATTGAGGACAGAGTTTTACACATGGGATGATCATTTTTACAGATTCTTTCCTTAGGACTTTAGGAACTCACAAGCTGCTATGTGTGTGATAGGTCCACAATATCAATAGAAGAAAATTTCAGCAACACACTGTTTCTGAATGGCTGCTTAGTTTAACGTTCTAGTAATGCATTTTTCATTTCCAACTGGCAGCTTTTATGTTCACCCTTGAGCAACAAAACCTTTCTCAGGATTGTGAGAACATGACCAAAACTGAGCAGAGTGAGTCAGTACTGAATGAAACATGTGAAAGCAGGATAAAACACGTATACTATATATACACAAATTCATGCAAAGACGGTTAGCAATAAATAATTTTGTCTCACCTTGATAATGTCATAAATAAAGCACACATGGGTTACTGGGTTCTTTTTTTAGTTAGAACCTTTTGCAGGTGTCACACCTGTATAGAAACATGCAGAAGGTTTAGCCAATATATTAATTTACCTCTTTACAAGCCAAATGGGTCTAACCATTTTCTATCTATTTTTGGGTGCTTTCTTCTTGAATAAATGTATGTAATGGGGCATAGCAACATTACCATACATAACTACTTTTAGAAATCTACCTTTGGAACATAAGAGCAATTATAAATTAAACCAAAATCACCAAATAATAACATATTAAGGGTCTGTGTAAGTTTGTGTATTTGTGTATGTTTGCTTACCTGAGCATGCATGGCACAAATCTGATTCATGAGCTTTTCTAAATTTGTCCACAAAGCTGCACAAAACGTGGCCGTGTTTCCTGGAGTGGGCATGACAGCTCTGCCAAGGACACAAAAAACACAGATGACACAAACAACACACAAGTACACAACCATCAAACATCCCAAAACATGGTCAGATTCACACTAAACCACAGACCTCTGGTGTTGGCAGGCTGAGGACTTTAATGTCCAGGGCACAGGTAACATTCTCTTGCACAGGCATCCTGTATCCATCCACCACACTTCTCATTGTCTCTCTCAGACTGCCGAGGTTACAGAATACCCATAGGGCCATCTTGACCTGAGATGGGTTTTGGTGGATAAACATACAAAAACAACAACCAATAAAAAACATTTAAAGGTGTGAGGTAGTCTGGCTAATTTCATGTTAAAGCATCAGTCCTGTGTGAAGTTGGGTTATTGAAGATCATGATATCTTTGATAATTCTCTTTGATGCACTGACATATATTAAACAGGAAGTGTGTGGGGGGGGGGGCATATCAAATCGCCCCTTTTTAAAATATCCAACAGGCTTTAAGTTACAGTTTCTCTATCAGTTTTAGGAAGTACTGGACAGAGGGATATTATAACTCTTAAAAGCTTTCGATGAAAGTTGAAGTCTTGCCATTTCCTGTTGTCTTTGATGTAACCCGGCTTATTAAAACCAAATTTTCCATGGCTGATTTTTGCTTCTTTTGATCAGGTCACAGACAAACAAGATTATAAATATATTAAATTGTGCGTGACCTGCTGCACTCTTTACATTCACATCTCTGGTTCTGAGACACATTTACACCTGAGACACTCCTCTGCATGAGGGGAATACAGACCATGTGCCAAAACCACAGCGAGAGCATCTGACGTCAACAGCGCAGCGCAATGTACAGAATTAGGTCAGATTCCAGTTCTTCAAATTTAACTTTCTCAGCTCAGCTATGACCACAGGACGTCTATGTTTAAAAAAAGGGTAAAAAGCAAAAGCGATTGAGTGTTACATGCAAAACAGCTCCTATCAGACTGTCCTGATCCTCTGATCTTGCCTGTAATTGAATCTCTCAGGATAAAAGCATCAAGCGTTATAACCGTTTTAAGACCCGGTCCAACTTCAAACCAATCTTGATGGATCGAATACGACCAGGCCCAGTCACCTTCCAAACTACACATGGAAACTGCAGGTGTGTGAATAGCAAAGCAAAAGCATGAGAAGGTTACGTGAAACCAAGGGAACCAAGCAGACAGATGTCAGAAAGCGATAATCCAGTAAATCCGCCTTTTTTCTGTCTGTTATGTTTGGCTAATGGTGGGTAGATTGAATCTAACAGAGAGGAGTGGCAGTTTAAAAGTTGCTGGCTGTGGGTAAGTGCTTGCTGGCAATCAGTGTTTTCCAGCACTAATCAGACAAATGATGGACACACACTTCTTAATTCTCTCTCTCTCTCTCTCTCTCTCTCTCTCAGCTACTCTGCTGTCTTCGAATTTTCTCTCATCCATTACTGACCAAAAAAAGAGAGGTTTCTCTTCTATTAAACTCTAACAAGATATATAGACATCGCAAGTGTGCAATTAAACGTGGTTAAAATAAAATGTCATTATTAAAAAGCTGTTTATATTGAAACACTAGTAACACTTCCTGTGTTACCCCCAGGAGTCTCTGACTGTGATACGTTATGAAGGAAAGAGCATCTCATATGATCTCATTACAGGTGTGTGTTTGTGTGTTTCTAAAAATTACTTATATGTACATAAAAATATGTACAGATTAAAGATTATTTTAATCTAGGTTTCAACAGATTAAAATGCAGATTAACATATATATATACATATATATACACATATACATATATATATATACACACACACACACACACACACACATTTGTATGTGTGTATACACAAACACAATTACTTATGTTACTTACATTCAAATTTTAATGTACTGAATTTGTTTTAGGTATACTGGCCAGCCCTAGTCAACATCATTTTCACACTGAGCATTTTACCACGACTGGCTATGTGGCCCAGCAGCAGAAGCGATAAACTGTCTCTTATGCAACAGCTGAGTGTAGTTGTCAAGTAACAGATGTGAATGACTGCCACAGGAAAACAGAGGATTGAGACAGATCTAATTGCTTGCGGCAGGTTCATTCGCAGCATGTAACGTGCTGGCCCTCATTTACCCTGAGCTGCGGAGGGATAATGCTTTAGCAGGGACATGCACGGTCGCCGTGGAGATGGATTTCATCAGCTCAGTGCAAGCCGGTGACCCAAGATGGCTGATCGCCAACTGCCGTGAATGTGTTGTTTTCGCATTATTGAATCCAGGCAAGCATTTTGCTTTTGTTCCCAGAATTAGCACTTAGCTTGAACAGGTGGCCAAGGATCGTTTTCCTTACCGGAAAGGCGGGGGAGCAAAAACATATTAAACTTTAAAACTTAAACTCTGAAAGAGACTAATTTCTGAATGGGAAAACAGACAGCGATTCATTACAGATGAATCCAAAACTAAACCCCAAATACATGTTGATTAGATTGGCTTGCTAGTTCAAGCTACTGTTGCAAAGCGAGAGGAATATTATACAGCATGCTCAGCCGTATGCGAGCCTGTCGCTGCATATTTTGCCCGTGAGGTGAAACTCGTTCTGTTCTGTGGATCATATGAACTTGTGGAATGTGTTATGCTCTATCTCTATGCTCTATAATGTGTTAAGTACATTTTCTGTAGAATCATGCTTCACGTGGCGTTAATATGTTTATCTCAGATAACTCCTTAAGTTTAAAATACCTTTATAGTAAGAAATACACTTCATTGCAGCCCAAAAAATCATTAAATAACTGTAGAAAAGACGTGGTTTGTTGGCGAATACTTATGGGCAAATCCTACAGATCATATGAACACAGAGGTTTCAGATGAGCCAATGTTATTTTTGTCATTTTGAAAGTCTCTTTGTGTTTCTCCAGGGGAACGTAGGAGGCAAAAGCATCTAAACGCTCACTGTATTTACTCCTTGATGGCAATGGTAACGTTTGCATCACTCATATTTAAAAAAGCTGGTTTATAGGATCACTGTAACTACAGTATAAGAGCATTGCCTCCAATACTGGCACTGTGTGGGGCTTCATTAAATTCTCTCCTGCCTGGTAGAAGTCAATTCGGTCAACCTTCATTCTGCATGACCGCTTCAGCCCTTCCAAAGAAACCACAAAGAAAAAATACAGTATCCAAGGAGGAAACTGGCAGCAATATTAGGTCACCCTGACAGTTTACCCATCACACAGAGAAAAACAACACCGTCATTTCCAGCCAATTGCTTCCTCTCATGAAAACACCTGGTCACCACGCCTGTGCCATTAACTTTTGCCTCTGTTTGTTTTGGCACCATATCCGAGATTCTGCTCGGGTATTTTCAAACCAACCAATAGATGATAAGTAGACGTCACCAGGGGTCGAGTATGTCTTAATATAAACATACATTTAAAGTGGCAATCTGTAACTTTTGCCTCTTTACTGCCATCTCTGTTTTGAAACATAAAACAAAAAAACGTTAAACTTGAAGCCAAACGGACATTTCCTGGGAAATTGGACATGACAGCTCAAATTGTACATTTAAATTGTAAATGACTATAAACTTAGCGTCGTGAATCGGTTTAAGGCAAGGACATTGTTTTGAACACGGATCTGTTATGTACTCGCCCAATAACTGTTTTTATATTCAGAATGGTACAAACATAATATTGTCTTGGGAATGTTGTTTTCACTGTTATTTTTTTGTCGAAAAAATGTTCAAACGTAACAACACAACAAACATAAGCATATTTATTTAAAAACATACAGCACAACAGAAATGACTCAACCTATACTATATGTGACTAGCATACGTTTTATGGCTAATATGGGACGTGTTCTTTAAAATCCAGCCATGTTTCCACGACAAAAACAAACAAGGAAACGTGCCCTGTACTCACCAGTGAGAACATGGAGAGTCGGTTTGCTCACACTTGTTAAACAGTGAAGCGTCGTGACATTGCTGGAGAACTGAGAGTGACTGAAGTGAGACTAAAGTGAGACTAAAGTGAGACTAAAGTGAGACTGTGCGTGTGAGAAAAAAGCGAAAAGATGATGGATCACTTAGACCTTCATTTCCCTGTCTTGTTTCCACAGCAACCCAAAAACAAACACATCTTTGGCAAATTAAAGCCTTTTAAGACGCACTTGGTAAATGTCAGAGCAATGGCGGACGCTGATGAAGTGAACTCAGTTTGGCAGAGAACTGATGATCATGGAGGGGAGAAGGTGAGAGGTCAGGTGTGTTTGGCATATCTCTCCGGTCTAGAGTAAAGTTTTATTTGTCCTGGCCTTAAAAGGGAATAAACAGAACTATAATGAGTTAAAGGTTTTTAGGCCAAATGCATTTATATTGTGCTAATCTTTTAAAGGGACAGTTCACCCCAAATGCAATTTATAGTAAATTTTCACTCTGGAGTGAATCATCCTATAAATGCCAGAATTTAAGCCACTGAATATCCTTTGCTGCTCATTTCCAAGTCATTTTTTTACAAATAGAATAAATACAAATATATTTGTATTCTGCGCTGTGAAACGACTGAAATATTAATGAAATTAATGATACAGGTTCACCTAATGAAAAACTGGACATGCATAACCATGAATAAAAACGACCTCAGACGTCTGTGAAGGTAGAACATAGATTTCTGTTCAGGCACAAACACTTGTGTGCAATAAAAAAACAAAGCTCATGCACAAGTGCTGGCAAATTGGCCAACACGCTACAGCAAGCGACAAGAAAGCAAATTATGCAGAGAAAACAACGTCATTCCAATAAAACAAATTTAGTCAGATGGCCAGTTACAAGAGACCAGAATAAGAGAATAAGTGACAAAGAGAGAGACAAAGAGAAAGAGACCAACTAAAAACTATGGCTCTTTCATAAGTGTAATGCCTTTTGAAAATAACCTAATGTGAAAAAACGCCATGAAATATGAATATAATAATTGAATAGTGTTATAGTTTTACCTAATGTTTAAAAATACTAGGACACTAGGTCACTCTCAATTAATAAAAATAAACTATATAAATAAAACGATAATTAACTACCTATTTATATAACTATTACACACCATTTTAACCTTTGTGTGACTTTTTTTTATTTTGAAGAATGGACATCGTTGAGCAGGGATGTTAAAAAGCGTAAGGTCTCCATGGTAACAGTAATTTGTCACGTAGGTGCCTGGAAGTAACAAGTCACTGATGGGTACAGGGTGAGAGAAACGAAGAGTGCTAACCAGCACACGAGAGAGAGTCGCTAACAGCTCACTCACCCATCTGTAGCACTGTACCACTGTACTCTTACAGTATAAAAATACTGTACGTACCAGAAACATAGTGCAGCGATTCAGTTAATTTAAGACATCTGCTCTAAAATGCATGACTTTCAGTCCTTCTATAAATCAAATCAACCTCCTACTAAAACATTGATTTAATTACAGCCCACTATTTTAGACCAAATATTAATAAATATCACAAAAATACATAATATGCCACCCTCAAATGGTTTGGTCTTCCCAAATATTCAAGACATGGTCATTTTACTGAGTTTGTCTAGCACTACATAGACAAAATATATTACACAAAATGACAAAATCAAACCTGCATTATCTATATCCTGTCTTTATGGAGTAAGACACCAGAGAAACTGTGAAAGAGGGACAGAGGTGTAACATCTGAAGAGAGCGAGAAGGTAAAGAAACACCGTGGACACAAAGCCTGGAATAAAAGAAGACAGGCAGAAAAAAGACTTGAGGAGAACACAAAACCATCAAGCTTGACCTCCTGAGACTCCTCTTTTCATGTAAAGGTTACGCAAACACATGCTTTCAAAAATGAATGAACCGTGAATATCAGGGGGCAACTGCGTAACCTTTTAAGTGACTGATGCTTTTGGGCCAGTGGAACAGGTGAGACAAGAAGCAAAGATTTTAATATGGTGGGTATCTGATGAAGAGTAAATAAAAATCTGTTTACTGTACCTTTTCTCTTCTTGTTTACAGCAAGGCAAGTTGCCCTATACGCACCTAATGTCCTCATATCAGAAGTACATGAACAAATTTTTATAGGAGGCATTTCAGATGCTGATGAATACAATCATGAAACAGTTCTGGAAATTGCCCAGGTATTCAAACCTCAAACCGGAACACAGGCCTGTCATATAAAAAACACGACACACACACACACACACACACACACACACACACACATTAGCGTGTCAGCTAAGACCGCATGGCTGTCAAGATAAAAAAAACATCTGTCCGATTAACAATGCAGAGCTTCCTGCTTTTCCCAGCCCAATATTAGACAGATCAGATCATTCAAACACACACACACAATCTGAACCCTGTTAGCTACAGGAGGTTGAGCTGATGCAGGGCTCTGACTCAGTTAGCTAAAATAACAACACCATTTCCTCTCATCTCATAATGCCTGTGTACAAAAACTGGCCAAAAGAGCATGATTTAAATCACACACACAGTTCACGAATACCAAAATCTCTGCTAGTCAAAGCAACAATGCAGTGACAAGCTATTGAAAGCAAACCCAAATTGACTATTTTTGTTTAGTTTTTTATAATGCCATACTAGATTCCAGCCCTGCAAATAAGACATTTCTAAATTACTGTTTAGCAGAGCAGAGTTGCCATTGTGCATTTAGTTCAGAAGAAAACAATGAAAATGGTCAGAAATGTTGTTATTGACATTATTATACAGTTATAGCCGCCGTGTGTCTTGCGCATCAATTTCAGTAGATTGTCTGTAAATAAACTTGTTCTCTTTTTCTTAATACATGTCCAATCGTGCACAATTCATAAGCGGACATTATTCAATAACTTTATAGCCATTTAAGCATTATTTGTAGCTACTGTGTTAGGTTTTGGGAAGGTTACATTCCTATCACAGTAGCTTAATAGTAACTTTTTTGGGATTATCAGTTCTCTAGAATTAAACTTCCTAAACTACAAACTCGCATTTAGACCCGACTCCATTCTGGCATCGCCCACTTTTCACGGTCAGACAGGGTCGTGCTGTCTAAGTGGGCAGTTCCAGACCAGAATGATCAATGTGGACCAGACTTTATGCTGATACTCAGAAGACTGGCCACATGAGGCTACAGTTACACCTCCTCCAATGACACGCAGAAAAAGGTGAATTGGTTAAAGAGCACAAGATCAAAGCTTTGCTGGGCAGCTTATGTAATGCAGTTACTCATGATGGGGATGGAGGCGGGTCTGTGTGTCTGAACAGTGGAAACTCAAACTTCCCATCCCAGTCATTGATTCTGCAGGACGGCTCCTAATCTGCGGTGTAAGGTAGCAACACAGTCTATAGAATTTTAAATATTAACTTTTTAATATTTTAATGCCTTGGGACTGCCAAGTTCCAAAATGAGTAAAAAAGCCACACCTTCTCCAAAACACATGAATGTGTTGATGACGGAAAATTATCCGCACAAACATTTTCCGGTCCTGTGCCTTTCTCTGACTCAAATTAACTCAAAAGACTCTCTGACTTAAAATGAGAAGATATATATTTATAAAAATATATTTAGACCACTTAGTGATTGCTATCAGGATGTGAACAGACTTTCAACCAGCATAACAAAAACGTTTCCGCAAAAAAAAAAATCACCTACTCTGCCTTTAAACTCCTGTATTCCGGATGGAGAGATGGTCATTTTCTGTCTTCTGTAAGTGAGATTTCTGCGTTATTGTCCACTGCTGTGTAAAACAGGACACTGGTCCCACGAGCACTTTTTCTAGTGCTTTTCTAGGTCAGAACAGCAAGAATCAAAATGAAAGCAGTCGCTCTCTTAGTATATTTGTGTTTGTGCACATTTTATCTCTAATCTACACAATAATTTACAAAATCCAGGACAGCTTCTCCACTCAGTGAATTCAGTGAGTTCTTCAGGTTGGTCCAAAAATCTCAATGACCTTCAACTAGTATCTGCAGACAAACCAAGAACACAATTACCCCAGGAGACCTCTCACGACCTTCTGTGTGAAAACACCTCACCCAAGAAGCTGATATAAATGTATGAGCTCACAGAATTACAACAGCCTTTAAATAAAACAGGTGAATTAAAAATGTATCAGATATTTCCTCTTTTCCCGCCCCACCTGAAATAGATGTGCTGATATGAGCGACAGGTTTATTTTGCTTTCCTATCTGCCAGTGTCTAATTTTGACCCTCAAACACTTTTCTTTCCTACTCAGACAATTTCAGACATTTCCTGGGAAATCTGATACGACAGCTCAAATGATAAATCATCATTATAAACTGTTGCGTATCGGGGTATGGTAAAAAGATTGTGTTGAACACTGATCTGTCATGTACTTGCTCAATAACTTATTTGTGTTTGTTTTTAACCCAAAAAGTTACAGATTGCAGTTTTATGATATTATAGGATAAAGACAATCATCTGGTCTCGGGAATCTGGTTACAATTCAGTATCCACATTGAAATCAATCTGCTTTTCTTCAGAATAAAAGAACAAAATGAAGAGAACCATCTATCCACACACAATCAGAAATAACGGCTTATGTAACCCACACAGTTCTAAATATACTGAGGCAGGACTGGTCACGGAGGAGTGGAGTGAAATACATGATAAGACTGAGAACAACAAACACGAGCAGAGTTCAGAGGGCTCCTGCGTCGCTCACTTTCATAATGGCATGCTAATAACACAAGTGTCCGATTTATTCGATATGCACAGGGTAAAAAATGAGTCTGAGGCAGTCACATTCAAGTAAAGAGCACAACATAAAACAATCCCTTACTAGATGTTTACCTGAGAAATTGTTTGGGTGCTAGCCTGTGTAAAGCTCACCGCTATGATGTTTTGGTGGTTGCCGGGGCGTTGCTATGCAGTTTGGAATGATGGTTTGGAATGTTAAGTGTGTTGCTATGTGGTTGTTACGGTGTTCATCCTACTCTCAAAGGCTTTTTCAAAGATATTCTGGTCTCTAGATTTGGCTTATGTTGAATCAAATGGTGCAGGATGAATTTCACACCAATGTTTTTAACATCCAACAGTTTTTACTTTGTTGCTAACTTGATATGTCCAGCCACCTAGCTCTGTCTACCTTGGATTGTATCACCATGTGTATCGCAAATGCATATTTCAGACACGGGTCACTTTTAAAAGATGATGTAAGCTGGTCATCTGGTTTATTTTATCCAGCGACAAGCAGGATAAGAGCTGCTTCTCCCCAGATCTTACTCACTAAACACTGTTGCTTTCCCTGCTTACCCATGGGAAATCCCTGATTATTAATCCTGCTGTCTGTATTTCAATTATTTCATCTTCAATTGGAGCCCAACATCGATTAATTCTAAAAACTGTACTGAAAAATGAAACTGTCAATCAGATGGAAAACAAATTCAGAGGTGCAGACAGCAAAACATAAAAAGCGCCATGACACCTGCTTTCTTATAATGATATGTGATATATCCATTTAGGTTTGGCATTGCAAAGGGTTATTTATTGCAATATAGAATATTTTCCATCTTTCACTCGACTCCATGTGGCAGATGAATTTCTAAAATGCGAGTGGACAGTTCAGTGTATCTAGAGACAGATGAGAAAGGACCAGTGTGGCCCATCTGCTGTGTGCTAGAGTGTGTGTGTTACAGAGAAACATGCTGAGAAAGAAAGGTGGAGAACAGATACAGAGAAAGAGAGAAGCAGAGAGAAGAAAAAAGTTGGCACTGCTTTTGTCCAGTAAACATTAGCGATCAGTCAGCTATAGTTTTATTGGCTGAATAAAAAATGCATCCTGTGTTCTTACCTGAATTTTCATGCCCTGTTCCAATAACTGTTTGGCTTGCTTCTTCACCTCAGAAACAGCAAGTCATTCTCTATGACATCAACATCTGATCCACACCTTGGGACGGGTAATCTGTAAGAGAAGGAAAAAAATGAATGTTTGCCCCAAAAGTTTGATCACAGAGGAGTAAAACTATGAATAAATATAACAAAATGACAAAACCACATAAGACTGAACTGAAATTAACATTAAAACTAAAAGTATAAAAACACAAGCTAATTCAAAATATTAATACAACTACAATAAAACTACAAACAGAACTATAACAACACTGGTTTATGTAAGTTTACTTACATTTTTGTCTTTTAAGCAAAAAAGACAAAAGTCTTTTAAGCAAATGTGCTTTGACCTACTATTTGTGAAATGCAATTTAACTTCCATAATGTAACCAATTTCAGAGGCATTGCAGGCTGGACAACGTTTCAGACAGTTCATAAAAGTTTTGTACAGAATTAAGAGGCAAAACGTTGGAAAATCCACACAGATGCTTTATAAGAGTTGAAAAGTCCTGCAAGTAAATTAGAGGGACAGAAACCGAGCTTGTAAACACAGGGTGCCATACTGAACAGGCCGCTCATGAGTCAGAGATACTGTGAGATACAGACACAGTGGCAGTAAGCAGAACAATGTCACTACATAGATCCACTCATTAGCGCCTTCTGAGGGCACGTACTGACAGCTGACGACTCCACTGGCTGACTGCTAACAAAGATATCACAAAGACGCCTCGTTAGAAACGTTCAGAGATCTTGTTGAGAAAGTGACTCCATACTGTAGCAACCAGATGCTCAGATGCGACCTTGAGGTTGTGGTCCAAAAACCACAGAAGGTGCGAGTCAAGAACAGGTGGTCTTACACAGGAAAGGGAGAAGGGGGAACTCTGGCTTCTGATGGTACAGGTAGGCCCACAGCCAGAACGAAATCCACAATCCCTGCCAGAACTTGCTGAGTGTCAGTACAATTTTATGTCACCTCATTTTCACTTTCTCTACATCTTCTGCTTTGCCCTGCCAACGCAAGAATGATTATACAGTCTTAGCAGTCAACTACGACACTGAAAGAGACCTCTCAGTTAGCTTAACGCTGTATCATTCACAGTTTTACGACTACAGAAACTGGCCAATCAGATTGCTGTGTGCTGGTTCAAATAACTGTTTAGAAATTGCATACAGAACACGTATGGGCTCAGGATACAGTCGTTTCAGTGATGTACAATTTGTTACTGTATGGTTATCATTTCATAATTCATGCTTTTTCAAATACAATTTTTTTAAAGCTGCAATCCGTAAATTTGTTCGGTTAAAATTGAACAAAAATCAATTATTGTGCAAGTACATGATAAATCTGTGTTTAGCACTTATTAGCAGGGGTCTCCTTACCCATGATTCAGAAGTTTATATGAATGATTTATAATTTAGCAGTTGCGTTGGATTTTGTGGGAAATCTGTAACCAGAAAGCAGACGATCTGGCTCCTATATCGCATGTATGGGTAATGTGATGGTGCAACATTTGTAGCTTGTTCTTACAGCAGTCGTTTAGAATCTAAACTTGACTTCCACGTTAAGAAAATAACCACGTAACTTGCCATTTTAGGTTTCAGTTAACCCAAACTAATGTTTGGGTTAAAGAGGTCAAAGGGCACACGAAGCAGATGAACATAGGTGCTCATTCGATAACTGTTCTAGAAACTGAGTTTCTGCATTAGAGAAAAACACTTACACGGTGTGTTGGCTAACTTTGCAGGTCTTTCTTATTTGTAGAGGCAAACAGTTTGCTTGGCATCAGTCACAGATATTACCTGCATTCATCTGGCAAGAGCACAGCAGCCACTCCAGAGGGAAGGTGCAGCATGCAATACAGTGCAAAACGATTCTAACGGTGACCTTGGAAATGCAATTTTTTCCCATTACGTTGGGAAAAAAACAAGAGACCAATAAGAAACATTAGCGCAAATTCAATATGGTGTGCGTCTGAGGAGAACAGAGAGAATAGAGGCGGTGATTCCTGCAAAGTGAGACACTGAATTCGTTTGAGATTAAAACAAAACTGAAGAAACGCAATTGCTGTTGGTACAGACAGAATCATCCCTACAATTTTGTGCAAAAGTTAAAAAACAATTGCTCTCTAATAAAAGATCAATACTAGATTTAAAGTCATTAAATTCTAGAACTCAACAACAAGAGTTCATCTTTCTTGAAAAACATTCTATAAAAAGAGATGATAATGTTGTGCTTGTTTTTGATGATAAAAGAGCAAAAAAAACATTTGCAGTGCAGAAATATCTGGATAATCTCTGTAAAAGCATCAAATTTCGACTAATGGTTTCCATTTCAAGGAAAATTGTGTCACACAGGACTTTATCATGATTTCAACACAAACAGCAGCAGATGAAACCGTTTTAAGAACAGACACAGATAAAATGGCCAACAATCTGTGACCTGCTTACAGATCTACTGTCACATGATAGGAGACCGGTCATAAGAACAGCCTATAGATGTTTCCAGAATCATGCTGATGTCACATGTCTTGGAATAGGGGAGCAATATAGAACGTCCTACAGCTTCTCCTCTCGTTCTCCCAACAGAGCAGATGTCTCCTTTAACTGCATGCTTGACTGCTGCGATATGTGACGGGTGAGAGAAACACAAACATTTCAGATGGTCAGAAGTGACAAGATTAGTGCTTTTTATAAGAATTACTATTACACACAGGAATCACATCCACAGGTCAGTTATTATACCCACACATCTCTGTAAATGGAATCACCTCTTTCATAGGTTTTTCAAACAGCAGAAAACTGCTGCAGCTCATTAAGAAACAGAAAAGTTATTATAATTCTATATAATTTTTCAAGCAGTAAAACTATCACAATATTTTTCATAGCATTACAATATTTTGCAGCATTTTTTATTAGGCTGTATATCTTTAAACTTGCGGTATTAAATTCATTCGTATTTCCCGTATTGTATATAGGCAAATATTTTAACATCACATTGTAAGAGTTTAATTCAAATCTAAATCTGAGCGCATATTTAAAAAGCCGTATCTATTATTCATTGGCACGTTATTCCGAGTTAGACCTAGTCGCAAAACAAGACTTACAGAAGTAGCACTAAAGAAAGATGCAAAAATAGTGACAGAAATAAAGACATAAAGCTTAACATATCAATTACATTGCATGGTAAATAAAACATCTTTAGCTCTATTTTCCCAAAATGTTGACAAACAATACTCATTTGCATGAGACTGCCCCCAGCAGCAGCAGAAGGTCACCTCCTCTCATACCGGATGCCTTTTTCCCATGCCCCCTCCCTCTTCCCTCTGGACCTCAACAGGAAGTGGCTAAACCTTAGAAGGCTTTGCCGGGATTGGTCAGAATTCCATTGGGACCGTTGGACCAACACACAGAGCGAGCAAAGTTCAGCATCAGGGTGTCCCAGCTAATCTTAGGCTGTCGTAAAAACTTACGCTCAACGCTTGTGGGATCCAACCAACATCAAGCGTGTAACACAACTTCAGTTTGATGTGTTAGCCCTACAGAGGCTGAGAGGATGTGACACTGTTTATACAGCTAAAGCCTTTGGAATCTGCTTAATATGGGCCACTCATATAATTCCCACAAAGAGTCCTACAGCGTATCCGAAGCTGATTGTGAAAAAGTTTTAATACATCTACTGTGCATAATTACTCAGATAAAGACCACTGAAAGGTGATATAAAAACAAAGCACTGCGAATATGCTATTTTTAGTATAACCATCTGTGCACATTCAGTCTGTTGTAAAAAGCTTAGAAATCGGTTGGATGCCGTAAAAATGCCTCGTTTTTGAAGTGTGGTGGTACTTAAGTCTAGTCCTACTTAGATGGATATCTTCTAGTTCTAAACAGATGTGAAGGGGGAAAACATAACAGCTGTAGGTCTTTCGGGACCACGAAGTGCCAGAGGCGAGTATGACCACTGACTGTCATCTGTATTCGGTCTGTCTCTTGTCCACATGCAAGAGAGCCTGTGGGACACTGGGAACGTGACCAAGGACAGCTACTCCTAACGTCTATGGCGTCCAGGGTCTGCAAACAGGGGCTAGTGAGCCATCAAAACATTACAAAACATAACATTACAGACCAGTCAGAATTTCCTGTTGGGTTTGGTTTCACAGACATTTTTCATAGTCTTCAAGCCCCTGGTCAAATACACAAAACAAAGTTAGCTGCATGTACCAATAAAGAAATAAACGTGAAAAATCTTTTCACGTACCAGTAGATATTGGAGAACTGCCTGGGGAAAGCAAATCTCTTTCTGATAAAACCCCACGGCCTGTTCTACCTGCCACATGACCTTAGATGAGATACAAACAGTGCCGAGAGAGGATACAGTTGAAAACAGAGACAAAAAGACATATGACCGACAGCTGTCACAGATCTCACATTCTCCAGCTAGCTCTACAATCACACTGAGCCACGTTTGTAGTTGTTGTGAAATATATGATAATAAAAAATACAATAAAAAAAGCTAATATACACACACTCGCGAATACAAATGAACTTCTATATTAATATGCCAGGTCGCCATCAATGTAAATGAAAAAAAATCAATGAGCGTTTACAGAATAATAATTGATTGCGATGTAAACAGACTACAGTCAGGCTAATGAACTTTTAATTGACGTAATAACAATAATGATGATTTACTGAACTACTAATTGGTGTCTTATCATATTACAGTTGTCTGCAATTTAAAAAAGCAATAAACCACAAGGCTGTGTCTCACAGGGATTTTAGCATGTAAAGGGATGTCAATTATAAACCCCTTTTAAAGATAGGGTAGGAAGTTTTGGAGAGGCTAGCAATAGCAAGCTAGCTTTAAAGCACAAGATCCCGCCCTCCCTTCAGCGTTATCTCAAAAGCCACGCCTCCTTTAAACCCTCCACGTAAACTGTACATAGTTTGACACATCCTAGCATTGCATTCGAACCGAATACGGTTTCAGTATGTAAACTGTGTAAGACAAGAAAGGAAATGCTAATAAAACAAAGAAGAAAAAGAAAATCACCACTGACAAGACCTTAGACAGAATGAAGGGATGCAATTGTACAAAGTGGTGAACTGCAAGGCCAGATCCCATGGCATCTTACCTTAGACCCAGCGGGCATGCTCACTTCTCAGAGATTGCTCTAAAGAGCACAGGTGCAGATTTTCCACCCGAATCATCCCTTATGGTTATCCCTGCGAGCCGGCACCCGCCGTCTTACCTTCCGGTCCTGAACCCTGTGGTTGCTAAGCGTGCGTTAATTCCCACAGGGCTACTGGAGTTCTGCTTCCACTCAATGCTCAACAATCACAGCGGCGTTATAAAGCTAGCGGCACACAAACACGTTCAATACGGCAGTTGCTACAGCAGGAGAGCGATAATGACATAATGAGAGCGGTCATTATGAGATGTCAAATGAAACCGGCTTTTTCAATCAGCGGAAACATCGATTTGGAGCACTGACTTGAGAAATCGTTTTGAAATAAAGAAAACATCTACAAAGAAGTATTAAAAGAAAATCAAGTGGTAAAAATATGCTCATCTTTAAATATTTACAAGTTAATTCCGCTTGGTAATTTGAACCATTTTTTGTACTATTTTTCTGCTCAACAAAGATGGATTTTTGAATTTGGTGAAAAATGTGATGTTCCATAATTAGCCCCGTCTTTTCTCTACAGCATCCATGTGCAACACACCCACACATGTGCAGCAGAAAGGACTGAACGTAAATCACGCTCATGCAAGCTGTCATGGTCACATATGAAGACTTAGAGTGTTCGTTTTATAAGCAAACCCACATGATTTTTATATAAATATATTCTCATCTTTCTCTTTTGTTCGCTTGTAAACTGTTGCTCCTCTGACACTTTAAGAAAACACAGAAAGGTATAGCAAACGGTAGCAAAAGGTATAGTGTATTTTGTCAGAATGTATTCAGATCAAATACCAGCGCAGAGTAAAATTCACCTGTGGAGGAAGTCTTCTGAGCAAAAGCACAAGAAAGGGTTACAACTATTATCGGAGACCAATCAGCAGCCAGGAGAGTGTTATAAACCACAGCGGAGAGAGGGAGGAACGGAGGAGGGTGAGCGAGCATGTTAGAGGGGAGGTGGGAGGGGAAGAGAGAGAGAGAGAGGAGGAGGAGAGAGATGAGTAGGTAGGGCATTTTGAAAGCGCTGAGCGTGTGGATGATGTGAGAGAGAGAAGACAGAGGAAAGAACAGAGCAGAGAGGCAATGAGCAGTTCTCTAAGCAAGCTGCACGGTACTACAGCCTACAACATCTGACTACACTCCCCCATTCACAGCCACAAAGAAGAGAAGAAGACAGGTCCCACTCCTCTGTCCACACAGCATGTCTTCTCTGACCTGTCCGGGCATGGCTTTGCTCAAACAGGAAAATATATGGGCTACCAGGTCACTTTCTCTTACAGCTGCACTGCAAGGTAAAAAGCTTCAGGTTTCTGCACTGTTGCACGGACAAAACTGCAGCATCTGCTAAGCAGAATGCATGCCATTTCACGCATGCCATAATGTGAAACAAGCTGACAAACTTAGGAAATGTATTGCAATGTTGCATACCAACTGTGATTATTCAAGAAAATGTACTTGACAAACAGTAGGTTTATTAATTCAGAGTTTTATGGAAAAATTTGCGTTGTGGAAAACTGTGAAAAAAGATGCTATATTCTCTTTGATTACTCTAGTGGCGAGTACAGTAACTGACATACTAAATGCAAATTATTGGATCATTTTATTAATGCATGTTTAAAGGAGCAAAACTAGATAATCGAAATTCATCACATTATTCTTCTAAGGAGATGAGTGGATATGAGAGTAATAAAGATGCTCTATGTATATTTCTAGTGTACATTTCTAGTATTTCTGTTATACATGGAATACAGCCTGTGAAGTTCACAAGTACAATGTGGGAGTACTGAAAACCTGGTCTGCAAATGACCATTCACAATCGCTGTAGGAACCCATTAAACCAAAGAAACATTAGTTTAATGAGATGTTATCAGGTCTAAGGCTTTATGCCAAACAAATTACACAGGTGACATGTTCTCTGAGCAACCACAAATCATTAAATCTGCACAAAAAATTAAATGCGAATGATAATAGGAATAACGATAAAGGAATAACTGTAAATTAATTGACCAAGTATTATTACGAAAAATTATTGTAAAATAAAGAGAGACAGTTACCCTTAAATATTTATGTAGATTATGAATATGCCTCATGTGTATGACAAGCAAAATCTTTCTAATTCTGTATTTCTTCTACATATCACCAGCCAAAGTGAGAAACTTGAATGAATAGAATGGAGCGAAAGTTCAGGTGTCCTACATGAGCACTGTGAATAAATTAAGGTAAGAAGTATACCACACAATGCACAGACAGCTCATATCTACCAGCCCGACTACCTCCTTCCCCCTGGAAACCTGTGACCTTGTTGTGATTACTGTGTGCCTCCGTCTACCAGCCTGATTTACAGGAGCTAGCCGTATTGTAACAACGGCAAGTGGAAGTGCGTTTTATTCAGATGGGACACTACAGGAAGTGAATAAGACTGGGGGACCGTAACCTCTGCATGGGTACAGTACATCTTACGTTGAATGGCATTTACCGATGGAAGTTGCAAAGTCAGTGATGACCTGTCACACTAAGGGAAATGCATTTATCCTTGTTGTTTATGAAGTCTTGGAATACACACTGAAAAGAGCAGACACTTGCGAGGATGGGACGTGGTGCTGTCCCTGATCGATTGTGTGAGATCTGTTTGGCCAACACAAAGGACAAAAGGCTAAAGACAAGCTTGAATACAACACAGCTTTCATGTCAGGACCACGTGGATGTTACAATGCCCAAACTCTTCCCACGCTCTGAAAAAGAAGAGCAGAGAGCTTATCCATCTCCCACAGGCTCCCACAGAAATCTGAGGATACGACGCAATGAGTTATGAGCTGTTTGGACGCCGTTTAATCAACCGTACCTGAAGATGTTTGCTGTACCACTGGGACTGTATCATGAAAACAGTCTGATGCATTTGTTCAGTATTCCACTCAGAAACAAATTAAATAAACAACCTTCAAAGCCCACAACAGAGTAGATACATATCGGAATGTGTACAAAGGGGTAAAGGACACTGCTGAGATAAAGAGGTGTTGGAATATGGTTGGTGCTTATGAGATCCTGCCAACGAATCAGCGCTTTGGTCGCATTTGTAAAAGGAGCCCTCAACAAAGACAGTGAATACAAGGGAGGGGTGAGTTTCTATGCACAGATTTTACATGCATGTATATTATGGATAAATGTGTTGTCTTTTCAGGTTCCCTCTTAAAGCTGCAATCTGTAACTTTCTTGAGTTAAAAATGAGTTATTAAGCAAATAAGTGCTCAACATGATCTCCTTACCTTAGTCTGATTTGCAACGGCTAGTTTATGATAATGCTTTATAATTTGAGCTGACATTTATAATTTAGAATTGATTTATAATCTGAGAAAGAAGATCTGAACTGTACTGTAAATGGTGCGGCTTATGCTTACAGCAGTGGTTTAGAATTTAAACTTCAATGTTAAGAAAATAACTATTCAAGTACCCTGCAATTTTATGTTTCAAACAGAGGTGGTGGTAGAGATTCAAAAGCTACAAGTTGCCGCTTTAAGCAAAACAATTTTTTGATCTATGCTTCTTGTATAAACAATACATTTACCATCCAACAGACCTTTTAAACAATAGCCATCAGTTTGGTATTTTTGTTTTGCATAGGAGAATGCATACCCCTCCTGTGCTGGGATTCCAGGCCATCATGAGCAACAACACTGTCTTCGATAACGTTGAACCCTTTGACTTCGACATGGACCTGGATGCTACTTATCCTGTTAGTTTCCAGGTGTCTTTGACAGCTTTCCTCATGCTGGAGATCGTGCTGGGTCTTAGCAGCAACCTGACCGTGCTGGCTCTCTATTGCATGAAGTCCAACCTGGTGAGCTCCGTCAGCAACATTGTAACCATGAACCTTCATGTCTTGGACGTGCTGGTGTGCGTGGGCTGCATACCACTGACAATTGTTGTGGTGTTGTTGCCACTGGAAGGCAACAGTGCACTTATTTGCTGCTTCCACGAAGCGTGTGTGTCCTTCGCTAGTGTGGCTACTGCTGCCAATGTCCTGGCTATCACATTAGATCGCTATGACATTTCAGTGCGGCCTGCAAATCGAGTACTAACAATGGCACGAGCAGTGGCCCTGCTTGGGTCTATTTGGGCCCTATCGTTCCTTAGCTTTCTGGTGCCCTTTATAGAAGAAGGTTTCTTTAGCCAGACAGGTAACAACAGGAATCAGACTGAGGGTGAAGAACCTTCAAACCAATACTACACAGAACTGGGCCTGTACTATCACCTGCTAGCACAGATTCCAATCTTCTTCTTTACTGCTGTGGTCATGCTGGTCACCTACTACAAGATTCTGCAGGCACTCAACATCCGCATTGGTACCCGTTTCCATGCAGCACCAAAGAAGAAGCCAAGGAAGAAAAAGACCATCTCCATGACTTCCACTCAGCCAGAGTCCACCGATGCTTCGCAGAGCAGTGCAGGCCGCAATCCCCCGCTGGCCATGCGTACCTCCGTGTCCGTGATCATAGCCCTCCGCAGGGCGGTGAAACGGCACAGAGAACGGCGTGAGCGACAAAAGAGGGTCTTCCGCATGTCTCTTCTCATCATCTCCACCTTCCTACTTTGCTGGACACCCATCACTGTGCTGAACACAGTGATCCTGAGCACAGGGCCAAGCGACTTCACTGTACGCCTCCGATTGGGATTCCTGGTCATGGCTTACGGTACCACCATTTTTCATCCGCTGCTCTACGCCTTCACTCGGCAGAAATTTCAGAAGGTTCTCAAGAGCAAAATGAAGAAGCGTGTTGTGTCAGTAGTGGAGGCTGACCCTCTGCCAAATAATGTGGTCATCCACAACTCATGGATTGACCCCAAAAGGAACAAGAAGGTGACGTTTGAGGAGACAGAAGTTAGGCAGAAATGCCTCTCATCAGAGGATGTGGAATGAGGTACTTAGCCAACATGAGGCAAACTTTCTCATCAGGTACAAAATCGTTAAAAAGGGAAACTACTAATCCAAAGCAGTCATGAGTTTAGGTGTATTAACTGTACAGTGTGTGGAGAGAAATAATTTATTACTATTTATTGTGATGGTGATTAGGTGTCATAGACAGTAAGATGTAAATAGTGCATGTGTTTTGTTGAAGTCCTGGACACTGTACATACATATCCGAGTAACGTATACACCACAAATGTACAGAACTTGAAACTGATGCTCATGGTTTTGTTAATTTCTCTGAAATACCTGACTAAAATACCCGACTGTTGCTAGCCTTCGAACCTACCTACCCTATCTTAAAATGGATGAAAACAAAGTATCACTGTTGTTTAGAACACAAATGATGTGGGTATCTACTATCTGCCCTCGACCCTGAAACAGGATAGCTTCATTACTGATTAGGTCAACATGTCACAGGATGGAGTTGTTGGAACTAGGTCTGCTTTCCTTCAAATCACACTCTCAGCCAAAAAAGAGAAACCATATCTTCAGGGTGAGGGTGAGGGAGGGGTGAGGGAGGTGGTACACATCCTATTGTCCAATAAAGTTGCTGGGGTATGAAGTGGTTGGGGATTTTCGACGAGAAGGTGTTGACTCTGAACACTTGACCTTATGAAACTCATTGAGCTAACTGAGGGTGATAACTGCACCATGTGGCAAGCTATGAAAAATATTCACCCCCTTGCAAGAACTGAAGGTCACAAGTTGATCTGCAATACACAGAGACAATGTCATGCTGCTGCAGACGGAAAATAAAGCATCTGACAATACCAAAGTTCTGAAAAATGGGCTGATTTCCTATTGGGTTGGTACAAACTCGAATTCAACAACAGATTATTTCCAATCACACTCATTAACAATCAATGCATTCAGCAGTGCTGATTTATCATAATTCTCACTCAAATTCACTGTCTGATTTAACATTTTTCATTGTATATATATATATATATATATATATATAATCTATATATATATATATCTATATATCATCTATATATATACATATATACATATATACATATACATTATATATATACATATATACATTTATATATATATATATATATATATATATATATATATATAGAATATATATATAGATAGATAGATAGATAGATAGATGGATAAATAGATAGATATAGATATACCATGACCACATAATGCAAGTGATTTCCTCTGAGAAAGCATCCGAAGTCAGCATATATATCTCAAGGGTACCAATGATGCTACATGTGACAGTAGAGTACAGGCCCAGCTGATTGGTGATTTAATTTACTTGATCAAATTTAGTGCCTTTTTCTAGCACTAAAAAGCTTCAATGCACTAAATCCTGTGTTCATTTTAAGAACCAGCTCAAAATGACATATATATCCACAGCTACCTGCTGGCACCCAAAGTGTCAAACCATGAGGTACACTTTTAAAAATAAAGGTTCTAAACAATGCCACAGAAGAACCCTTTTTGGCTGTATGGTTCCATAGAGAACATTTAACGTCTGCAGAACCTTTCTATTGCACTAGTTTCTTTGTAGCATAAAAAGGTTCTTTTACAATATAACGACAAAGACATGGTTCTTTAAAGAACCTGACTAAATGGTTCTTTGGGAAAGCAAATATGGTTCTTCAATGACACTGCTATGAAGAACCTTTTAAGAACCTTCATTTTTAAGAGTAGGCTTTAAGTTTTTTTAAGTCTCTAAGAGACTGTGGTCCTACAGTCTCTTGTCATCAGGAGTTACGCATAATATAAGATGAACATTAATAATCAAGAGACTTTTCTAAAATAAGTTTTTGGGTTAATCTATAGAAACGCGGTCGGACATCCAGGACAGCTGAGCCATAATTAGACTTCCACACTGCACAAAACAAGAGCAAGTGGGAGTTCCACAGTGCATGACTGATACATGTAGCACGCAAGAGGCAGGCAATATCCAGGGGCTTTATGCTTTAATTGTCATTTAGCTAGGAATATACAGAGCACCTTGTTGCTAGCCTAGAAGTGCTTTAAGCCAATGGTGTCCTCAAACGGAACGTGATACAGAGGGCCTATACAGCTGTTGCTCTGTGGTGAGTTGACCGGGGGCTCGGCGATGCTTGTGAACGGAGGCTTTATTGTTTTTGCTGTAAACAAGCTGTGCAGATTTCTCTGGTACGCCTCTGGTAAAAACCTGATTGCAAGTGTACAACATGAAAATGGCGGCCAAAACTAAGAAGATTCTGCTTATAGGTGTCCAGAGCCTAAAAATAAACATCTAACGTTCTAACAAATACGAAGTACTGTTTCAGAATATGTGAATATGACTTTGCCTAAAACACTGCTATTTCAGAATAACAAGATGTTAAAACTGTTGAACTACAGGTAAACTTTTTTCCACAACACCAACCACAGTATTAATCCTCTTCTAGAAGATTATCAAACCCTGAGCTGTACCCAAGAGCCCAATGTTCCCTCAGCCAGCCTCCCTATTCACTGCCTGTAATTAACACTGACTCAAACCACCAAAAGGATTTTATTACCACTGTTTCTTTAATCGCTGGTTAATTGAACCAGCATTCGTACCTCTCTGCTGTCTGTTTTTAATGACCTCATCCATTTCTCTTAGCTCTTAGTTGTTCTCCTACTCTTGACATCCACATGTCACTCATACAGTCCCAGAGGAAGGTGCCACTGAGTGTTGAGAACTGTGACTGGCAATCCATCTCCATTTGACAGACCAGTGCAGGTCAGGTGATGTAGAAAACAAACAGAATCAAACCCCCCTGGGTAAAAGACCGCATTGTTGGGTTTAAATCTAAGAGACCTCTGATGTGAGGACATTTATTCTCATTAAAACAGGGCCAAGTCGCATTTCACCCCAAAACAGATGGATGGATGGATGGATAGATAGATAGAGAAAAATATACGTTAAAAAAATATAAAAATTTGATTATTGATTAAATTTTATTACCCACAAAAGGGAGTTTTTGAATAATTTTCTAGGACACATTCAGCACGAGACTCTTTGAATCTCAGTCCAGCCCTATAATTTCCTTTTTCTCCACCTTCTCTTGCTCTTCCTGTCAGGAGAGCTCTGCTCTTGACCTTCATCTGACTCTGAGGTATTCTCCTCGATCACAGCCACAATCTTCTGCTCATTCGTGTTACCCGACAATCATCACATTACAAATGACGGCAGTTACACGCGTGTCCTCTGCCCATCACAATCCCCCATAAGCCATTTACACTCCTCCCTCATATGTTCATCAATCCATCTGTCCATCCATCCAGGCCTTACATTCCTCACTGGCACCAGCCAGTGGAGTCACAGGGAAGGACTCAGGAATCACATGAATTATATGGTGTTCTGTGGTTATTGTGTTAGGAATGCTATAATTCAGAGCTGCTGCAGGAAGATGATGTGTGTAAACAGAGAAGTGAACCAAAAAAAACAAAAGGGCTAAAAGTTACAAGGTGGATGAAAAGTGAAGTGTTTTTAAACCACATTAAGAAAATGTACAATTCTCTTACAATTCTTGTAAAGAAATTTCAAGACAAAAGGTGGACGTTTTTACCTAAACTGTAGCAAATCACAATAATAGTTATCTTTCTAAAAATAAAAAATAAAAACTGCATTCTGATGTATACAGTACGAATGTGTAAATCGCCCAAACCAACACAGAAACACAATGATGTCGCTGCTAATGCATCATATATCCTTGTCACGTGGTAAACAGGAAAGCGCCAATTAAATCCTCAAGCATCCGTTATCGTTTACTGATTGTCTTGTTTACAATCCAATAACGTGATGCTATCAGCGGTTCTAGAAACACTCCATGTTCTTTTAAATCATTTGCCAACTGCAACTGCGACATCCATTTCCTGTAGCTGCATCTGAGACTGTGTTTGCTAAACAGAGACAGACTTCTGCTCTATCTAAAACAATATGACAGTGATTCAGCATGTACTGTTAAATATTCTGTCAAAACTAACAGACAGAAAGCTTTTCTGCCTACGTTAAAAATGTTATTTTGAATGTTCTAGGAATGGTCAAAATGTCCAGTTCTTTAGATGATGTATTAACGTTATTGCTTGGTCACGAACATTTTGAAAACATTCCACTAACAACTTAAGAACATTTTTACGTGTACAGAAAACGTTCTACTAATGTTACTGCGTAAACATTTTTTGAGGACTTTGAGAACATTCCATTAGCGGGGCTACGTAGAGGCAGTATGTTTTTATATGATCAGAGCCATTCACAGCTGCCTGGGGGAGATTTGTCTGGTTGTTTCCATGCTGTATGACAGAGAGCCATAAAGAGCTGCAAACACAGGTAAATGTGGAGGAGAGGCATAAATACACTGAATGCTGTGAAAGTCTCGTCACGGCTGTTGACACTAATGCAGAAAAGTCTGCAATCCATTAGCTGGTGAAACAAATCCAAACACAACCCTCACTTTGACTTGATAAATAATTCATGAGGTAACGGAGACATTTTACCCAATCAAAACATGTCACAAAGATGTGTCACATATGCTGCCTTGCTGGCTGTTGCCTACATAGGCAGCTGGCTTTTAAGGCAACCTCCAAACCGAAGTGGAAAAATCAGCTTGCCGTCTCAAACGCACACCAAGAAATTACGATCTGTCCGCATTTGTTTAGCTTCACTTGAGATTAATATGCAAATATAAACCAGGGAAATGTATCTCGCTGCTATTCACTGGAATAGCTACAGGGCGCGGGACATGATAACACACCCCTGTACTGGAAAAGAGTGCCCTGAATTTACATTGCGCTGTGTATCTGTCCAAATGACATCAGCAAATCGTAATACACTGGGGTCAACAGAGTTTGGGTCAATGTGAATCTAATATTACAGCCATTATAACCAGAACTGAAAACAAGTTTTGCATTTCAGATAATATCCACAACCGCATGAATCCCAGACAGTATTATGGTATTGTTCTTAAATTACAGGGTAACTTTCAGTACAAAACCCTTAAATCAATATTATACAATGTTTGCTGGACGTTTAACTTCTGAAATGTGGATTTCAAAGTCAAACAAGATATTCAATGACGAAAGAGGGAATTTTGCTTATTTGGGATTGATCTTGAATTTCCGTGATTATTTTAATGCTGTTTAATGCTGATTATTTTATTACAAACGCTGTTTGTATGAAAGTTGCTTGCAAACATTATTCAGGTCAGATATTAATCAAGAGGGTTTTTATGGCGCAGAACCTAAAATATCTCCAAAGCAGGCCAGATACTTCCAGAATCAGTTTCAGACACTCCTCACAACTGCTTCACAAACTCAGCAAAACATTTAGGTCACAGGAATAAATGAAGCTGACCTGGAAAGAGTTAAAGATCCTTCTAAAACAATTTACCTGACTGTAAAGTGTGCACACTTGCCACAGGGGAAAATATTCTTTAAAAAAGGCAAAATGCGACATTGTCTATACTCAAGCTTGGGCTACAATGTTATATGAGAAAAGGCTTCAGAAAAACAGGGAACGTCAGCTTGCATTCTGATTGGCTGACAGGGAAATGATACAACCCAATTAAAACAAGGAGGTAAAGTAGTGCACTTGTGCGGAGTGCTCTATTGTGACTGAATGTTCTGAAGGGTGGGAGGATGGGGTGAAGTGGAGGCTGGTCGTGATCGGTCACTCACTCTGGGCAGTTTTGGTGATCTCTCTGTTGCCGCCCTGCAGTTGCCCCGTAATCGTTTCCTCAGGTACAGTATGCGAATGATCCTCCTCAACATGTCACATGCCACCTGCAGAGACATGAAAACACTTGTCAAGAGAAAAACTTCTTTCCTGACATTATTTTCATGTCGACTGAGCGTATTTAATGCCCCAAATTCTCATTTTTGTAAGACAGTATTTTCTTTCATGTTAATTGGCCGTATTAAAGACAGACCTAAACTAAAACCAGTAAAAACAATACCTATAAATTTTTTTTTTAAAAATCACAAAACAGTGAAATGAAAATGTAATATTTTTAACTACCTGTCAGTTTACAGCACCATTTTGACTGAGCAAAAAGCTTTGTTTACCAATTTAGAAATTCATAAATGTAAAACTTTGCTAATTCATGGTGAATTAATCAAATTTGGTTGAATTAGATTTTGTTAATATAATCAAACAGAAACGTATCTATCATCTCACAGGACTCTTTCAGAACTTCAAGATTATGCTGTAAGTAAACCACCAATGCGTTTTAAATATACACAAATATTCTAAATGTATGAAGGGCACCCATCAAACAGGCAGCTCCTATGAGAGAAAAGAAAGGAGAAACACACATAAGCCAGTATATTTTTCCTGAAACACTAAACTAACCCACATGTATAGTATAGTGTGACAAACTCTGTGACCAGACAGTAGCCAGATGAAGGACTGAAGGAGAGAAGTCAGTGTGTTTTGGGTTTCAGTATACAAGTGAGCTGAACTGCCTGTATGAGCATCTGTGACCGTGTGTGTGTGTGTGTGCGTGTGTGTGTGATTGCTCTGACCTGAGGTGACAGAACATCACACACTCCGACATAAAAATTACAAAAGGAACACAGAAAGAGAATCAGCTGTGCTTTCATCGAAAGCACTGCTCGCACAGGGAATAAAAAGAAATTAAAATGTGTCACTAAAGGCAAGGGCATACATGAGACAGACCCAGAAGTGACATAACCTCTGAAAGAATGTGTGCCATGAAATACAGTCAAACACAAAGACAAACACCAGAATCAGTAGAGACCCCTGGGGCAAGTTGTCACAGATGCTGGATTTCACAGACTATAATGTTTTGAGCCCAATGTCCAAATACGTGAATGTTTCTTTCTCTTGCAGCTGAGTCAGTGAAATCTACATTGGTTTAAGGCACCTAGTTCACGAATGTCTTAGATTTTTGTAGATTTACTCCTCCAGCCCAAAAATTCAAGGAAAGGTTCAACTATATAATAAAGTTAGATTATAACCAAGAAGTTTTCTTAGAAGAATAATCAGGTTTCAGGTTGTTTCTACTCTAAAGCCACACAAGCAACAAGAGGAAGAGGAGGAAGCAAGGAAAAAGAATTCTATAACAACTATGACTTCTCTTGCGACTGCATTTCATTTTTATTTAATAACAATTCTCCAGACCTCTAATAACAGCGGCAAGATAACCTGTAAATCTACAAGACGGGTAGTTCTGGTAACTGGTGTTCACCTGATTGATGGAGAAAGAGAAACAGACTCATCCTTTCCGGACCAGATTGACTTCTATTGATTTTTTCTGCAGTCTTTAAGCTTTACTCTTGATGGTATCACGTGAACCCCAGGCAGGATGTGAACATGATAAAAGCTGCATTCCGCTCGGTTCAGTACCCTAATACAACACTCAGATAATAACAGCGCAGCCCAACGCAGGTATTATTGCCTCACAGGTGCAGTTTACTGAGATGCATGCAGCTCAGTGCAATACATGAAACCAATTTGTTTTGTATTTAAGATTTGAAATACCCAAGATTATACTGATTTCAGCCTTAAAATGCTCTGGAAACAAATTCATTTTGGTTTGTTTTAACAGAGGGATATTTTATGTAAATTACCAAAAAAATACAACTCTATTCTGCTCTATCCTGTGTGTGTGTGTGTGTGTGTGAGGCTCTATCATTTTCAAAAGTCGAGCCAATAAAGATGGAAATCAAGCCCCTGAACAAAAGCTCACAGTGTTTGTAAAACAGGACGATCATGAAGTAATAGTTCTGTAGACAGCCAATCTCTTCTTCACTGCAGGAGAATACAGGTATGAATAAATGTGTGATGACACGACAGAAAACATTTACATAACAGTAATCAAAAGATACCTGTAGCCGGGCAAGCTGGGCAGTCAGTGCCACAATCTTACCGTAAGGGTCAATAATTTTGATCCTGAGAAAGCAAAACCATACAGAGAAACATTTGTCATAAATGCTTTTATTGGGTAAATAAAACACTACAAAAGTATGTGACTAACTGGTATTTGTAATTTTACGACCAAAGTTTACCAGTACATTGCTCGCACTGCAGGAAGATTCTGTCTGAGTAAAACTGTAAATCAGTGTTTGGATCAATGAACTAATGGTCACACAGACAGAATCCAGTTGCTGGCCCCATCTGGCAACCCGTGTGTTATCAGCTCTCATCTTCAATCATTCAGTCATGAAAACATGGACCATTACCTGTCCACGGCCATTCTAGTCTGCAGCATTTTTAAGACACCTGTGTGCAAACAGAAAAAGTCTTTCATTTATGTATGCCAAAAAAATACATTTTATTTATGCCAAAAACCAAATACAGTATGGTAGAATTAAAGAAGAATTGGGCTAGGTGACCCCCTGTTGGCCAGCTGTAAAATTGCATCTACATTATAAACAGCTCTTTAATCGTTTTTGCTGACATAAAGACTATACTAGGTAGCTATAAAGCAACAATAAGTTTACAATATACACTTTCTTGTAAGTGGTTTTAATAACAATAGAATATAATAGAATAGAGCAGAACATAATTTAGGGCCATTTCAATACTTGTTGTATACTATATAACTTGTATGTGACAAATACATGTTGAATCTTGAAAAGTGCTGAAACTGGACAGGATGTGCTTATTTATCTATAAAGACACAGAATGTGTCAACTCTTCATCTCTTCAACTCTTCATCCTTCATCTCTTCATCCTTCATCTCTTCATCTCTTCATCCTTCAACTCTTCATCTCTTCATCTCTTCATCCTTCAACTCTTCATCCTTCAACTCTTCATCCTTCAACTCTTCATCCTTCAACTCTTCATCCTTCAACTCTTCATCCTTCAACTCTTCATCTCTTCATCTCTTCATCCTTCAACTCTTCATCCTTCAACTCTTCATCCTTCAACTCTTCATCCTTCAACTCTTCATCTCTTCATCCTTCAACTCTTCATCCTTCAACTCTTCAACTCTTCATCCTTCATCTCTTCATCCTTCATCTCTTCATCCTTCATCTCTTCATCCTTCAACTCTTCATCTCTTCATCCTTCATCTCTTCATCCTTCATCTCTTCAACTCTTCATCTCTTCATCCTTCATCTCTTCATCCTTCATCTCTTCATCCTTCACCTCTTCATCCTACAACTCTTCATCTCTTCATCTCTTCATCTCTTCATCCTTCATCTCTTCATCTCTTCATCTCTTCATCTCTTCATCCTTCAACTCTTCATCCTTCACCTCTTCATCCTTCATCTCTTCATCCTTCATCTCTTCATCCTTCATCTCTTCATCCTACAACTCTTCATCTCTGCATCCTTCATCTCTGCATCCTTCATCTCTGCATCCTTCAACTCTTCATCTCTTCAACTCTTCATCTCTTCATCCTTCAACTCTTCATCTCTAAATCCTTCAACTATTCATCTCTTCATCCTTCAACTCTTCATCTCTAAATCCTTCAACTCTTCATCTCTAAATCCTTCAACTCTTCATCTCTTCATCCTTCATCTCTTCATCCTTCATCCTCTCGAATTCCTCTTTCAGGAATTCACACAATAAGGAAAATGATCACATTATTCATTATAAACAGTGAATGATCACCATGGCTACTGTGTTACTGGCGCTTATTCCATTTAAAATGGGAGATTATTATTATTATTACATTATTATGTGATTTAAAACACACACTTTATCTTTTTAAACATAATAATTACGCACAGTTTAATTCTCTTACCATCTTTCAGGATTTAATTCACTCCTGACTCCTGACTCGCCCTCATCGCTGTCTCTTCACCAGTGACGTATTATTCCAGCGTCACGGTGCGAGCCAATTGCAAATGTTAGCTCATGAATATTAATTAGCTGCTCAGACGTTGTTCGGTAACCCAACCACGTACATTTGGGACTGGGCAGTATTTATATTATAATTTAGATTTGATCAGTTTTAGAAATAAATTGCTTTTGCTCATGTATGTAATTGGAATGATCGCGAATAAAATTGTTAATAATAACAATGATAATAATAATAATATCGTCGCTTCTTTCAGATAGAGTTCAAAGGTTAAACACGCCCACTGCAAGGCGGAAGTGCGAAATCGGCACGCATGTGAATTTGATGACACCGGTTGGAAGTTGTGACTGTGTTTTATCTTCATTTATCGGGATGTACTATTTATACTTAGATTTAGTCTTTAACTCACTTGAAAATGGAAACGCATTAACACGCAACTGAATTCGGAGTCAATGTGGACGGTGCGCGTTGGCCGAGCAATCCCTTCATCATGTCATGAATTTATGACCCGGGATTTATGAAAACGATCCACAAGAAAATAAAAATGCATCGTGGAAATGTCACGGATCTGTTTAATAGAGGAACGCCGGTCAGAGTGTGTGCTCCTATGGTCCGCTACTCAAAGTGAGTAACAGCGATGGATTTCACCAAGTTGAACGTGTTGTTTTTCTCATCGGTTTTTGTGCTTTCAGGTTGGCTTTCAGATCTCTGGTGAGGAAATATGACTGTGATGTGTGTTTTACCCCCATGATTATTGCTGAAGATTTCATGCGCTCTGCCAAAGCAAGAGACAGTGAATTCACCACCAGCAAGAGTAAGACACAGACCGCATCTGAGCTTTACTATAGGGGAGAGTGGAATAATATGGTTTAATATTAATAATATGGTGTTTTTGATACAATTCAATGAAACTGAAGTCTCTGTGATAATCTATATGCAGTGCCGTCTTGAATCTTGTCTAGTATATATTATTTCTCTTCCTATGAGGACTAATATGACAATGTACAAATTTTGTTCCAATGAAAAGCAGTTTTATCATAATAAATAAATACGCCTTTCTGACCTGCACCTGTCAATCAGTTCAAAACTCAAACATTGTTATAAGTGTCATGTAAGTTGCATTGGTTGTTCTGTTTAATGCTGCTTTTGTGTGCCGTCCAGCTGATCGTCCCTTAATTGTTCAGTTTGCTGCTAAAGATGCGCAGACTCTGGCCGATGCGGCGCGTGTGGTCTCCGCTCACTCCGACGGTGTGGATCTGAACTGTGGCTGTCCACAAAGGTAAAGTAACAGTAATATTCAGTATACACATAAAGAGAGAGTTCACTCAATCCTTTCCGCCATTTACTCACCATCTTATCATTCACCGTTTGACTTTTTCTTCTGTGGAACACAACAGAAGATATTTTGAGAAATGTCTCAGTGGTTTTATGTCCGTACAATGGAAGTGCCACTGTTGTTTGCTTACCAACATACTTCAAAATAAATATTATAATAAATAAATATTTTTTTTTTGGTTTCTCAGAAGCAACAAGTCATACAGGTTTGGGATGATAGGAGGGTGAGTAAATGACGGGGACATCATCTAGTCTGTATCCAGCAGTCATGTGGATCTGTTTGTTGCAGGTGGGCAGTGTCTGAAGGTTACGGAGCGTGTCTGATTAACAAACCTGAGCTTGTGAGAGACATGGTGAGACATGTTCGAAACCAAATAGACAATCCCAACTATGCAGTGTCTATCAAAATAAGGTGAGCACATCATCAGCTTAATCGTAATGTGCTAAAGAGGTGGTCATATAGATTATCTGTTAAGATCTTGATTCCTGGTTTTGTCTGTTTTTAAAGCACGTTTGTTGTGGCAAAGAAAGATAAGACAGGAATGGGATCAGATGAAGTTGGCTGTTATTAATGGTAACATAATCATTATGAAGTGGCCTTATTCACTGATCTAAATTCACTTGAGTCACTGAATTTAATTGAGGGCAGTTGTGGCTTGCTGGTTAAAGAGTCAGACTGCCCACTGCTCCGGGTGTGAGTTCACAACTCACTATACTCCAGTGTGCGCACTTACTGGATGGGTTAAAATTCTGAGTATGGGTCACCATACTTGCCCAACACTTCACTTGATGAAAGTTTCACGTTTGTGAGCAGTTTTGGTTTATTTCTAACCCTCAGGATTCATAAGGATATCAGGAAGACAGTGGACCTCTGTCAGAAGGTGGAGGCCGCGGGAGTGTCCTGGATCACGGTCCACGGACGTACAGCTGATGAGAGACACCAGCCCGTCCACTACGATGCCATTAAAACCATCAAGAACAGCCTGTCCATCCCAGTCATTGCCAACGGTGACATCAAAAACAAGAGGGACGTGGAGTCCACCTGTGACCTCACAGGCGTGGATGGTGCGTCCTGGCTGAATGACATCTGATCCATGCTCTTACGTAATCTTCACATATAATGTCATTGGTGTAACCTATACCTTGAACTTTCACAGGTGTGATGGCCGCTCGTGGACTGCTGGCCAATCCTGCCATGTTTGCAGGGTTCGAGGAGACCCCGCTTCAGTGTGTGTGGGATTGGGTGGACGTGGCTTTGGATCACGGGACCACGTTCACCTGTTTCCACCATCACCTGATTTACATGTTAGAACACATCACGTCTCAGCCTGAGCGCAGAGTGTTCAATAATCTGTCTAGTACTTCAGCAGTCATTGACTACCTCCACAATACCTATGGCTCCTCATAGTTATTTTTTAATGAAAGTACATTTTAATTTGTAATAAAGTTTGTGCAGAACATTTTAATACAATGGTGCTGTGTTTCTCCTGGGCTAAAAGTGGTTTAAATATATTTATATAAATATGTATCTTCTGTGGAAGGTACAGGACAATAAAATGTTCGTCCAATTATTGAATTCGGTCCGAGTGCAATGATTGGATGTCTTGCTTGCCTGTCAAACTATGTATGGTTCATGTGTTGAAGGAGGCGAGGCTTTAGATATAGTTTATGTTAATAAAACTGAGCTGGGAAAGTTACTTCAGTGTAATGCACACAAAAAACACAAGAGGGCGCTACCCAATTCAGTGTACATTACTGATGCTACACGTTTTCACACAAACAAGGACAAGATTTACCACATAAATTTGTTGCTGGACGAAGTAATTGATGAGATAAATAACGTAATACATAAAATAATGTAAAAAAAAAAGGACTTTTATTCTATCAAACGTCCACCGTGGCGCGCTGTGATGGCGTCATCACGGCGAGACGCAGCGCTGTCTGTCTTTTCTTCAACTGTATCGATTACATTGAATTAAGTGATGTTTGAACAGGTCGTGTTTCAGTCTGGATCTATATGTGAACTCTTGATAACAGGAAACATTTTCTGTTTATCTATGAGAGTTTGTCTTCCCTGTTTTATTAGATCTTAATAATATATTTCAGCCTTTAAGTAACATGTAACTATGAGCATGATTATACTCAACCTGCACTGCAACTCTAACACTTACATTTTACTCTCAAATGTTTAACTTAAAAGTTATTACTATATATTGAGATCATATAAAGTTGAATGCTATACCACCATCATAATTGATATTAATATAGTAACAGCTTAATATTATTGCTGTTATCTGATGTACATCATATGTTCATCAATCATCTTTCTCAGTTCTGGAGCAATGTATATGTCGGCATGATACTAATCCTTGTTGTTCTCTTTGTTGGTATGGAAATCTGTGAGCACTAATCTAGTCCTGGTACCATCCTAAGATGGTTTTCAATGATCTCAGTTCACCATACCATGCTTCAGATGCTGGGCGAGAGGTCAGGAAGTATTCCAGCAGTGACCAGACCAGAAACGCCAGTCTGCATCCAAACATGTTGGACCATAGGCACATGAAGCTCTTCAGAGCCCAGAGGAACCTCTACATCTCAGGCTTCTGTCTGTTCCTGTGATTGTAAGGACTAGTCAACATATAATGCATTAATCAATGTCAATTTATGCTGAAATTGTGGTTTCTGTTCATGTCTCAGTTAATGGGATAGTTCACCCCCAAAATTAACATTTTCCATCTTTTACTCACCCTCATATCATTCCAAACCTATAAGACTTTATCTTCTGTAGAACACAAAAGATATTTTTTTATGAAACGTGAAGTAATTAAATGGAAGTCAGTGGGTGCCAGTGTTGTTTGGTTAGCAACATACTTCAAAATATTTTTTCTATCTGCAAAAAAAGTTATACAGGCTTAAAATGAAAAGAGGTTGGGTAAATGATGGAAGGATTTTCATTTTTTTGGTGAACTATCTCTAAGTTTATCTCTAAGAAATATATGGAGGATAATGAACTGCTCACACAGGTTGAACACTTTATGACAGATACAAATAAGTCTTTCTATGACAGTCAGTCAAGCTGTATTTACAGGTTGAGAATTTTCTTAGTTATAACCTAAAGACATGAAGGAAAATGAAAATGAAGTGAATCCAGAGCAGCGAGTAGTTCTTCAGGAACTGTCTTCTCTCACAAGATGATGGACCAAACATTGTGGTTTTCAAGGGTTGAGAAATGGAGGAGGGAAGAAAGAGGACTCAGAAGAGACCAAACTCCTTAAGAAAGAGTTGCAGAGCCTCACAGAATGGTTGAAGATCAGCACGGATGGTGAGAAGATGCCTCAGTTCCATCATGATATCAGAATCACAATCAAATGTGGAATAAAACAGTTTTGTAACTAACACCTGTTTGATTTTGTAGCCCTGAAGAATTCAAACTTGGATTTAGATGCCACGAGGAAACAAAATCAGGGACTTGCCAAAACTTAGTCAAGATTCTTAACAAAACTGTTTGCAAATACAGTATCTACACAAAGTGAATGTTTTTTTTAAAGAAAACAGTGTGTTGAGCGCTGCTTTCAGCTTGCATTGATTTACCATGTGTTGCTTCTTTCTTTACTTTGTTCATAAACTTTGTTCAGTGTAGCACTTTTACTATACATATTTCTATTCATATAAAAATTCTTAAAAATCTATTTTTTCCAAAGATCTGTATCGCTGTTTGCACATTTGTCGTTGACCTCCATCAGGTTGAATACAAAGCCAAATCCTAAGATCACATACAAGCTACATTAGTCGTTTTAGCAACTTTAATTAAAGCTGTGCACAGATAAACAACGTTTAATAAGTAAACACATCACATTTAAGAGTCTTCTGAGATGGTAAACAGTGTGACATTAAGTTACTGTGTTCTTGAAACCGCAGAGGTAGATACAGTACACCTGAGTCCAAAATACTGACACCAGATCTGTCCAATATAGTGATATTTATTAAACACACGAGAATAGACAGTTTCTTACTGTAAGTTCATCTGAGGTAGCTCTATTTCTGTGCTATTGATCCATAATCTTCCACCAGAAGACAACACTTCCTGTCTGTCCAGGAAACATCTGTAACATGTTTCACCCCAAAATAACAACAACAAAAATATTAAGTTTACTTTGTTAACTTAAGTTAACTTTTAGAATATTCAGATTGTTTTAAACAAATATGCCTGATGTGGTCATGAAAATATCACAGTGGTCTTACAATAGAAAACATTGTAATTTATTTTAATTTTAGGGTGTAATGTGATGTGTTTCCCTGATCTCCATTTGGCTGCTGGTAGTCCATTTTTTATGTGACTGTTCACTTGTTAAAAATGTCCAGTCCCTGACAAGCAACTAAAATGATACAAATAAAACTGAATATAATTTTTTTTTTTGTCTGATTGACACTCCCATCTGTCAGTCAGACGGATGGAAAACTGTCTGATCGTCTGACCTGTCTGAGCTCAGTTTCTAAAAAGCACTTTACAGGCAGAAAAATATGAGAAAATTATGTAAAACCATTGTCATTGCTATGAAACTCATTTGTTTGTGGTCTGTATGCTTGCCAGGTTTCTGATTTATATAAGGATTTGTGACTTTGAAATGTCTTTAAATGTAAAAGGCAGGAATGTCTTTCCTGTATCTGTAGCTTCCTGTTGGAGTATGGATCATGAAATGAAATGTGGTCAGTTATTTCAATATGTGCCAAAATGTTTTTTAGTGCCTCAGGTGAGCTGTGGGATGTTTACGGTTTACTGTGATTGTATTTGTTATTTTCACCACTTTGTTTTCACGATTAAAGTGAAAATTGCACTGTTGTTATTGATGTTTGTGGATCTTTCTTAAAATAATAGTTCTTCGTAGCAAATCATTTTATTTTTAAAAGAAAAGTATCTAATCTTTCACATAAATGCATTTTACACAGAATATTCACTTAGATATACAAAAACATATCAGCAAATAAAATGATGTACTGCCTAACGTAACGTAAAAGCAATAATAAATGCCACTTTTTCTATTTGCTTCACAAGTCACAAATAAAAATCTTTTCCTTGGTTGTTACTGGTAAACTTTAAATGAACGAGTATTCCAAGAGCTGACCGGTAGTGCCAAGAAAAAACAGACATCGATTTATACAAATATATAAAAGAATAATTATTTGCAAATTTGAGGAACAATTGATTGAACAACCTGAGAATAGCCCATGTTGACTTTTTTCTTTGTTGGCACAGGAACTGCACCCCTTCACACGCACACATGTCTCACAGAGATAAACACACACGTTGTACAACATTAATAATGAAGAGAATTACTTACACACCCATGATGTCATAAACCTGTTCACGAGCCCACGGGACCGCTCCACTGCCAGGTGACATGGAAAAGCACAATGGTGACGGGTTTGTTAGCGCACTCGGCACACACCCTTCCCGATGATGGTTCATACGTTAGAAATTAAACAAATGAGACGCACTTCGAGACCTGGATATCCCCAGGATAGTCAACCTGCAGTCGTGGGGCAAGGCCTAGCTAAATAAAGCACAGTGTCTTGGTCAACTGCTTCAGGCATCTATCTGTGTGAATGGTGTTAGAGAAAGTTACGTTTAGTATGTGACTGATGTACCCTAGTCACTTTAATGACAGGAAATGCAAAGTTTCACTTCCTCTAGTGTGATTGGCGCAGTCGCGCCTCTAGTTATGATACCTCAGTCAATTTTTTCTTTTTAAACCCAGGTTGGATTGTTTTTAAGACATTCTTTTTTTTTTGAAAAACATGTACATTCAAGAAATAATTCTACTATATCAAAACAACAGATTTCACATCATTTTACATGGCTCCAGTAGAAAGATGAAGGTAACAAATAAAAACAGACGCTGGATGGCGACCCTGTTGCTTCCTGCACGGGCGTGTGTGCATTCCATGCGCGTGTATCACAGGCGCGTTTCCCGTTCTGGGTCGTATTCTGACATTTGTGGGTCCGAGTTAGAGCCGTTGTTTTCGTCTTTCCTAAGAGCCTGCAGTTCACCGGCTGCGGCCCCTGTTCCTCCGTTTGCCAGCACGCTGCGTTCTTGTTTCTGAACGTGCCGTCGCAACACAACCAGTCCCAGTATGCACAGGATGAAGGAAGCCGTCCGTAAGCCCAATGTCAGGCCCAGATAAGCTATCCTGAGAGAGGAGGATGTATTACGTTTTTACCTCTTTTATCAAATAAAACTTCAGTCACATCGTGTTGGGGAAGCTACTTCAAAAACAAGCTCAAAAGTATTAAGCTAATCTTATCCACTAATGTTTCATGTTAAAATGTCAAGGGACACTGTTGAAGAAATATAGTTTGGTAAAGCTGCAATCTGTAACTTTTTGGGGGGTTAAAAATGAACAAAAATCAGTTATTGAGCATGTACATGACAGATCAATGTTAACGGTCCCCTTGCCCTAGCCTGATTCACAATTTCTGTGATTTCCAGGTTCTGATTTCCAGGTAAAAAAATCAGTCTGGCTTCATTTGACTTCAAAATATCTAATTAAAAGTATGTAAAGTAATTTGCAATATCAAACAGAGATGGTGGTAGAGGACCAGCACGTTACCTGTAGGCCGTGGTGTTGTAGATTCGACACGCTCCTCTACCTCCACATTTTTTCTGACCCCATTTCAGACAGGTGGTGTCTATAATGGCCCCGAAGTATATAGGAGCTGGAATCCCTGCTGTGGAAGACAGATGATACATCACTCGCGTCGTTCTTGCTCAGAAACAAATAACCATTTCCACTGAGACTACAACTGATTCAGCCAACACATCAACAGCAGAAAACATCACACCACTCTCACCCAGAGTCCGTGTTGCTAAGGTGTGAAAACCCAAAGCTAAAGACTTCAGCTGTGGTTTGATGCATCTGAGAGACAGAAAGAGCATATAAAAAATAATATAATATCTCAATTTTCAGAAATATTACAGCATCTAACATCCATTCAAATATTCAAACACTGTCATTTCTTTATTTTAAATAAGAGTTTGTGATGTGAAACAAAATATGGTGCCAGAAACTGATGAAATAATTCTTTTAAGATTAAATTCTGCAAAAGTCATATTACAAATTCAAGCAATTTGAACCCGTCCAATAAAAAGAGATTTAAGTAAGATCTCTTTATTATGTCAGTTATACAAGAACACATTATCTGAGCGATGCGGTCCATGTTCATTTCACACCCTCACTTCCTGTCAGCAATTGACTCCATTATGTCTATTTTATTTCCTCTATGAAATTTTAAGAGAAACGTATCGAGATGAAGTTGATACTTAATATCACGAAACGACTGAGAACTCCATTATGTCTCCTGAACAACATGTGAAGAAAACATGTTTCCTCTGGGCAACTATTGTGGCAGCGAACTGATGTTCTTCAATTTTTGAAACGACAATGTTTTATTGACTGAGATCATGAGACATGCTTTTTTATTTTATCCAAAGTAAGCATGTCCGTCACCGGAGCAACAGACTAACAGGAGTTTTTATTGCATCAAACAAAGCTGCGACAACACTGCTGCCACTAACCTAATTTAGCTGCGGGGAGGCCGAGCATTCCTGAAGCATCAGCTGATCAGGCTTTAGGCTAAAGCTGACAGTTTTTGGTGTTAAAGCTTTTTCCTTTCGTTGTCTACAAGTTCCCCCAAAGTCATAAAATATGTTCTTGCATTAATATTGGTAGAACATTTTTTAACGTTATTTATCATATGTACATATATCAAAAACTTTATTCCAATGAATGTTGGTGGAACGTTTTAAAAACATTACAAAATTAAAAGTATCTGAATGACATTCTATAACTGAGCAATAAAATGAATACAATGTCTAAAAACTGGATGTCTTAAACGTTCCTAAAACTTTCAAAACAGCATTTTTAACATTTTTGTTACCTAATGGAAACATTATGGAAACGTTCTTACAACCTAAAACTGTTAGCTAGGAAGTCTGATTACTGAACTGAAAAGTGAAAGTTTGCTGAAAGTTTTGCATTCAGTCAAGTGATGCTTTTAAATAGCACACAGTCTGCGTCTAAGACACAGAATAATGAGGGAAAATGACATTAGTGCTGCTGGTACATGGTGACCGTTTTCATCTATAATCTGCTTGAACTGAGGAAAAAAACTCATGACTGGAAGACTTTCCTGTGCTGTTTCCTAAGAAACTGTAAATCTGAACAACAACCGAGTTTATATTGACTTATAAGACTTTATATGTTCAATATTCAGCTAAACGAGTTAAAAGACAGGATTAAGATAAGGATTAACATAAAACCATATTTAAAACCCATTTTACTTTGTAATGTGACATGTTTTACAATGAAACAGGTTATTTATCAAAACAATTTACTGCAAATTTACTTCATTGTGAAAAGTGTGTGTTGAGGGATATGAAAGTAAAATGTATCAGTTATTACATTCTAATAAAAGATTATGTAGACAGTTTTTGTATTTGAAATGGTGTACAAAACGACCAGGAACATGAAATAAAACTGTAAATACGGTCCATTTTGATGCTGACATTGGAAAGCACGCTGGTGTCAGATCTGTGTACAGTCAATTCCAGTGTAACTTTCCTGTGGATCAGCAGACAGTCGAATCACAGTCAGACATTCACCTGATGAGCAGCATGTATCCCGGCGTTCCGCCCAGAGAGATGATGAAGGAAGTGATGACGGACAGGGCCAGGAAGTAGGGGAAGACTCTGTGACAGCTCTCTCTGTTGGTGCATTGACCTGCGCTGGCCGTCTGATTCCCCACTGCTACACAACTGCACTGTGCGAACACCTGAACAACACACACACACACACAATTAATATTCATACAGTTTCTTTGACCTTGTATTAACTGAGCGATTACATGGAATTTAAATGACATTTTCACTTGTGACATAAAAATGAAAAAAATAAAAAGTGACATAAAAATGATGGACAGAAATTTGTCTTAAAAATAGGGTAGGCAATTTTGGAGACGCTAGCAATAGCAAGCTAGTTTTAAATGCATAAGATCATTCCCTTTCACAGTGCTCTCCAAAGCCACACCCCCTCCATTAGTGTGCAGAGGTATGCAAATAATAGTCTGACAGGCAAGTAGGCCATCCTATCATTATATGCGGACCGAATGCAATGATTGGATGAACATTTTATGGTCCTTCACCTTCCACTGAAGATAAATAAATATATTTAGACCACTTATTGATCTACACTACGAGCCATCAGGATGTGAATGTGAGTCTTTCAACCAACAAAACAAATGATCTTCTGTCAAAAATCACCTACACTGGCTTTAAATTAATTTTACAGCATCTAAAAATATACAGTTTCCTAATAAAACACATAAAGGCCCAAAGTTTAAGACCACTAGTGGAAATGCTGCCACGGTATTTGGTATTTTTTCTAAATGAATACAAACTTTGTTTTATAAATGTATCAATCTGACTAAAGTTTACAAGAAGAGCATCTGGTTTGGACACGACTGTATAGATTTCAACCTAAAACCTTGATTTAAAACATTTCTGTCTATATTACTTGTCAACAACTGATGTGTTGAATAAATAGATGTGACAATGTGTTCTTTGTCTCACTTCACTAGCCCTGCTCTAATTTAGCTCAGAGTAAACGCCTGGATACACAATTCCTTTGTCTGGCTAGAGTTTGTTAGGGACAAAAGATACAAAACGCTTGGAATATGTGGAGACACAGGATGTTAAAGGGGAAAACTTATGAGTCACACAGTATCTGAGCCTGTTAGATGTGCTGAAACTTCTCAGTGGTTTGGACAGAGTCGGCCAGATTGCTCAGAAGACAGAAGAGGGAAGTTACTGACCAGTCTCAGGAAGCTTTAGAGAAGACAAGAAAATTCAATGTAGCCTTTGAGCTAAAGACAAACAGGTTGTGCACACCCTTTGACGAGCGCTGGGAAAACCCAGACATCAAGGCACAAAATATAGGAATACATTGTCACTCGCTTTCTTTGAAGACGCAGGACAACAAACACACTCCATTGTTCCAGAATTATGTTCTCTGCGGACAGCCTGTGCTTACCGTGTCCATTCCCGAGCCGTGGGACGTCCGGCACCCAGCCAAACAGGGCGAGACGTACGTGAGGCCGTTCTCACCACACACAGGGTCCCAGTTGGTCTCGGGACACTGGCAGCCTGCGTTGCAGCTCGCGAACAAAGTGGCGTCCTCTTTGTACAGACGGTTTGTCCTGCTCGCCAGATACACACATCAAAGAGACATCCAATTATCATCACAGGTCATTCTGAATTCCAGTTTATTCTGGTCTGGAAAATAATGCACATAATAGTTTCCACCATGTGGAAAGTGTCACACACTGAAGTTGTAATTGACCATCTGCCTTCAGAACAAGTGCAAATCAGTTCTTATAATTATAATTAAAATGCAATTTTAACTGCATTTTGAGGCTGTCGATGCCCGTACAAACAATGTTAGCGTAAGTGCTCAGTAAAAGGGAACATTCACAGAACATTGGCTAACATTCTCTAAATGTTCTCTTTAAAAGTTATCAAAAATGTTCTTGCAGTAACGGTATTAGGACTGTTTTACCATTATATGTCATATATACAAAAAACTTTAGTTGAACATTTTTAAACATTAAAAAAGTCTGTTTGAATAACATTCATATAACCAAGCAGTAATGTTAATACATCTAAAATAACTGGATGTTTTAAATAACATTTCTGTTACTTAATAGAAATGGTCAGGAAACGTTCTTAAAACCTAAAATTATTAAAACTGCTGTGCAGTTGCAAAGCTGTTCTTTAGCATACTGTTTTTTCTGTTTGGCTGATTACTGGCCCAAGTCAAAGTTCTGTAGTCTGGAGAACCATTTTTTAATATAAGCTAAAACAAACAGAAATAACTTTCTTTCTTGTATCTGATGTTTTAGGTATGAACCTATATTTATGTGATCCACAATAGACACACACCGTTGAAAGCTAATTTTCCTACCCGTTGTATGACACGGTGATTCCGGCCACTCTGGCATTCTCACATCCCATAGCGAAGAAGAAGAGAGACAAAAAGTAGCCCAGGAGAGACGTTCCCAGAGCAAACTTGGCTGCTCCCATGATGCTCAGCTTGAATTTTTTCATGATCACGCCGCCCGAAAACATCCCCAAAGCTACAGCTGGGATGTTAATCACTCCTGAAAAAACACACGGCATTCGGAAAATCTGGATCAAAGCACCAGTGTCACCGATTTAAAACAAAGGCAGACCTGTATAATCCCTGAGCTGGCTGTTCTCTTCTCAAGCACTGCCCGTGAGGTTCAAAGGTTACAGAACACAGAATGGACCTGTTTGTTTTCCCTCCCGTATTATATTCAAAGATTGATGCTGTTTCCAAAATGCACAACAGTCTCCAGTGTCTGCATACGTTATATCCAGCAATAGATTGTTATTTTTGGATTTTATTCTCCTTCATATGCAGCAATGATCTATGTCATACTGAGATTTAACCGAGCTACACAAACCTCATGGACAATTAAGATTTTAGATATCAGGACATAATTTGATATCAGAACCAAGACTAATATTTACCTCACATGAACAAAAACCCTAAACGTAGCTAACAGGGAACGTTCTCAGAATGTAGGCTAATGTTCTCTAAAAGTTCTCTCAAAGTTATTGCAGTAATGTTTGTAGAACGTTTGAATGTATATATATCAATAAGGTTATTCTTAAGTTGTTAGTAAAGCGTTTAAAAAACTTTACAGAATTTAAAAAGTTTGAATAACGTCCTTAGAACCAAACAATAGCATATATAACATAATACTGGGTGTTTCTAAACAACATTTTTAACTTTTGTAACATTAGGAAAACGTTCTTTACAATCTAAAATAGTTAGCCGGGAAAACTCTTAAATTACACTAAAATTAAGTGTAACATGCAGATGGGTTTCAGAGAAAGAACACACACCCATTAAAAAGTTTGCCTTAGATGCTGACTGTCCATAATGTTGCTCGATGTATTTTGGCTTGTACGTCACCATGCCAATCAAAGAGTTGAACTGGATGATGGTCACACACAGGTACAAGAAATAAACCGGGTTCCCCAGCAGTGACTTCAGTGTGGGCAAGAAGTCTAGAACACACAAATATAAAATGTTTAAAGAACAATTACAGAACATTTATGCTGAAAACAAAGCACAGAAAGATGTTCTAGAAAACTGCAGGTGTTGCGCATGAACTAAGCGCAACACCACTATTCACATACTTTTCATCTTTTGTACAGTACATCCATTGTTTCTTTCATTTGCAATCTAATCTTTGTTCGTTTCATGTCTTGAAGTGCTTTTTAAAATAAATGTCAGCTAGTGTAATTCTAATGCAGTGACATGTACATGCATGATTGGGGTCACAGTATATTCTGTTTGGGTGTTTCTGGAGTGCTGCTTACCCTTTTTTTTAACATTACCGTGGTACCATATTTTTGCCATTTCTTTGTAAGTGTAGCCTGGACCACAATGTAAATAAATAGCATTTAAGTACGAACGTTTCTGTGAATTCCAGCTAATTCTCCATTAGCTTTACCTTTGGCCATTTCTAGGATGTTGGTGGGCTCGTGGGCCTGGTACTTGTGCTCCAGCAGGGGCGAGTCTTTGATGAAGCTGCTTCTCTCTGGAGAATACTTGGCAAGCCGTCTCTCTGGCAAGGGTAAAGATTTGGGCAGGAACCAGAAAGGTATGGCTGAGAAAAGTGTGATGAACCCTGCAATAAGATAACCCAGCCACCAGGCGCCGACCCAGCGTGCATCTCCCGGAGTGATGCTAATGCTCTCTGTGAGAAGACACACACACATGTTGGGTTTTCATGTTTAATTCTCCCCTTTTTTAATTCTCCTTTTCATATTCTAACCCCCTACATTAACCCGACCCCTAAACCTAACCCTCACAGGAAACTTTCTGCAATGTTAGATTTACAAAAAAGATCATTCTGTATGATTTATAAGCTTGTTTCCTTATAGGGACCTAAAAATATCCCCACAAGGCCAAAATGCACTAGTATTCCTATACTTGTGGGGACATTTGGACACACACACCAGCAGAAGGAATATGCTTCTGAATATTTAGGCCAGGCAGACAGTGGGAACAAACGCAGACTATGATCCACAGACAGTCTTAGATCTCTCTCTCTCGCCCTCAAAATTATCATCACCATCAGCTCACACATTCAGACGGCGAGACGTCCTCCATGTTGTTCCAGATGCCAGCAGCTAGAAATGTTTAATGTGGCATTTCACATAAATAATCAGCGTTGATGAAAATCATTAGGCATAAACCTACAGAAAACCTGAACTGACACTAAATCCTAAACATTATGCACTCCGAATATATAGGCAACCTTTAAACTGAGATTTTTTCAGTCAACATGAATATGTAATATTTATATAATTCATATCTTTATGTAAGAGAGCGAGCAGATCTTTATTAGCACATGTTAGCATCAGTAAGGTTTGAAATATGTTTCACAATCATCTTTTTTGGATTTATTTGTGTGATAATAGGAGCAGGTTGACTGTGCTATGATTTAATGTTTTGTGTTATTATATTAAAGGGATTCATAATGTATTATGAGATATGTGCTACGGCTTTTATTGGCTGGATATTCACTGTACAATATGTGCCAGAATTTTTGCTATATTGTCTTGGCTTTGGACTGTAATACAGCACTATTTCATTTATATACAGATGGGCTTTGTCCCCACTTCATTACTGTATATACACACAGTTCTTGCCAAACATTTCTATAAGGAATCTGTTTTACTCATTGCATAAATAACACTGATTTCCCAACACGCAAACATTTGTAATATCGCCTGCAATTTATGAATATTACACGTTTCAGCTTATGTCCCCATTAACCTTTGAGTCTTATTTTATACGCAAAATCATACAGCCCATCCAAACCAGCTGTTGGAGAAATCTCAATGTAACATTTATGAACCTTTCCATCATCCCTGGTGGATTAAAAACTCTGTGTAAGTGCCAAAAACACTCAGATCCAACATAAACAGCCTCTGTGGCTTTCAAACCAGAAACAACAAAGTTTTGTGTTTCCTTCTGCTTTTGTCTGAAATGCAAACAAAGTAAGAATAATATGACAGGGCTGAATTTCCTCCAGATTTGAGCACTCAGAATGTTCACATTGAATTACGCTTTAAAAGCCTTTTTGTAGTTTATGAATCACTAATCAAATCAAATTAGTCACAAACTTTTAACGCTATTTATTTAAGACAACGTTTTTTTAAACATACCCTAAGGGTGACATTGGCTAACGTTAAACGTTCTCAAAGTTATCATAAAAAGTAAGGTTAGCGGAACAATTTTTTTAACGTTATATATCACATATCAAAAATGTCATTCTTAAATGGTACGTGGAACGTTTTAAAAGCATTACAGAATGTTTGAGTGCTCATGGCATCTGTGTCATCCACTTATTAAAACTTACACCTAAATACACTTCAATGTCAGTATTTTGACACCCGATAAAGAGTATTTCGACTGTAGAGCTGTAGACTTCATGTGCAGTTTAAATAGGTCAGGCAGTCTTTTATTCTTTCTGTGCTCAAAAACAATGGCCAGCATATTTATTATTTATATAGAGAGATTTTTTGATATCAACCAATAGCCTTAAAGTGTATTATGTATAAATATGTTTTGGCATTATATCAGGTCATTGGACATTTTGTTGTCTTGATATTAGTATTGATTACCGAAGAACATTTGTGATTGTTTAAGGCTCGAACCAACACCTTTCTGTCAGCATTGCCTTCCTGTTACGTCCCCACTACACCACACCACCTGCAATGCCCGCAAGCAAAAGTACTGAAGAGCAAACAAACTCAATGACTCTTCTAGGAAACAGCAAATGAAACCACTTGAGGCTTGACGTGTCATGATGCAGTCGCAAATCATGAAACAGAGTGTTTAACTTCACTCACCCATGTTGACAAATCCAACGTCCACATATATCTTGGCACAGACGGACCCCAGTAGATAGCCAAACACAGGACCAATGACCGATATAGTCTGGACACATCCTGATGCAGATGATACATGAATTGATTATTTGTGTCTCGTCTGGGATGTCTACCAAGAAAGAAAATGCCCTCTAGGAAAAACTATTATTACCAGGAAGTTGTTTTAGGACTAGTATGCGATTTAAACAAACAGATGAACGACAAACAACAAACACATAGAAGAATAAAACTGAATTAAATAATGTACGTGTTGAATTGACAGACTCTAGCTACGGGTCAGCTAAAGTTACAGTAGTTCTGAGCAGGGGGATGAAATATGAACCCCCCACATGTTTACATAAGCAAACATGTTTACATAAGATTTGGATGTACCAATATAAAAGGCTGCGTTTTCCTCCAGCGCGTGGTCATCTATGTATGAAATTCCCAGAGGCTGCACGGGTGTCTCACCAATTCCACGTAAGATATTCCCCAGAAAAACATATATCCACATAGACAACCTGGACTCATGTTCACAACCTGAGAAAAGAGTGAGTGCGAAGGTTTCTGTGTAACAAAGATACTAAATACAGCCCGTATGGGCGACATCTGTGAGAAACATTGAAAGCTACCCATAGGAAAATTAACCATAGTTTTACTACAGTTTACACCAATGAAACATGTTTACTATACTTAAACCATGGTAATCACATATTAACCATGGTTTTGCCATGGTATTTGTAGTAAAACTGTGGTTATATAAATGGAAATCAATGCACTGAAAAACATGGTTTTACTGTAGTAAAACCATGCTTAATTTTTGTAAGAGTACTCATCATACAGCATCTAGACCGTAGTCCCCCAATTTAGACCTGCACTAAACTAGCCTAATTCTGGTCTAAACTAAACTTTACAGCATGTAATATAGTTGCTTTTTGAACCTTTGAAATATCATTATCACGTGTAACAATCAGATCTCAGTACAGAATTCTCAGTTTTATATACATGTATACACTGATTAAGACGTCACATGTGTAAAGCAGTGTGTTTTCATCTGATTGGTCATTCAGTACCTGGGCTGGATAATGAAGAAGTGCTTGGGCCCGTGGACAGAATACTAGCAGACCTCACTGGACATGGAGACAGATTACTGCTCGAGTTCACAGACGATCTGATCGATGTTTCAAACTTGTATCTGTAAACCACCAATGAATTAACCGTATCAAATGAGAACAAAACAGCAGCACAACACAGCATGTGACTGTGACCTATATACTGTATGAACCAGCACAATAAAATACCAGCAAGTCCATCACAGAAATGAGGCACGTCTCTTTAAAAAGGCATGCCATTAAATACATCAGCATTGAATTTGCTTAAGGTTGAGCATGCTTGTCCATTTAGAAACCTTCCCAGAAATCATTCCAATATGAATGCGTAAAGCCAGATCGTGTACAGTACAGTTTGTTCAGTATTTCAGCTGGTAATGTTTGATGCAGTGTATTTATGATGCCAGGAATCATATCTGATACAGAAACACGGTTTACAGCGTGTCAGCACAGACGCACTAAACGTCTGAGGCTTTAACAACATCAGACTGGATCCATGTGCCTCTCTGAGTCTATTAACAGCAGAACAGCCCGGCTGTAGAGAAGGTTCTCAGAATGTTGGCTAACGTTCTTTTAAAGTTATCAAAAGCGTTCGTGCAGTAACATTAGTCGAATGTATATGATAGAACACTATCATATATTAAAAATGTTATTAAGTTGTTAGTGGAACATTACAGATTAAATGTTTGAATAACATTCTTCAGTAACATTGATACAACATCTAAAAACCTTCAACTTACCGTCCGATTATAAAATGGGGCAAGGCAATTAGAAAAGTTCCTACGGACATCAGCAGGCAGCCGATGGCGATGATCTTCGGACGGTGAAGTTTAGCCCCAAAGTAACTCACAAACGCGATCACCAGGAGGTTACCTGTGAGCAGAGACAGAAGAATTCCCCAGGCAAACACGTTGTGAGCTTTCATGTGAAAAGAGCTTTTCATGTGTTTTGCTCCAGTGAAACTGGCTCTCTTAATCGAGTTATCTCCTAGAAAATGCCACAAAGCATGAACTGAATTAAGCAGCTAACTTTACTGCGAGCATGCATAGCCGATTAGGAGGTCAGAGATGTCCCAGCTAACAGGGAATGTTCTCATAACGTTGGCTAACAGTCTTTAAATTTCTCTCAAAGTTATCAAAAACATTCCTGCTGTCATGTTAGTAGAACGTTTTAACATTATGTATCAAAAACGTTATTTTTAAGTAGTCAGTGAGATCTTTTAAAAAATGTTACAGAATTAAAAAGTTTTAAAATAACGTTAATTCAATGTCTAACGTTTTGTTACTTAATGGAAACATTATACAAATGTCCTTATAACCTACAATTGATAGCTGGTGTGATGTAATTCTTCTGTTCTTCTACAACCTTGTATTGCACAGAGGGTTGTTTTTTGGCTATGAGCCCTGACTCAAGAGTGTCCAGTCTTCTTAATAAACCTCATATTCACTCATGAATGCCCGTCTCCGCTTCACAAACTTTCTAAACACTGAAAGAACAAGCATCTGATTTCGACATAATTGACCTCTTTTGTTGTTGTGGAACTTGCATTGTTTTGCGGAATTTGTGGCTGACTAGACGTCACGACAGAATGATCGCATTTATGAGACGTGCACGAACGCCATTACAATGTCGCATTTACTCGTGTCATAATTACAGTTTCTGAGCTCATGAGAGAAACTTTCCAGGGGGACCTGAAGGCTGCGTGAGTCAGCGCTAAAGATCACACTGAAGAGAGTTTTTGTGAACGCTGCAGTTGATGAAACAAGAGGCCATTTCACAGTTTCACAGACAGGGATTCACAGAAATAAAGACCAGGGTTCAGTTTAAACAAAGTGAAACAAGTTAACCAAACATTTACAGGCCAGCTGTGAACACACAGCAGCCCACACTGTGAGACGCTAGTTAGCGAGCACTTGTTAATAACGGTGACAGCAGACAGCAGTGATGCTGATTCTGACACCTGATCTCTGTGAGGCTGCGCGCCCGTCCCGTTTCCATGGCAACGCTCCTATGGAAACACATTGGTTGCTAGGGCCACATGAACTGTGGCTGCAGCAGTGCATTAGCCTCCGTTTCACTGTGATCTTTAACCTTGTCTACCCCTGCATGTGAATACAGTAACATGACCGTATACCCAGCTAACAAGTTTACGTTTGAAGAACATTTCCCCCGCCTTTCCAAGAGGTAACAAAAACGTTTAAAATGTTATTCAAATATATTATATATAATGATTTTCAAATATTTTTAATTGTAACATTTTTAAAATGTTCCACTTACAACTTATGACATATGTAACGTATATATTACATATAATTTTAAAAAACTTCCTACTAATGTTACTGAAAGAACTTTTAGAGAACATTAGGCAATGTTCTGAGAACATTCACTATTAGCTGGGTATTCTTGTAAATATAACACAATAGTAATATTTGTTGTTGTTATAAATAACATTTAATTCAATAACAATAAAATAATAAATTAAATTATGCATTTTTATGTGTAAAGTTTATGCAAAACTATACACATAATAATTTACAGTTATTGTAACAAGCAAACTTTAAAATGCGAATTGCATTTGTTAATGCACGTGGCAGAACTGACACTGCAGCTGCGATCTGTTAAAACACAGTTGCGGTTTGTTCTCCTGTTGTATAACTCTGATGTGTCTGAGCACTACACTGCGTACAGAATGCCGGCTGTAAATTGCAGCACACATGGCGTGTCTCACTATTATTTTGCCAGTGTTAATACAACACTGAGAGCGGCGCAGGGATGAGACGAGAACCCTAGCAACTGGAGGTTATGAGACCCAAACACGGAAAAATGATGCGGAGACTCTGTTGACGCATGAACATCCGGTTCTTACCTATTTCAAAGCTGCCATCAATGACACCTATTAAGTAACTGGGGATGTCAAAGCGCCTTTCCAGCTGAGTTATTGTGCTTTTCATATAGCTCCCGGATAATGCCTTGGCAAAATAGGCAAAAGACAAGGCCACAAGGAACATCTGTAATGAGACAGAGACAGAGAGACAGATTTTATTCAGCAGCATGTTGTTAAATGCGGCATGCAGATCTTGCACTCCTCCTCGTTAACCTATTTTAGGCCATGCAAGCGTCTCGTCATTAATATGCATTTAAAATCATAGGGGATAAAAAAACAGGGGGGAAGGGTAAGTGGTGGGGCTGCATTTATGGAGCTGCACTGCATTATGGGTAGTACGGGACAAAAAGCGGATTAGGGGAGCTTATGTCATGCTCTTGAGCGGTGCTGCTGCATTCAAGCCCAGTGACGTAAGCTTCCATATGTGTAGAATGACAAGAAAAATGAGCTGTTGCTTCTGCTGATGAAACAGTGACACTTTTAGCGTTTTGTTCATGACTGCTGCTGCGGCTTCAGGTCCAAAATCATCAGCATGCACAGTGTGTTTGAGTCGGCACAGCAGCACTTCTTCACTCTTGTGGGGTTTCCTGCACATATACACACTCACTGCATCCAAATGAATAATCAGCTGAAAAGATGGAGATGAGAGGAGACGAGGAGAGGGGCAGATGTGGAGGAGATGAAAGAAAAGGAGGAGAGGAGGTGTTGGTAAGAGGAGAAGAGAAGAAAAGGAGGAGATGAGAGGGACAGAAGAAAGGAAAAAGAGAGGAAAAGAAAGAGGAGAGAGGAGATGAGGGGATAAAGAGGAGAAGAGGAGTAGATGAGAGGAGAAGAGAAGAAAAGGAGATGAGAGGAGCAGAAGAGGAGGAGAGAAGACGAGAAGAAAGGGAAGGGCTGAGGAGAGCAGGAGATCCTCTGATGATCAAACAGTGAACCATACACAGTCATCTATAAATCAACATTTCATGAAATTTCTCAGTACAAAAACAGCTGAATCACTTTCTGTAGATAATCAGAATATAACTTCAGAAAATCACTGTATTGCTGCCCTGTGGTTTCCCCGACAACATAAATCCTCCTTAAAAAATCACTACTGACTTCCCTGAATAGGTACAGAGCACATAACCTGAACACCTAAGAACATTACTCAGATTGTTCATTCATCACTAGTGGACACTCACCTAGAGGAAAAACATGACAAATGAGCTGTAAATAGTTTCTCTCAATCCACACTGAGATTAATTGAAACACAAATGGAGACTTTTGCTTTAGTCACTTGCTTCTCACTGCTAGATAAAGACAACATTTACAATAACATTTGCAAGGTTTATATATATAGATATATATAACAATAAAAACATATTCACCTTCATCATCTGTTCTTCCTGATCTAATACAGACAGCACCATAAAGATCTAAACATGTCTTTCCTAACCTCTAAATCAATCCATCAATGAATATGTTCAGGATGTGTTCTTCACTAACAGAGGATGACAGTCACTTAAAAAATTACAGCACAACCAGACTGCTCTGTTCTGGGTCACGCAACACTGCAATCACAGCTCCTCATAATGGATTGGTGTTTTTGACTGTGACTCGAGCGCTCACATTTCTGAAAGATTTATGCTTACTGTGGGCTACGGGGAATACCGCAAAGCATGCTGGGGTTGGGGAGGTATCATTCACTGAATAAGGAATTTCTCAGGCAGGAAATGCAATCATGTAAGTATCTATTTAGTAGCCACATTTACCAAGAGAAAGTAAAATGTATTAGAGTAAGATACTATGAGCGTGTCTACATTGACTCTAAGCACACTCACAGATTTGCGTAATTTGTTTTTGCACAATTTTTCTTCCGTGATGACGAGTTCAGAAAAGAAACAATGATGAAAGATGAATGCTGAACTGTCTACCCAGCTAACAATTTTAGGTTATAGGAATGTTTCAAGTAACAAAAATGTTAGTAGTGTACATTTTTAAGAACTTTTAGAGAATGTTAGCCAATGTTTTGAGAACGTTCCCTGTTATCTGAGCAGTGCTGGTTTAGTGCAGCACAGATTATCAACACAAACTTCTGAACAAATAAAGGCTGAGATTCCCAATAAACAGAGACATCGTCCAGACTTTCTCTCATACACTGTAAAACGAGGGTTTAGGGAGATTTAGTGATGTGCCTGCTGTTGTCACTGACTTCCAATCTCCATAAATTTATGACTGCACTGTCAATGCAGCGGCACGTCCCTCAACTGCCTGAATCGCAACTTAGATCGCATTACACGTGGGAGAAGCAGCTAATATTACTGCCAGCCTGCAGCAACACGTGCACGCAATGGCCTCTGGCTAATTTTCGGCTTGTACAGAGATTTCCTCACTCGGAGCACATGGACAACTTCACACGCTTGCGGATTTCCCAAGCCCTTCATCAGGACTGACGCAGCGTCTGTGCTTTCTGCTCCACAGAGCTGTGACCCAGGAGAAACAAATGTCCCTGCAGGTTTACAAGAGGACAATTTATTGTTTGGTTATAAGAACGTTAGTCAAACTTTTTAATTCTGTAACATTTTTAAAATGCCCCACTAACTACTTGAGAATAATGTTTTTGATATATATGATAGACCACGATAAATAAAGTTACACTAATTGTAAGAACTAACAGCATACTGTGCCAAATCCCATGAGTTATGTATTAATATATAATTCATAATTAAATATTCTGGTGTTCCTTATGTTAGTGCAACAAAATGATCTGGTCTTTCTTTCAATTTTGATCTTTTGAATTTGAGGTAAAATATAACCCAGATATTCTTTTGAAAGTTTATATGAGATTTACACAGGTACATATAAGCCTATTTAATGTCAAGCATTCTTTTTGTTGGCAATGACGGAGCTGGATGTTACAATATTTTTTATTTTTTGTCTCAAGTTCAGCTAAAGCACCACTGAAAAGTTTAATCAGCTTTGGTTTTGCTATAAGGGTCTCTGTGCGTGCAACTACAATACCTTTATTCATCAACTTTCTAAAGCATGTAGATCCTTCAAGATCAGCTCTCGGGCCAAAGCAAAGAATTTGGAAATCCGAACACACCCCGGTAACATTTATTGGGGGATTATGATCAGGACACATCTAAGAGTAATTTACCGCACCCCTGCACAGTCTCTGTTCCTAGAAACGGCCCTTTCGTTACGTCTGCAAAATAATCCGATTCTAAGCAGCTTTTAACACTGTTGTTTCATGCTAATGTGATCCCAAGCAAAAACAAAACTAATTAAAGCTGCGATCCGTAACTTTTTTTTGGTTAAAAATAAACAAAGATCAGTTATTGAGCAAGTACATGACAGATCAATGTTTAAAACGCGCTTCCAGATTTAATTCAGTTCGATTTTATTTATATAGCGCTTTTTACAATGTTACACTGATTCAAAGCAGCTTCACATATAATGCAAAATAAAACACTGAACAATGTCAGATATGTTCAACACAGAATACATGGTATTACTGCAAATAATATGTGTGAGATGTAAATTAATAAAACTAATTAGGCATACTGGGTTTGTAGTAGGTTTATGAATAAAGGGTTGTCTGATAAAAACTACAATATTCACAAGGGAAAGTTTATAATAATTTATAATTTGAGCTGTTGGGTCCAATTTCCCGGGGATTATAGTATTATTTTTAAAGTGATTCAGTTTAATTCATTAAACATGAAGGGAAGACTTCCAATTGTGATTCCATTTAAAACAAAGCCAATATTCAACAGTAACAGCTCCAGGAGTAAAAATATAAGCGCTAACTCCAATAATCATGAAACTGTTAGACTTCTTCAAAAGAAATAGTGATCGCCCACACAAATAAGAGAAACATAATTGTCTGATTGCTGAATTCTCTTCTGTTAACAATTCACCTGTGGAGCACGAATGGGAAATTCTGTGTGTGTGTGATTTTGCTTTGGTAAACCTCTTCATTAGAACCGTGTATTATTTCCAGTGATGCACATGACTGTGTTATAAAAGAGTTTACATATGAATGGATCTTCTGTGGCTGCTCTCATGGGACAACAGTCAAGTGTTTATGACAAAAGAGCATGAGTGAGGCATGACCCTCTCTTTATTTATGTTAGCTACAATCATCTCACTAGAAACGACGCCTCAAAACCCTCTCTGTTCTCTGCCTGTGATTCGCTCCAGCACAAACCCAGGCTAAATTTTGTTTTGGCTCAATGATGTCACAGCTTCACAAGCCCTCCAAGCCTGTTACCCATAAACCACTGGGACTGCAAGCTTGCAAACATAACAGTCCCTCTTCTTCAGGCATCAACACAGTTGCTGATGGTATGTAACAGTTAGGGTACAATTTACCTTTAAACTTGAGCAACAGTGGCTCCGCCCCCTCACAGATTTTGGGCCGTTCCCCGGCGATGGTCTCTCCTTGTTTGCCAGATCCATCCTTCACAAACAAATCTCGTTTTCCTCGGGCAACGTCTTCCTAATGCAACTTTATTGCATATATACAAGCCCCCCTGCAAGAAAACAATCTGTGTGTCACTCATTTCACCTTCCAGATGTGCTTAACAAAAAATTGCTGTTTTTAAACGGGTTCAAAATAGAAGTAGAGAAGATGGTACAAAGTTTACATTGTAGGTGAAGGTAAGGGCTAAAATTAGGAAATTCTTTGTTTGAAGCGACAGCTCCGAAAATAACAGCAGAAAGATGGAAGACAGGTTAAGCCCCCAGGAGAAACATATCTGTCTGAGCACCTTCTGCTGCAAGTTTCACAGACAGAAAATACTTGGACTGCAAAATTATGTAGGCAGATATATAAACAAACAATTTTATTATTACAAAATCTTACAGAAACGTACGGCATAAAAAGACCAACACAAAAAGGTTTCTGTTAGCAGCTTTTCCAAAAGCATCTGTTGTATTATTTTCAGAAAAGTACAGTACAAACTTTTCTTTGCAAAGACATGCCCTCGGTCTGTTTACTGCATGCTTCTGTGCATTTTTATATATATTTAGTTTCAGGCAAAATGATTCTCAGCGACTAACATAATAGTGCGAAATACATGAGCCGTAGTTCACAGTTGTTGAATGTGTCAGGAGAATTAAACTCTCACAGGATGAGTCCTTTTGACTCTCCCTGAATCATTAAGTATTATTTTCAAGTCATTTCTTCAGATAAGACATAATTCAGTTTATATTTGCCCGCCCACAGTCCACATGAGTGGGCACGAAAACAACAAATGCAACACACATTTTAATGCGTAATTACATAAAAAGTTTCATTTGCTCTTTGTCCTGCATTTACTGTATTTGTATTTTTGTACTGTATAATGTATATGAAATTAATTTTTTCATATATATTCAATATTCACATATTCCCAGCCAGGTTTTAAACAACAGGAAATGACATTACATCTTGACCTTAAGTCTTTTGTGTTTTAGATATATAAGAGACTCTATAATCAACATCTATAGGAGACTCCAGGGTTCCTTATAGACTGTTAATTTAGCAATTGCAGCTCTGATTGTGTATTCTGATTGAACTTGAAGAGTCCTTGAGCTTAGCCTGCGCGGTTAAAGAAACATCAGCTCAACTATAAATACCAGAAGCTGACTGGCATTCATTAAGCACTGGACATGAAAAGCAAGAAACTTTATTTAGAAATATTAACCACAAACAAGCTGGCATCTTCACCCATTATTCATCCAGCAGATGCTTTTGAAGGCTCCCCACACTTCTTACAGGGGTCGTCCCTATAATGTAACCTCAGGTCAGCGTCTGACCCAAGAATATCATCTCTTTATAGAGACTAATAGACCGATATTGACCAATTCTGCTCAATTAATGAAATCTTTAATGTAGAGTGTATGAAAAATGGAAACGGCGGCTTTCTAAAGAACAAAGCCATTACAGCACGATCAACAAAAAACACCATTTTGTATTCATATGAGAAATGCCTAAAACCTAAAGATGAATTTTAAATGCATAATCATTAATTTAATGATTTATTTAATTTAATTTAAACCAAAACGAAAACCTTTGAAATGTATAATATCACATATATTTTATGGTATTCTTAATAATTTGACTTTAATCATTTCATTAAAGTTCAATGATTATTTGGGTACGTTTACTGTGTCAAACAGAAGATTAAAACTTATTTGCATTGGTCAGTCTCTGGCTCTGGATCGGGTTGAACCTGCAGCCTTTCAGTTGCGAGCCTTTCAGACGCTCAACCACTACGCCACACCACCAGAAGCAGCGCACACGGCAGAGTGCGCGCTCTCTTGTGCGCAAGTGCGCTTTTAATTCGCCCGCAAACCAACATATAACCAACGAGTGAAGAGCTGAAAACAATGAAACAAACGCAAAACAGACTCGGAGGACTAGTGCGTTTATAAGAGACGTGGCACAGACTAATAATAATGGTTGCAATCGATGGATAAGCGTGCACAATCACACGACGCATTAAAACGGCTGTTGTTGTTGTTTAAGGGGTCATGGTCACCGGGACTAACCTGGTAAGCAGCAAACAAACAGCAGTTTTCATGCAACCTACTTTTTTTATCGAGCAGTGGTTGCGTTTTCTTCTCCAAACGCGCCTTTGCGCTCCGCCAGACGCGTTTTAAAGCTCGTCATGTCTTGCGCGCTCGCAACGCGCATCCATAATTTGTAAGCAAGGAGAGCGAGATGAATTAGGTCAAAATGTCTGTCTGTCTGTCTGTCTGTCTGCTTTGGTTCAGAAATAAGGAAATAATACTCACCCAAACCTCTCGGTTCACCCGAACAGACGATTTGCCCCTGCAATGTGTCCGCGTCTCTGTTACACAATCTGGGGATGCGCAGGAGCGGATGCGTCGGGAGGTTTCCAGGAGGAGAGAAACTTCCCACGGCTTGCTGGAGACCAGGAAAGGCACTCTCGGTCCGGAGGTGATTTCCAACACTCGCATCCGATGTCAACGCGTCCCCAGCAGTTTGTGTGTGTCTTGGGTTTTGCTGTCGGTCCTGCAGGTCCTCACAAAGCGCTTCCTGAGAGCTGAAACTCGAAGCTGCTGGATGGATTGAGCTGAAGCACGTGACGCGCGCTGCGCGTCTCCGGCTGGAGAGCCTCTATCGATCAGATGCGCACTCATCAGTTCTGCTGTATCCGATCAACTTCACATCAGCTTTTCTTATTTATAGTGTGAGCACTATATAATCATGTTTAACAGTATACATCTGACCCCAAAACTGTGGTCTGTCTCTGTACACACACACATATGTGTGTGCATACACATACATACACACACTTACTGCATATATATATATATATATATATAGAGAGAGAGAGAGAGAGAGAGAGAGATGATCCCATCTCCCCTAGTATTGCATATGCTATTGCATATATAAGAGCCACTATTCTGCACATAAGGTGTTGCCACAGGTTCTAACAGGTGGCAGAAGGTCACATGACATGTAATAGTTATTAGTAAGGGCAGTCTGTAGAGGCTGGCATAAGACTCATGTAAAAACAGACATTATTATCAGCATTCAACAGTCATTTGTTTATGCAAATATGTTACTTGCCTTACTGGGGTTTCCGAGTGCCTGCGAGGGAAACTGAGGCTGTAAATCAAATACGACGTCAACGTGACAGAAAGGTGAATTCTTTCGAAGCCAAAGCAAAAAGCCAAACTATCAGTGTAAAGTCGGTCATTCTCCAGTACTGTTCTGTACTGTTCAACCTACCCACACCAGCAGCTCGACTATACAGACAACTGACTTCCCAGGATAAACACTTTTCAAAGCAATGGGTGGCCTTTACAAACACACGTGTACGTCACCAGATCAGTAAAAAAATAAAAGGATTTTTTTCCAGCTTATGGCTCCAGCTTATATGGAGTCAGGAATGTCATACGTGTGTTGAGGAAAGGGTAGATAAAAAGAGAGACAATGCACAATCTGTTGTTTCCATGGAGATGACCAAGCTACATTATGACAGTTGTTATAACCTTCTAACTGTGGATTACACACTCTGTGATAATGTGACTAGTCCGTGTAGACTCACAAGGTACCCAAAGGATCAAGCTGTTCATGTGTGAACTGGCCTATATCTCTGATTTAGGATTAGATGCTGTGGTAAACGCATTCCCGGAAAGCAATGTGGAATTATAGCTGCATCGCTCCTCCTGCTTTCTTTTCATAATTGATCTATTTTGCATACAGAGAAATGAAAATGCCAAATAAAAAACATTCAATATGGCAATAAACTAAGTTCAGTAATGTGTTAAAAAGGTATTAGTTAGTTGGCTCATTAAATCAAAGTGAAATAACTAGTTAGTTGCGCTATTGCCTCTCGCCCTCTCTCTCAACATACATATATATGTATGTGGGTTTGAATATGTGGTTTAACAGACACAATGTGTTTAAAGTGTATAACAACGTTTATAACATTTATGGGGACACTTCCTGTTCAGGTTAGGTTAGGGGATAGAATATACAGTATATACAGTGTAAAAACCATTGTCTATGGAGAGTTCTCATAAACCACATATGTGGTGTGTGTGTGTGTGTGAGAGAGAAAAAGAATTTATATTAAAATCAAGTCATTACATTCATTACAACACACTCAGTGGATTGATTTATAAACCACTAATAAAATTTTAGGTGGTTATGTAACCTTGTACAATCTCCCTTCAGGGATATTTCACAAGGTGAGGATGTAACACAGGTGTTACTTACATTAACCGACGTTATCGAGCTTCAGGCAAGACCCCCATCCCCCTCAGTATGTTTTTTTCATTTGCACTGGACAGATCCCACCTTCCCATCATCCTCCTCTGTGTGCCATTTCATTTCCTCTTCAAATAGAAATTTCACTGGGTGACTCATGCAGTGCCATTGATAACTGTGCTGTTTAATGTAGGTCTCATGAGTATAATCGAGCTAAATTAAGATGAATTTGTGTCAGCACCCTGTTCGAGAGACTCTTTATACAAACGTGACACAAATTGCTGCTTTTTAGTCATCGACACACAGTTTTGGTCATATTTAAGGAGACGCTGGGTTTTAAAAGAAATTACAGTTTTTGAAATGGTTGTACGGCAGAAATCTTGGTCTTGCTATTTGTAATAGGATTTTGTTAATCCATTCCTGTCCATTGCAGAGGGCTGTCGAACAAACATCTCTATAACTAGTGATGAAACAGGTAGAGAATAATCGTTAGAATAATAATTACATATGTGGATAACATGCTAATTATAATGACTCCGATTTGAACCCTTGCATGAGAAGAAAACTCAGTGAGTCTCTTTGAGGCATAAACACAAAAGCAGAGCAATGCTGAGAAATGTTTATTTGTGTAACAGCAGCAAAACAAAAGCCCTTCAGCTGATTCTGTTGCGAGATGCAGCGTTCTGTCTGCATTCGAGGACCACAAACAACGTCATAAGCAGATAGACAGGAAGTCTCAACATCTGCCAGTTGTTTGAACAAATTCAGATTGTCCAAAAATCAGGAGTCCTCTTACACCCTCTTTTGGCTGAGAAAGCAAAGAATCAAACGTTAGGAACTGTGTGTGATTAATGCATCTTTTAAGGAAGAGCAGAACTGTGGTGTTCTCGCGCTATAAGAAAGCATTTCTTCCAGTTACCTGCCGCATGCACGGCTGTTTCCTGCATCAGCTGCACTTTTAATGACCCTGATGGACTCATTATTCGTAATCAGCGCTAGTTTTTCTCTCTCTCCCTCACCAGAGATTAAAAGACCTACATTTTCTTTACAGGCGAATGTGTCTGGCTGTGCTTGATATAACAGAATATGTTTGGCTTTTTGAGAACTGTACCAATTTGTGACAGCACACATAAGCAACATAAAAGATGGCAGGTGACGTCATCAAATGTGTGTGAATGATCAAACTTTTTTTTTAATAATCAAATAATGAATTGGCTTTCATTTATTGTTTGTTTGTTTGAAGCAGAGTTTATAGTGGTACAAATATGCAGCTGACATGAAAAAATATAATAAACAATTACTAGATATTAACACACATTTGGTTTATGAACACAATATCTATTGAAACAGTTTAATTTTTCAGCAATGTCACTGTCCTTATAATAAACCTTGAACTGCATAAGTATAAAACATGTAAATAAATATATCATATATAATACATTGGAGATGATAAAATAAGTTTTACCTTCACAGGTGACACCTGGATGGACCTCCAGGTACAGTATGATTATGGTCTGTCTGTCAACAGAAGGCTATGAATGTTTTTGTCCATTTTCCACTAGGAAAGAATGTAAGCCAGATCAGAACAACAATAGCAGAGCTGGGCTTGTTACCAGGGAGAGCCTAAACAGTTGCTAGTGTCCTGAGTGGTTGCTAGGGTGTTGCTAGTTTGTACTATGGTTGTGGGTGGATTACTTAAGAACCTCAGAGTCAAAAGTCCAAGATGTTGATCAGGTCCCTCCTCCAATGGAAATTTAAAGAAACATTTTTTTGCCAGATGTATCGTCCAGCAGACAACATGTACATGTTTGTAGTTAATATTGTATCATATCATAGTTCTGTAAACTAATAATACACTTCTTAACACACCAAGTAAGTGTATCATTCATTTTCATAGTATAAACAGTGAGTTAAATCCATCCACGTTTAACATTTCATTCAGCTCTCTAACTCTGAGCAGGTAAAGGTGAAGCTTACCTCTGAGGTCACGCAGGGTTGTTCTCTGTTTAGTGACGATGATGATATTGTCAGCTACATGCTGCTTGAGGATTGGCTGTTTAATTGATCTGAAGTCTGAGGTGGATTAAACAGGTGCTTCAATTAGTGAAAGTGCTTAAGACGTTCTCCACAGCTCAGAAGATCTGAGGTTTCTCTCCAGCACACCGTCAGTCCAGTTCCACACATAATCAAGCTTCCAGAATTTCATTTAGGATGAGAACAGCTTAAAACTGGATCACAAGTTCAAGGAATGACACACAATCCAGACCTGGTCATGTGGGGAAAATCCTTTATCTAGCCTGTTAGTCAGAACTTCAATGGTAAATCTCAGAAACTTCTCTTGAATTATTAGTTCATAACTAGTCCTCCCCCATGGATAATTGAGGTATAGGGAATTTATAGAATAGTATATGTGTGTGTGTGTATTTTATATATATATACACACACACACACACACACACACACACACACACACACACACACAATAATTGTTATATACCTGCATATACTAGATATGTAGACAGACAGACAGACAGATAGATATATATAAACACAGCTACAGATATAGATATGTATACTATAATATTAACATAACAGTATAGGATAACATATAATAAATGCTGCAGATTTTCCTCTGCAGCATGCATACAAATGCAGATTTCGTGTGCGTCAACTCATTACACAAAGTACCCAAATGAAACTAAAGAGAATGAATTAGATCTCGCCGCAAGAGGCTTTTAGGTCGTGACCTTTGACCCCTCAGGCGACATGAAGTTGGTGTAGAGCACCATTTAACGGTCAAATAAGGTTGCCAGGTTCTTCAAAGATCTGCAAGTATGAATTACAGATGTAAGCTTTAGGAAACACGTGAATGCCAAGGACACGATAATCTCATTCCGTTCGTAAAAAGCTGATGTTTAAGAGGGCTGATTCGGAACATTGTGGCTGTCAGCATAAAAACAATCTACAGGTTTAGACAAATCTGCTGCTAATGAGTTTTAAGCAACATGTCCTGTTCATAATCCAATTATATAAGTGTCCTGTCTTTATATTCTTTACAAACACAAACAATGGGCCTAAAAGCCATAATACTTTATGCTGAACACAAAGACGTTCGACTTTTCATAGCACTAATTGCACAACATAAAGTTGGCAAACATCTTAAAATAACAGGGTGTATACTGCACAAAAGCATCATAAATCACAACATGAGAGCCTAAACTCCAGGATTTAAAGACACTCAAAACGTTTGCTTCTCTGTGAGATATTTCATGCATATTTCTGTCTAATTTAAGAGGAATTTGACCTGTCGTACAGATAGTGTGGGGCTTAGCAAACAATTTTTGGTTGAAAAAATGTATCCCAATGTTTCCATTAAGTAACGAAAAATATTAAAATACGTTAAAATATTATTTTGAAATATTTTGTTCTATGAATGTTCAAAATGTAGACATTGTATTAATCTAATAAGAACGTTATTTAAACTTTTAGTAATGTTGTATTGTTTTTAAAACGCTCCACTAACAATTTAAAAATGTTTTTGAAATATGATGTATAACAATAAAAAATCATTCTACCAGTGTTACTTTCAAGAAGATTTTTGATAAATTTGAGAGAAGTTTCTAAGAACGTTCCCTGTTCCCCTGGTTGTCACTGCTACATAGTGTATGAAAAATATTTGACTATTAATTTTTGACTTTGATTGTTCAACGCTTCAGACTGTTTCTTTGGTCAAAGAATCAAAGAAAAAACAAAAATCATAATGGCTAAAAAGACACAATAAATGCCACAGAATTTCACTCATATTATTAAACTGTATTCACATTACAACATCCACAATGTTCAGCTTGTGACAGATTCTAATCATCTCAATATATATTTTCTGTATGTTACATTTTACCAAGAGGCACTTCCAGTAAGCCTGGCAATAAAAGAGCTACAGTATAGTGTCTAAATTACAAAAGTAAAAATAAATAATGTTTATCTAAAAGACTTCTGTTGTCGTTTTCATCCTTTCTGTCCTTTTTTTGGCGTTGTTTTTGTCTCATGTCATTTTTAACCTGTACACAATACCGTTTTGTACAAAATGGAACAACAATCAGCATTAAAATGAATATTTCACTGTACGAATACTGGTGATTGACACAGTCCCCATCCTATAGGTATTGCTACATGTGTTAAGTGCAAGATACAAGTGAAAAGAAAATAATCATGTCGTCACTGTGAAGTGCCAGCTATATTAAAAGTATAAGTCTCGTATCTCTTCTTCAGAGAGGAGTAAAGCTTGTTTGCCCAGGTGAGTAAAACAGGTGCCTGGAGAATACAGTTATCAGACACGTACTGCTGAAAAGTGGAAATATAAAAGAAAAACAAAGAAATCTTTCCAAATGAGGCGTAACTTTTCTTGTGCCCTCATGCCCTTGAGATCGATGTGCTAGTCGGATACCCAGCTAACAAGTTTAGGGTGTAAGAACATTTCCCTAACATTTCCATTGAGCAATGAAAACATTAAAACCATTTTTTAAAGCACTAGGAACGTTCAAAACGTCCTTTTTAAACATTGTATTAACATTATTGTTTGGTTGTAAAATCGTTATTCAAAGTTTTTAGAATTCTGTAACATTTTTAAACATTCCATTAACTTAATAACATTTTAATGCATGATATATAATGTTATAAAAGGTTCTTCTAACGTTACTAATGTTATAACTTTGAGAGAACTTCGAGAGAACATTAACCAATGTTCTGAGAACGTTACCTGTTAGCTGGGTAGGCTGTTGTGAAAAGAAATTTGAAACATCTTGGACAGATAAACTGGCATATCAGACTGAACTTTACACATAATCATATACAGTAAGTCACAATGCATTTCTTAAACACCTGCAGATGGACTGTACAGACTGTATTTTAAAAGATGTGTGAAGATTTAGTGATACATACACATATAATAATGACCCCAAAAATATGTTTGTCTTGAATGTGTCCAAACTGGTTCTACAGCTTCTACAAAATGATGGTGTTACACACTGTGGGGAAAGTTCAAGAATGGTTCTGAAGTCATATTTGGCACACACACTTGAGCTGTGTTCGATTACACAGCAACAAAAAACAAGGAAAGTGCAACTGGAAACGCTACCAATCTACAGAGAGGGTCAGTATTGCTTAAATAATTCTCTATACTACATTGCTCCACATTGCCTGATAATATTAAGGCTTAAACTGCATTGCGATTGGATGGGACATTTCAAAGATGAATGCTGATTGGTTTTTAAGCACACGACCGTCACCCCCCACCTCTGTGTTTTTAATTGGCTCTCCTTCACAGTGATGGTACAGAGACCGACGGCATCAGATTTGGGTTGATTAGACATCGGACACGAGGTGATTAAGCCTGCAGAAGTGTTTCATCTCCCCAGCCTGGGTCTAAACTACCGTCACAAGTAATCTGCCTCTCTCAGCACATCAAAGGCGAGTGGACAGCCGTGTCGACTGGTGCTCATATCTCATGTGCGGCACATGGTCTCTACGTCCTCTCATGTGAGAGAGACGGCGCCCGCAATTCATCCGTTTGGGCTGAGGGTACGAGGAGCTCACAGTCGCTCACACGCCCGCCTGCATGACCGCTGCAGCCCTGCGAACCGCCTATAGCATAACTACGGCCTTTTTTAGAGGGAGAACATGCGACTGCAGGGGATTCGTATGCCAGAGGCCCCTCCAGGCCGGGCGCTCCAGCCTGTGCTTTGATCATCGAAATTTGCCAGAGCAGTTACTAAGAAGCTTAAATGTAAATGCAGGAACAGAAGTGAGAGAGAGACCAAGAAAAGAGGGAGAGAGAGAAAACGCATGCAAGAGCTGACTTAGATGCTCTGTTGAGTTTAGGATAGTACAAAAACATCTGCATAACGACAGATGATACGCAGTATGTCAACAGGGATGAGATAATGTACTACTGCGTGCCTGATCAACTAAATAACAAAGCTCAGGCAATACACTAAAATTAAATCAAAGTAACGCTCCTGTGTGTGTATATGTAAATCAAATCACCTCGATTTGGAAAACAACGATTGGGCTACTCTGTTAGAAAAGGCCATTGACAAATCACGTTACAAAAGAACCAAAGATTTCCTTTTTCCTCAGATAACAACCGAGATTCAAAAGATTATAAAGTTGCAAGAAAGTCCGTAAAAACCAACGACAGTTTTCAGAAAACAGTCTGATCCTGAGAAACAGAAAATCTCAGTTCGTGGATTAATGGAATGCCATCGGAGGAACACAAATGTTCGGGTGAAGGGAGACGTTGACGTCTTCAGAAACAAAACGAGGACAAAACGGTGCGAGCTCTTGTAATATCTCCGTTGTGGCCTTGAAAAGTCCCTTGAAAAGAAAAGAACGTGTAATGGCAGGACAAAACACCGGAATGTAGTGTTGCACGTGTCTTTGTCTTCAGTATGTAGCATTGCTCACAAATGAATGCCTCTATGGAGCGTTTGTTTTCGTCCATCGGGAATAACAGAAAATGTGAGCGAGGCAAAACACCACAGAAGAGTCACGGTGAACTGATTTCTTGTTCCCGAATTGGACACTACGGTTTCCCAAGACATGCTTATTAAGGAAGTCAGGCAGGCCTGCAAAACTTATATATGACTGCAGGTCATTGGGACCCCTGTCGTAGTTTGGGGTGGCAGTTCTTTTTTAAGGTGCTGCTGAGGGGTATCGCCTGAAGAACCTGCCAAAACCGAAAACCAATGTGATGAAAATATAGGAAACCCCTTCACTTCAGAACTTCAAAATGTCCTGGCAAGTTCATCAAACCACACTTTAACTGAGGTGTCTGTCCTTCCACAGATGCCAATAATTCAACCCCCCTCATTGTTATAAAAATCTCCATCTGTTGCCCCCAAACCACCCCACCCTGTTTCCTTTAGGCACATGTTCTCCAAGCATCTACAGTGTTGTGTCTAAGTGATGTGCTGGCAACCATTTCTTAGGAGTTTTGCTTGCCAATATAAAGCCTTCAGACAATGTTCTCATCTAAAAATGGCAAGTCATTCATTCTGGATCCTCGTCTATATTTTCTTCTTCCGTTTCCTCTTGTTTTCCCACGAGTTCTTCATCTTCTTCCACAGTTGTTGAATCTGACTTCACAGAATCTTGCACTTCCTGTTCAGTCTCGCCATCTGCTTCCTCTCCTTGTCCTTCATTTTCATTTGTGTCTTCAGGTATAGGACACTCCTCCTCTCCTGGCTCCACCTCCTCCTCAGTCTCCACTCCCTGGTCATTGATTGGCTCCTCCTTGCTCCCTGGCTCCTCTTCCTCTTCATCGATAGGCTCAGGGGTGTTACTGAGGCATGTGGACTCTTCCTCCTCTGTTTGGCATTGAGACTCTTCCGCAATGACCTTTTTCCACATCTCGTGGTTTTCCAGCAGGTGCTGGGTGATCTGGCAGAAAACTTTCCGGCGTTTCTTGGGTGCTGGTTTCTCTGCAATAAACACAGTACAAAGAAATTTAAAGGGATAGATCACCAAGAAATTAAAATTCTTTCATAATTTACTCAACCCAATGTCATTCCAAAACCGTATGACACAAAAGGAGATATTTTGAAGTACATTGGTAACCAAAAAAACAGTGGCACCTAACACTGACCCACTGTATTGACACAAAACCACTGAGACATTTCTCAAAATATCTTCGATTGTGTTTCACAGAAGATAAATGTCATACAGGTTTGAAATGACATTAAGGTGAGTAAATGATGGAAACCTTTTCATTTTTTAATGAACTAACCAACACACAGAAAAGACTGTCACCTCACGAAATATCAGGACACTGGAAAAGTAACACTTTAAAGAGTTTATTTTCTCAGTCTTGCTGCTTATTTAATATTTTGTGGCATATGCTGGCGTTTTTAGGTACCAATTTTGAGAAGAGTTCACAGTGGAAACTCACGGGACAGTTCTGAGCTGGTGGAGGCATCCTCCTCTGGTATCTCCTCCTCATCCTCTTCGTCTGTCTCTTCCTCACCATCCTCACCTGCTTTGGGCAGAGGGTCGACCCAGTGGCCGGGCATGAGGGCAGCAGAGTCGTATGAGCTGCAGAGAGGCCCTACAATGTGTGTGATGAAGGACTCTTGTAATTTGGCCAGCTGGGGTGCTGAGCGGTCCATAAAGGGGCTTATGGGAAGGCCCAGGCTAGACTCTTCATCACCCTGAGTCACAGAAAACACTATAACTTATTAATCCTTATAAATGTAATTATTTAATATTTATGTTTGTCTTCCTAAACTGCTGATATGACCACATTAGCCTCTCTGCTGCCTCCATATTGTTTGTGATGGTACTGCAGGCCAACTGCTGAAAATAAGTTGAAGATCTCTCAGATAAATGGCAGAATTTGAGGTATAAGAGATGTTGACAAGTCTGTGATCTGTGTCTCATGTTAGCAAACACACAATAGCTGCGTCAGTAAGTAACATTGGAATGAGCACTGCTTCTAAAGTTCATTCAGAAAAACAAACAGAGGAATTCTCTGTTATATATTTCTAACTTCAATACATCTTCACTTTTACTCTCAATGAAGAGGACGTTTTCAGAACATTGGCTATTGCCCACTAAAAGTTCTCTCAAGGTTATCAAAAACATTCTTGTAACGTTCTTCAAGTAAACGTTCATGTTCAAGTAACATTAGTAGAACTTTTTTTAATGCTATATATCACATATCACAAACGTATTCTTAGGTGTTAAGGAAATGTTTTAAAAATGTTACAGATGTAAAAAAAAAAATGTAAATAACATTCTTATAACCAGTAACATTAATATACAATATCTAAAACACTGGATGTTTTGAACGTTCCTGGAACTTTCTAAATATTTTATTACTTAATGAAAACATTTGGGAAACATTCTAACAACCTAAAATTGTTAACTGGGATGCTCAGTGCACAAACACGGCTAAAGAGTCACACACTTGATTGGATTTTTCCAGTTGAGGAGAGAAACATACTTCACAGACATTCTAGCGCAATAAAACTAGGTCAACACCTTCCTGCGGATGAGGAGAAAATACAAGCAGCCACACAAGATCTGTGGCTTTTATTCCAGATTACGGTATTAAAACCAGTAATGATCGGTCATTGCACCAAACACGGTATAGCCCGCACTAAAACATATGCTTCAGAGTACCTGGAAATAAACAATGAGAACTGAATAACAACAGACAAGGACTCGTGCTGCCATGGCAACCGCGCCATGGATGTCGTCAGGGGGCAGTAATGTATGTGCGCTACGTTCTGTCAGGTGCTACTCAGAAACGCTGGAGAAATGAATCATTCAAGAGGCGAAACAGAAAAGGAAGAAAACAGGGTCCTTTGAAGCATGTAATTCCTGGTCTCTTTTGAAACGCCCTGAATATGGCCGTGGGGGGGTCATATGACGCTCTGTAGTTCTGTGACGAGGTTCTGACACAACTGGGTCATCTTCACTCTGTGTTCCTCACAATAATACACAGTGTTTTATTGCTCATCGCTGGCATCACAACCCACCCTTCGACTTATTGACTCGCCTGACAGGTCTATACCCGATATCCCAGCGATTTTAACGATTTTACATTGTAAGAATGTTTCCCTAACATTTACGTTAAAATTTTATTTTGGATGTTTTAGGAACGTTCAAAAGGTCCGGTTTTTGTAGCTGCATTAATATTATTGCTTGGTTATAAGAACGTTATTCATTTTTTAATTCTGCGTCATTTTAAAACGTTCCACTTAAGAATAACTATTTTGATATACATATATGATATATGTTATATATATATATATATAACGTTAAAAAATTCTACTAATGTTCCCGCATTACGTTTTTTGATAACGTTAAGAGAATCTTTAGATTACGTTAACAAACATTCTGAGAATGTTCCCTGTTAGCTGGGTGACCCATTCACGGATTCACTGGGATTATCAATGGCGGATACTAATGCTGGCCCTTATAGACCATTAATTCATAACAAACCAGGAATGGGAATTAATAAAGAACGTCAGGCAGCACTACCAGGTGTCTGATTGGTCTGTCGGATGTATGACATCACTGTAATACTACACATCACACCTGCTGTTCAGGAAATGTTTTCGGCACATTTTGCGGCACCGTATCATTACCAGCAGACCTGGGTGACATTAAAGTTTGCTTGAAAACTTCCACTACGTTTAACAAGGTAATGTTTTGACTACTACAGCCCTGTTCTCATAACAGCTGTGAGCATGTTACCTTAGGAGGATGTAGTGGGTTGCCAGGCAACAGCGTATCCTTGCCACCTCTCCAGCCACTCAATGTGAATGAGACAGAGTTGCTGTGAGGTCACTTACCTGTATCATCAAGTCTATAATAAGACACTGTTACTACAAACTCTCTGTGCAGTTGCCAGGCACTCCCCAGCCAACAGGGAACGTTCTCAGAACGCTGACTAACATTCTCTAAAAGTCCTTTCAAAGCTACCAAAAATGTTCTTGCAGTAACATCAGTAGAACTTTTTCTAACATTATATATCACAGATCAAAAATGTTATTTTTAAGTTGTTTGTGGAACGATCTAAAAACATTACAGAATTAAAAAATGTTGTAATGTCTAAAAAACGTTTTTAAAACTTTCAAAATTAACGATTTTAACATTTTACCTAACGGAAACGTTACGGAAACATTCTGACCACCTAAAATTGTTAGCTGGGTCAGCCTTTGTAAAATCCACTTGTTTTTGTCACGTGATCGTGCTGCAACTGAATGACTTGAGAAACAAACATACAGTATATGAGCCTCATGTCTGGACTGACCTGCTCATAAAACTCATTGACAATTCCCTCGGTCCAGCGGAGATGAAGCTCCTTGCTTTTCAATGGGCCGTTGATGTCTGCTAGTTTAATACACATCTGACAAACCAGGAGTCTGTCGTTCTCATTAGTCCAGTCAATACCTGAACAGCCATCATCTCCCACCTGGCAAAACAAACATAAATTGATGAAACACACGTAACTTTTTTATCATGTGAATAGATAGTCACATCCTGTTTTATTTCACTGCGCACAATGGCAACCTTTCAGCTAACTAGTCCAGATCTTTAATCAAATTTCAACACTTGTAATCCTCAGATTTAACCCAGCTAACAATTTTGGGTTGTAAGAATGTTTTCCCAGCGTTTCCATTGAGTAACAAAAATGTTAAAAATGTTACATTGGAAGTTCTAGGAAGGTTCAAAAGACATCACAGAACGTTATCCAAACTTTTTTAATTCTTTAATGTTTTTAAAATGTTCCACTAACAACTTAAGAATAACGTTTTTGATATATAGATAAATATCGATACAAAGTGTTCCACTAATGTTACTTTAGGAACATATTTGATAACTTTGAGAATTTTTTTAGAGAACATTAGCCAACATTCTGTGAATGTTCCCTGTTAGTTGGGATCCAGTGGCAGAAGTTCTCACCTTGGCATTAAATTCAGCCAGAAAGTCAAAGTGCTTCTTGAGGTCCGTGGCGAGAATGGCCTCGATGACCAGGAAGCGGAAGCGTTTGAAATCCATGTGGTCCAGACTGGCCAGAAAATTGTACTCAGGCCGCGACATGAAGAGATTCCAGGCAGAGGCTGCGTGATGATTCTCCAGAACTGAGCGATCGTTGTACAGCACGGCCTTTAAAGACACACAAACACTGTTTACAGACCTGTAGATGTTTAAGACAGTTTTCATTTAAATTGCACCCTGTGTTAATGCACATTACATGTTTTAACATGTGATGTGCCGTGCAAATCCCTACAGCGCCTTGCTGAATTAAAAATGAGACAACTCAGTGTCTCTTTACCTTAGCCCCAAGTCACAGTGGTAAGTTTATAATAATACAATGTCAGTTTTGCTTCATTTGATTTTAACATGCGAAAAGAACAGTTTGTAAACTAACATGCAATTTTATGTTTCAAACTGAGATGGCACTAGAGAGGCAAAAGTTACAGACTGCAGCTGTAATATTACTGTACTTCATATATTGTGTTGTCTGCTACCTGTGGTGCACTGGTGGCCACTAGGAAGGCGTTGGTTCGTCCAGGGTGGTCGTAATCATGCATGGCAGCTGCTACATAAAGAGCCATGAGCTCAAGTGCAGGGATGAGTCCAGACAGACAGCCGTAACCCTCCTCCTCTACAGGATACGTGCTGGACAACAGGTACTGTGTGCGCCCGCGGGCCAGTCCACTGTCACACTCTGAAAACAGAGCGTGATGTTTTTAAACCTCATACATATTAAAAAATCATTTTTCACCGTTTGCACCATTAATAATTCCGTCACCCTATCTCTGACCTTCTAAAGCACCTTTGTGACTGGCTAACCTCTTTGCATTATTTCAATGGCTGAACACTGGGAGTTATGAGAGATGAATGTGTGAGTTTGGCTATGTGGTGCATCAACTGCTTTTGAGTTCATTAGAAGCAGGAAACTGTTCCACAGTCTGGGTTCTCACCCGAATCACTGAGGGAACCCTGAATGCAGGTCAGGGTGGGTAAACCAGGCACAGGTTGGGTCGTGAGGTACCAAACTGCGTGAAGAACATCTGTTGCATGGATCCTGTTATGATCTACACAAAAAGAAAAGATTCAAAAAGCCACCAGGGGGAGCCACAACACACCCATGAAAGTATGAGAACTTTTGATTCGCAGGAGGTGAGGATGAGGTTTCATAAGTGGAACTGTGCAACCTTACCGTTTATCTGCTTCTGTAACGTTACTGTACATACTGACGTGTAACTTTAATACGAGCCTCTGACAGAAAAGAACCATGGGAAAATAAACATGCATTTCTCCTTGTGTTTGTTCGCTCAAACTCACATGGGATGTCCCTGTAGCCGTTCTCCAGAGCGTGAAAATAATTCATGAACTCTGTTACTGGAATCTTGAATGTCTCAAACAGTCCTGTATCCACAAACAGTTGGTAGGACACCTATAAAAACAGGCGAAACAGCCCTAAAATTGTGAATATATATCAACTATATATATATAATATATATAGACGTTTATATAGACAATGGTGTTCCTTCAGCTCAGCTGACAGAGCACTGTGTTAGCAACACAAAAGGTTGTGGATTCGATTCCCAGGGAACATATATACTGACAAAATGTGTAACTTGAATGTACTGTGAGTTGCTTCAAATGTATTAATGTAAATACTAACATAAAATACAAACATGAACTGTATTTGGTTATTGGCCTAGAAATGTTGCAGAATAATACAAATTTCATCCTAATTTTACATGCTTTATATTTGACCTCCAGTGTATGCGCAGACAGTTTTTCATCAATCCCATCTCTTGAATATGTTGTTAAATACGCCTTTCATAACCTTTCATTAAGGTTCAGTCAGCAGGTTGCGTCTATGCCTGGAAGCTCCACCAGATGTCAGCATCTCACCTGGCTGAGAATGCGGCCACATCTGCCCTCGGTTTTCTCCACCAGGCTGAAGATGGGGAAGTTCCAGTTGTTGATCTGACCCATGAGGGACTCGAGACCTTCCATCACCAGGGGCTGCGGGGCCAGAATGGCTTTATCCTGCGCGGGAAATGACTTCAATATGATGCACAGATCCGGAGAAAGTACGTACAGTGATGTTCATCCTGGCAACTACTTCAGAACATCTGTCTGCCTAAATGTGTCACAAAAACATAAGTTATCCAGCAGAAGGCCTGTTTACCTCTGGTGGTATAAAAGTGGCCAGCGTTAATGCCTGAGGCGGGTACGTCCCACAGGGAATCTGTGTGGTGAAGGGCATCCTGTGACCCTCGTCATCCTCCTCATTCTGTGCAAAGTTGCCGGAGTCACTGTGGTTGGTCTCATAGGGGATGTCGTAGTCTGATGATAATATCACGGCTTCTTCTGAAAGGTTAAGAACGTGATTATGCCTGTGTAATACTGCACAGCTCTGGAGACTGACAAAAGAATATCCAGCTTTGACGACTCGGTGTGTATCATAAACACCTCAATTTCATTTAGGATGTAACAATAATACTACGGACCACAAATGTTTTAATAACTGAAATACATTTAAATGCTAATTGCGATCCCAGCTAACAGTTTTAGGTTATAAGAACATTTCCATTAAGTTACAAAAACATTATGTTTCTGTGAAACATCCAGATGTTGTATTAACGTTATAAGTATGTTGTATGCTTGGTTATAAGAACGTTATTCAAACATCGTTTTTAATTCTGTAACATGTTTAAAATGTTCCAGTAACAACTTAATAACATTGGCATTAAAAAACGTTCTACTAATGTTACTGCAAGAACGCTTTTTGATAACTTTTTGAACATTTTTAGAGAACACAAGTCAATGTTCTGAGAACGTTCCTCGTCAGCTGGTATGCTCGGTGGGGCTTCACCTGACTGTTGGGTTCTGTCTCCTGTGTCGATGGATCCGTCCCCATGTCTCAGCTTACTGTACGGTCTCCCACAGCTGCAGAAAGAAACATACAGAAACTATTTCATATCCATCACTCTCACTGAGATAATGATTCTGTCAGATTTGCCTGCTTTTGTCCGCATGCTTCTATTCTGGGTCTGTAACGGCCTCATTTCTCTGCTCAATTAACTACCAATGAGTAAAATCCATAGATGTCCTGCATTTTTGTATTATTGAATATCCCGTTTCTTTCTGCAAAATGTCACATGATGAAAATGAAATGGGTTGTGATTGCTGTTTCTTATTGTTTTTTTCCAAAAACATTCTTTCAAGAACCACATAAAGATATTTATTTTTTTCTGTGCATTGCACTTTGTTCATTGCTGACCTGTACAAACCCGACAAACAACTAAACAAAACAAGCAGCTGATGAATGCGTAGTTTACATATTAAATTTAATGCATATATTAATATTTTGCATTGAAATTGAGCGACGTCCTTTCCGGGTCACTAAACCCCTGATGATATCTGTTGTGTGCGCTCTCAGGACGAAATGTTGTCACTGTTGTTTAGTTTAGCTGTTTGAATTAGCGGGCAGACAGAAGCCAGTCAAATTGCTCAAATGCGAGCAGCATTCATTACGGACTGAGCGGCTGTGACCTCGACTTACTGTCAGGACATTTGTGATCACAGTGAGTGAAAGACAGAAAATAAAGCGTAACAGAGATGTGCATGTGTACGCAGTTCAGTTAATGTTTAGTCGCAGTGCTGGTTACTCTTCACAGTTCATGAATGACTGGTTGTTCAGTAACCGCATGTAATGGCTGCAGTCGCTTTTGTTAAACGTCTCTAAACACTGTTTGCATTTCAGACAGCAAGCATGTCGTTTTAGCTACACGAGGAACTGCTCAAAATATTAACTAACTCTTCAGATGACTTATTAATAACCCTGCGCAGAAACTGCACATGCAGAAATCCGGGAAAACTGCAGATTTCTGCAGCACCGAAACTTTAAAAGCTTGAATTATTTCTATTATGTAATTAAATTATTTTAAAAAATTATTATTTTCTTTGTGCCTAACCTTGGAAATGATGGTAAAAAGTGGCACAACTTTTCTGGCAACCTAATACAAAGGCTTGACTTTTTACAACACGTCCCTTTACTTACTGCTGCATGTAAACCAACTGCCATAAAACCAAAAAAAGTTACTTCAGTTTTACATATTACAAGCACTGGACATTTTTAAAGCGATTTAACATCATAACTAAAAAAATAATGTAATAAAAACATTAATATATAAAATTAGGCCAAAGGAAGCTGTGTATAAAACACATTTATTTAATATTTCTGTTGCTGATTGAGCTGAGAAGTTCAGACCTGCTGCAGAGGGGAGGCGAGGCCCAGTGTGTGGTGCTGGAGCTGGGGGCGCTCTGACTGTGGGTTAAGGCTTTGTGGGGGCTCTGCAGCTGCAGGCCATCGCTCTGGGGAAGCTCTGTGTCTGGCAGCTCCACTGAAGGGCTCTTGGTGGTGGGGCTGTTTAGCGGAGTGCCCTGGACTGGAGGAGAATGGCAGGGCGTGGCCAGAGGTGAGATGTTGGAGGAGGGGAAACCTGTCGAAGAACAGAGACGAGACACTAGCATTGTGACAGCTGATTTACATCCTCACACACACACACACACACAATGTTGACTTTACCTCTTCGGTTCTTGCTATAGATGTGGTTGGTGGAGGCAGTGTAGGACGCAGACATTGATCTGTTCTTGGAGATGTTGAGCGTAACAGAGTTGTTCCATGAATCATTGTTCACCAAACTGCACAAACAAGCAGGAAACACACAGTTAATATTTCATGATGTTTATTATAGACCTTCACGACACCCAGGAACACTGACTGAAGACTCAATCTTCAGCAGATCTCCATCATTGTTTCCATCATAAAAATACTTCACCCCAGCATGACTGATCATTCCATTCATCCACCCCAGGGGAGAGAACGTTCACAACACACTTCCATGGTTTAAAAAGGCCAAGTGCTTTATTTTTTGAAAAAGGTTTAGACTCGTTTTTTTCCTGCCAGCCATAAAGAACGCATCAGAAGGTTCTCCAGCTGTGGAACACTCTAAAGATGACCATTAAGATACAGCGCAGAAGATCTGCCACTGCCAGCCTGAACATGGTAATGCAGGCAACTCCACTACACAAGCCTCCATTTTTCACCCAGGCTTTTATTTCGACAGACCCCAAATCTAAACACAAGCCTGGACCTGGTGTCTCCAGGAAACCTCTTCAAATTCTCTGTCTACACAGAGCAGATGGCTATCTGGATATCAGTATTAATGTGCTGAACTTTAGCTGGGCTGCTGAAATAGTAGATACAGTACAGAGGTGGAGAAATGCCCAAAGATGGACAGAATAAAATTTACATCAAGCATTGCATTGCGTAAGACACAGCGGAGGGGCTAAAGAAATGCAGACGTGCAACAGCTGTGCTCGCAGATGAAATACTGTACAAAGACAATGAAAACAAAATGATGGCAAAAGGATGAAAATGGTTTTAATCTCATTTCAGGAAACCCTCCAACAACCACATAATGTTTTCAAATGACATTTCAGGTGTCACACTCAGGGACCCTCAGAAAAAATGTAGACGCTTGAGGCAATTTTAAAGATGTGAATATAATGGCATTTGATAACAAAATATCAAATGAGAAATACAGCAGGGAATGTTCTCATAAGGTTGGTTAACGTTCTCTCAAAGTTGTCAAAAACGTTTTTGCAGTAACTTTAGTATAACCTTTTTAATGTTATATATCATATATATCAAAAATATCATTCTTAATTTGTTAGTGATTTAAAAATGTTACAAAATTTAATAAAAAGTGTAATGTTATATAGTCTTATAACCAAGCAATAACATTAAAACAACTTCTAAAAAAGGACGTATTGAATGTTCCTAGAACATTCAAAATAACATTTTTAATGTTTTTGTTACTCAATGGAAACATTACGGAAATGATCTTTCAGACTGTAATTGTTAGTTTGGTAGCCACTAAAAATCACCTTGACACAAACGGCACAAACAGTTCAGAAAAGAGCCCACGTATGTATGTGTTTATGACCATCGTTCCTTGAACTTTTCCTATGAACTTTTGTCAAAGCAGAACATTTAGAAGTTGTTTGGCCTCTCCATTCACATTCTAACTGGGTCTGCACTAAATCCAGAGCAACATGTCCACATTATCTCCCGGCGAGAGGGTTCGGTTTCTGTGCCAGCGTTCTCACATGACTCTTTCCATTCTCTACACAGACACTTATGAAAGCATTTAACATTTAAATCAAGCCAACAGAAGCCGACCACATGGCCGAAACTGACTTCTCTCACTTTTACACTTAAGTGCTGTGGCTTGGTGGTTAAAGATCTGGGATGGTCCCTTAAAAAGTTCCAGGTTCGAACACCCCCCCATTAGCATCTCCTGTGTCTCTTCTTTATCGAATCTACTATCATTTGTTATTGTTGCTGTAACTTTTATTACATCTTTTTATTTATATTTATTTTAATGAAAATTTGGTATTTGTTGCATCTTAACAGGAATGATTGTATGACCTGCTGGATGGGCCGTCGTGAGGCGTTTTGATGCTGGCACTGCGGTCTCGTCTGACTGGCGCGGGTTCGAGGGTGGGCAGGCCTGTGGCTGAGGTGGTGGTGGTCCACGTGGAAGAAATCCGTCTCAAAAGCCCCGGGGGCAAACTCCGTCTTAAACGCTGTTATTTAAAGAGAACATACATCAGTTTTAAGCTAAAACAGGGTTGACATTGTAGCCAAACAGTTTAAAAAATCACATCACCAATAATAATCATAATCACAACATTGACCCAGACAGAATAAAAACTGGAGTGTAAAACAAAGAAGACAAGCAGATAGTCAGAATGAATGCTTCTTGGCATTGCAGTTCTTAGTCAAAGTGGCTGTTTAGATTAAAGCTGGATTTCAAATTATGTACATCGTGGAAAATGTGGTGAGAGTGTATATTTAGAGAGAGAGAATCTGTGTGTTAGGCCAAATATCTGAGAGCTACAAATGACAGAGGTCCGTCAGGGAATACTGAAGCCCCGCCCCAATCCACAGACAACTGGGAATAGAACAGATGGATGGACCCTGGAAAAATGCAACCTTGCTGTCCCTGCTTACATCACAAGCTGTGAACCAATCAAAATCGTGCATGATTTTGGCATGAGGAAGCACAAAATACAATTCGCCAGCATTGTCTTGACATTATTAACCTGCATCATTTACAGCTCAGGTGATTGGCTTAAAAAACAGTATCTGAGTGCCAATAAGCAAACCCAGCTAACAATTTCAGATTGTAAGAACATTTCCCCAACGCTTCCATTAAGTAAGAAAAACATTAAAAATGTTTTGAATCTTCTAATAATGTTCCACCTGTCCAGTTTTTTAGACGTTATATTAACGTTACTGTTTGCTTATAAGAACTTTATACAAACATTTTTTTTTAATTTCTGTATTGCTTTTAAAACATTCCACCATCAACTTAAGAATAACATATTTTTGATATATGATAAATGTTCTATTAATGTTACTGCAAGAATGTTTTTGATAATTGTGAGAGAACTTTTAGAGAACATTAGCCAATGTCCTGACAACGTTCCCCTTTAGCTGGGAAGATGACATTTGTGTACTTCCAGCTGTATGAGCCAGCCAAACTACCACCATAGAGATGAATGGGAAGGCTAATGGATAACTCTCTGTTTCCCACAGTTTGTATTATAGACATCCTTGCATACCACAACTGCAATGCATGAATGCAAAATACACACTGCACACTTGCAATGTGACGACCAAGCATCCTGCATTCTTGTGTATTTTAAGCATGCTTCTGATCTTAGAAAATTGTACCATGGTGCATGAAAAGTTTCAAAACTGCATTACCCTAAGAGTCAGGCGAAGAGAAAACTCTCCCGACAGCAGCATGAATATTTCATATTCTTTGCAAAGCTTCGACCTACGTAAAAAACCGGAGGGCATATCTGCACGGCCCCCAACTCAACCTCCCTACCACCCCCAGTATTGCCCTATCATCAGTACACGCCCCAGGGCATTCTGGGTAACAGTCACCCCACCTTCCCATTACAGGAGACAGACGGGGTGTGCTCTGGGGTCAGGAGCCGAAGGCCGCATCTATTTTTAGCTTACAAAAATTCTCATTCATCAATCTACAGTCGCAAACACAGAAAACATCTCCGACATGGGCGTGTGATATTAATTCGGCCAGAATGGCTGTCAGCTGAAGTTGGAAGGGACATGTTTCAGCGGCTAGAACCGGAGCTGATGTTTGGAAAGGTGCTTTGGACATGCGTCTCTTCTCCTGCTGCGGAGAGCTTCGGATGTCTCTCTCTCTCTCTCTCAAACTGTCAATGTGGGAGGTGGCTGTACGCATCATCTAACAGAACTATTGAATGTTTTTGTTCGCAATCACAGGCAGAAGATTTCTGCACTCTGTTGCGAATCTTAGCAAGAATATACATTTCACGTTTACACGTTTTTTCTTTAGATTTGGGTATGAAATATGACTCATCTCATATATTTACATGGTCTTACCTCGGGCCTATTTATAGCGGCAATAGAAAAGGGCAATACACATGGTATGATCTTACACCCCTTCAATATCCCAGCTAACAGGGAACGTAGTAAAAAGGTTGGCTAACATTCTCTAAACATTCTCTCAACAAAGTTCTAGCAGTAACATTAGTATTAGAACTTTTTAATGTTATATATCATATATATCAAAAATGTAATTTATAAGTAGTTAGTGGAACACTTTAAAAACTTGACAGAATTTAAAAATGTTTGAATAATGTTTGTTTTTAACATGTTAAAGTTTTTTTACTGATAGAAACGTTGGGAAAACATTCTTACTTAAACATTACTTAACATTCTAACTTAAAACTGTTAGCGGAGATAATGGCATGTTACTTTTTAAGTACTGTATGGATAACAGCATGCAAGACCCAACCAAATAAACATGAAAATTAGGGTGAACGAGTCAAATTTTCCAGCCACAGTTTAAGCATTTTTCTCCAAACTACTCTTTAGGAAACTCAACTTACACCCCCATCTGCAGGTCACGGCCTTGAATTCTCAATTGTTCATCTTTGTGTTGTTAACAGCAAAATACCAACGATTAAAGCTGTTAAAACTATGTAAAATTACTTCTGCAATAAAATTTTATTTTCCCTCTCCAATCTCCAAGTCACATACTGTAAAATGTTATACTCGTCTTACAATTCCAAGACCTGGAATTCACAAACCTGAGTTGATCCATCATAAAAACGTGACAGAACAATATGACATAAAACATTCAACGTTCTTTAAAAGAGCTAGTCTATAATACATTACAAAACAAACTAGCAGCAGCCTGCACCAATAGTACAAATGATAAAAACCGAACGTAAACTAAACAAAATATAATTCTATATTAAACACTTTTAATCTAATTGGTTACGGTTTTTACATTGTCTGATTTATCAAACATCGTCAAAACACTGACAATCAAGTTTAGATCAAGACTATTTTTATAGTTATATTATTATAATAGTTATATTGCCCGCCCAACTACAAACTGTTATGTAAAACAAAAGCTCCAGGGAATAATCCCGACTGTGAGAGTGCAATGAACCTGTCAGCTCAGCAACATTCCCTTCCTATTAGATCTCGAATAGATTACCATTTTAAACTTCTGGGACAAAGGCATGCACTCAACTCTCCCTCTTAAAGTAGGAAAACACAGGCAGAATCAGCCTTTAAATCTTAATAGTACTTTTTAAAGCAGGTTGCTCATGCATGTATAATGTGTTCAAAGTCTGCCATTTTTTTCCTACAATAACGTCCTTTGTTTCCCGCTGTAGGAGCCCCCAAGAGACATGGAGATCCAATCACCTGCGCCACACTATGCAGGTATGCAGGAATGTAACACCTTAGACTGTTTTGGTAAAGTGTTTTTCTTTCTTTCAGTTAAAATATACAGGAAAAGTGATTTGGGTTTAATGTGAAAAAGGCCCATTTCCTGTCAAGGCTGCGACTAATGCGGTGCGGCCAAACTGGACACCCAGACAGACTGCAACTTTTTCCTCAGGAGCCGACGTGCGCTGTGACCTTTTGCGAGTCATGTCACCGTCGTTGGAACCGAAATTGTTTCTTGCGTTTCATGCCGATATTTTTGCTGTTGACACAGCTGCGGGACTGACAGATAAAACAGCGCTTAAAGAGCCAGACTCGCTCTGTTTTTCTTCAAAACGGCTGCCAAAATATCACATTATACACGCTGTGGAAAAAAGCGCAGACTGGAGACGACTAGCAGAACTGGAGTCAGTATCGGGGCTGTGTGACCCACATGTGGGTCGTGTGTAATGAATGGACTTTAATAAACATCTCTAATGTTGTTTGCTAAGCACTGCAGCATGAGAAAAGAGTTGCTGGTGAAATAGTGTTGGTGGGAATTGTGCCTCTCCTAACCCTTACACAGCCTAAAGGGAACGTTCCCAGAATGTTGGCTAATGTTCTCTAAAAGTTCTCAAAAATGTTCTCAGAACATATTCCTTCAATAACGTTAGTAGAATGGTAGTATAAGGTTAAATATCATATATCAAAAACGTTATTCTTAAGATGTAAGTGGAACGTTTAAAAATGTTACAAAATTAAAAAATGTTCTTATAACCAATAAATAGAAAAACTGGATGTTTTGTACATTCCTAGAATCATTAAAACTAATAGAAATGTTAGGAAAACGTTCTTACAACCTAAAATTGTTAGCTGGGTGAGTGTCGGCATGCATATTTAACTGCAGCCCTGGTTAAACATTAAAAGACTTCTGTGAGAATGTGCGTCATTGTCCGCTACATTAGTGAGCTGCCATGCTGGTGTGAATGAGAGTGTATGTGTGTATGAACACTGACTACAGCAGTAAAGCATTAAACACAATGCAGGCGTTCTCATTTAAAAGTCTTTACTGGTTCCACTGAGATAACATGAGCCATTCATAAATACCACGGCAGACATGGCAGGACATAAACCATGAAATACTGTAGAAACACTATAGCTGCAGAAAAACATTCATATTCACACACGAAGACCTAAAACAACTGACGCATTTCTAAGATCCGTCCCTTGATTATTACTGCTCACATAGACAAACTTTACAGAATGCCTATGAAGAGTAAACTGGAGATTTCAGTGGCTGTTCATAAAAAGCATGACATTGCAAAACATTTTTATGGTCCATTTTTCTGTAAAAATTATTCAATTCTGCAGTAATGTGTTAAAAATGGAGATGACATTTGCGATAAAGTTTTTAACACTGTAAATTCCAGGTACACAGTTTTCTGAAGCAATCCACCAATCAGAGAAGTTTCTGTTCTGTTACCATGGAAACAGAAATCGCAGAATCTTTCAGATCCTATAAAGAAAAAAGGTCCAAACTTCTAAAGGCCAAAAAAAGTCTGTGGTCACTGTTTCACTTGGCAACAGTTGCTGAGGTAGGATTGGTCAGTACATTTTAATGGTGAACAACTGAAAATAAATCTCAGCTGATGCTGCAAAACACGAACGAGTGAAAAGCCTTCCTTCATCCTGGTACCTGAGTGGGTGTGGTCTTACCTTAGGAATGGCCAGCTTCTCTCTATTCTCTGCCACTTCCTCTGAGTCAGAGCAGGTGTGGCCGTCGCTGAAGGCCAGCAGGGGGCTCGGGCGCGGCCGGTGGTGCAGTGGTTGGAAGGTGAGCTGGGTGCTGAGCAGGTTACTCACAGCCCGCAGGGTGCTGCAGGTGTTGGGGGGCAGCGAAGGGTCGGCCAGCAGATCTGAGATCAGCCCGTGGGCCTCGCCCATCACCGCAATGTCCACTGTCACACTGGTGCCCGAGGACTGGAGGAAAGAGACAGGAAGTTGGCATAAGAGAGAGACAGGTAGAGCGAGAGAGAACGACGGGGGGAGACAAAACAGCAGCGTTAGCTCATGTGTTTCTCAGCGGTGACGCGATGCAGGGCTGACGTCATTATACACTGACGCAAAGAGTGACGCTCAGCTGCTGCACACGAGGGAACGAGAGAGAAGGAGAGAGCGAGAGAAAAGGAGGTCACGAGAAGTAAAGGAGAAACCAGGAGAAAGACAGAAAGAGGACGAGACAGAATGAAGAGTCTACAGTTTCATCACACATCCTTTTAGTTTCTGACACACAGTGTTAACTCACTAACCTTCAAAAACAGAGCAACAGAATACAGTATTCACATAGACACAATGTGTGTGTGTGTGAGAGAGAGAGAGAGAGAGAGAGAGAGAGAGACATCAAAAGCAGAATGATGCACACAGAGAATAACTAATGGAGACGGAAGAAAACTGACTTGTATTAAATCTGATTGCTGCTTGTATTGGGCCTACTGCAGCGTTCATTGTTTGAAGGGGGGGTCTTTTAAAGTTGGAACATTTTCAGGACAGCCAGCATCTGCCGGGGCGTATGTTCAGACACTGGTGGACGTGAACAGAAAACGTGCCTCAAATGTGCCTCACTTTAGTAGTCTAAATATATCTATATATTAAAAAACAATTGATTTTTCTTGCATTTTTAAATGGTTACATACACGTGTAGTGATGGAGCATTTAAGAGGGCGGGACCCCATTAAAAAAATTCCTGAGTTAGTTCCGCCTTCTCTGATTTTTTTAAAAGGTAATCATAGAAGTGCTTGTGAAGGCATCATCACTCTTATTATTGGTCATAATTTGGTTTAAAGATTTGAACAAACCTCTAATCATACGATACGATCGTTTACAATTTTCGTCAAAATTCAATTCACATGTATTAATTTATTTCACATTATAAGTTTAGTTATCAGTTTTGAGGTACAGCCTGACACACAAATCTACAACTTTAAGATAACCAATACACATACAGAAAACAGAAACGCAGAATATTAACAGCTGGATCGAAAGCATGTGTTTGTTTACATATTTTTGTCCACCATACAAAACTCATTCATTCAGCCGATCCATGTGCCGCTGACAGCACCACACACGTGAGGCTGACGGATGAGCGGTTACCATGGGAACCAGTCCGCGTCAATGGGTCGGGTTTGTACTGCACTTTCTGTGCTTGTGTACAAAACACACTGTATTTGCGGCTTGGTCTTGTCTTACTGTATCAAATGTTCCCAGAAACAGTGATGTCATAGACCACGCAGAAAACTACCCACAGTAAATAATAACCAATCTTTCACTCCAACTACAGGACATATTGACAAATGAGATGTGGGGGTTTGTAAAATAATAATAATAATTTGGGAACACACCATAAAAGGAAATTTACTGCTGTCATATCAAGAAAATAAATAAAAATAAGACAATTGTACCGTTTTGATTCGACTGTCATACAGCTGAATAATTAAACTTCTACGGCTATAAATTTTGGGCTTATAGCAACAACAATATTCCACAAAAAACATTTAAATGAAATTTATTATAGATGTATCTGGCGTCTCTCCTGTTCTTTGACATTTGTTTTGCTGCCCAGATAATTGTGTCACTCACAGAATCGCATAAAATATCTCTGTGAGACTCAACCTGTCACAAATATTAATGTGTTTATAATATTTTCATTGTAATAGTTGAATGTGAATATTTCACACAATACAGTTTTGCAGAAAACAGCTTTTAGGTGTCCTAAATAAATGCCTGATGGTATATTTCCATGTAAAAGTTATGGAAATGTTTTCTTTGCTATGCAGTTTTACTTCTTTAAAATGCTTGTATTATTTTCATCAACAAGGGTCAGATTATTTATCTCACATATTGTTTTGAACTATGATCTATTGCGACTTCTAGTAAGGTTTTTACTCCCTAATGTCAGTTTTAGTTGCATTTGGCACAAAGGTCAGAGTAAATTTATCACATAGCCTTATTCTTGCACCTAATAAAGAGATCTGCAGTGTTTTTAATTCAAAGAAACTCAAAGTAACGACACATCACAGAGCTGCAGTGATTTAATGCTGTGCAGCTGCCCTGACTGCAGCCCTGGAGTGAGGTGCAGTAATTAGCCACAGCGCTCGAGGCAAAGTTAGCTACCTCGCGACTACTCGCTGAGACTTGAGAATGACCGAAAAGGCATTCAGGGACTCTGTTGACATCTGTCAGCTGACCATGAATCTTCAGGCAATGTTCAGAGCTTCAACAAGCACATGTGGAGGACGTATGGATGATGTTATGCTACATAAGTCAGAGGTGGATTTTCCATTAAGGCAAAAACTGTGTGGGGCTCGAACCGAGAGCTTCTGCAAAACGCTCCAATAATAAAACTATGTAAACACAGCGACTGTCCACCAATGCGCATGTTTGGGAAAAGAACATGCTGGAATTAGTTTTAACAGTCAGAAATGGGAGGACTGTTTGGTTAATGGCTTGTGAAGAGTTCAAACAGGTCAGAAATTAGGAGTACGGTGTGGTAAATTTTTAACGCCTGCTGCATATAAAAGGAAAGTACGATGACCTCACGATCTCTCCTCCCACTTGTGTAGCGACAGGTCGCAACCTGTGAAAAACAAGTGACCTGTTGTGAAAAACAAGAAACAGCATTCCTGTTCTGGAGTCATTTGCGTGTATGTTTATGTGTGATTCTCACAAAAATGTGTGTAGAGCCTAGAATCAAACCAAAGAAATAAATACTACTTTGGCATTAGGAAAACGAGGCTAATTATAGCTACCTCACAACTGTAGTTTTGTTTATTGTAATTACTTTCAATGGTGATTTAGATTACATAATAAAATAAGTAACAAAAAAGAAAGTCATTTTTTTCTTTGCATTACAGTAATCCGTTGTGCCTTAAAATCATCATTAACTGTAATTACACAATGCAAAAAACTTTTCTTGTATTTATGTATGCCCTGGACATGTTATCGACAGGTTTCGTGGAGTTTCCTCGTGTGGGTGTGTGTTTACAGAAAATCTCCTCCTGACTACTGTGGAAAACTGCCTGGATCTCCATGTGCAGCCCTGGGCTTCCACCAGAGTCACACGTGGGCTGCCAGGAAGCATAACAGAACGATTAAATATAGCACATTCGGAAAGAGAGTTTAAGTGTTCGGAGACGACATCACTCCTTGCGTGGGTGTCTTTCCGCTCCTTCCTTTCATTGCATTCTCTCTCTCTCATCTACAAACCTTGATCCGATATCAAAGCGGCGAACGCTACGCAGCCATCGAGAGCTGTGAGTCACAGATGAGATTGTCAAACAAGTCTTCTGTGTGAAGATGTTCTGTCCAAACAACGAGGCAGCACAGAGCCGCAAAGTCAACTTTGGCTCAAAACTTAGCACATGTGTGTTTGCGTTTTGTCGCTAACTAAAACAGGAAGGTGTTTCTGGGAAAGTTCTTCTCAAGCATTTTCGGTTCGGAGAGCATCAGACGAATGCCAGCCCCTCTGAGGCAACCCAGGCCCTTACAACTTTAGGTTGCAAGAACGTTTCCCTAACGTTTCTATTAGTAACAAAAATGATAAAAATGTTATTGCGAATGTTCTAGGATCATTCAAAACATACAGTTTTTAGTACCAGTACAGTTTATTAACGTTATGGCTTGGCTGTGAGAACATTTGAACTTGACTTTTAAAATGCTCCACAACAATTTATGAACAACATTTTAAAATATATGATATATAACATTAAAAAAGTTCTACTAACATCTACTAACATACTCCAAGAACGTTATAGAGAACTTTTAAAGAACCCTAGCCAACGTTCTGAGAATGTTCCCTGTTAGCTAAGGGAGAGACCAGCCTTAAAACAACACATTATGCTGCTCTTCAGCGCAACCTTTATGGCATCCGGTGATAACAAAATTCACCCATTACCTGCCTGAAATGCACGCACTCAATGGCTAATGTCCCTGGATTACTGTCATTGTGTGTGTGTGTGTGTATTGCCTGTAGGTGATATCAACAACATATCCAGGGAAGCAAATGCAGGTTGCCGGTGGAGACTGTATTGATCTGTTCACACTGATCAGGGCAGCCTGTTAACAGCACTTCACTGACTGCAGTGAATTTGGGTTTGTACACTACCACACTAGGGCAGATATATGCTGAGTCATGTTATTATACGTGCACCAATGAGATGCCAATGTGCTTTATCATGAGAGAGAGAGCGCTTTAATTCAGAAACAATTGTTTTAGCACAGACACGTGTTTCAACCCCAAAGGCAAATGGGTCATAATTCACGTGCAATATTGTGTCATATTAAATTTACAAACGCAGCCCTTTATAATGCATTAAGTCACACGCCACTTAACAGGCAAATTCATGCACTCATTATAAAGCTCCTCCACTGTGTTTAGGAATCTACAACAGGCCAGACCAAAGATTATGTCTGAGTTCACTCGCCACGTATCACAAAGCTCACAAGATTCATATGTAAAAAGTGCAACAAAGCTTCTGCGAGATTAGCAAAAAAATAACTACAGTTTTGTAGAGTTTGTGCACACCTATAACCTCCTTAACTACCTACCTACTTAATTCCTGTGTATGAAAACCTTTAACAACCAAGACATGTTTTTTTAATAATAATAGACCTCTTATTTTAAAATAAAAAAATAAGAACATTTATTTGAAGAAAATTAATCCTGTATTTAAAACCAAAACCCCTAAAATTCGAATTACCATAATGCCAAAATTTTCAAATTCAGCCTGGCGAAGCTAAATTATAAATACAAATAAATGACTTGTGATAATTTGTGGTTACACTGATACTCTTCTTATGCAAATTAAAAAACGCTGTACTTTCACTGACCAGCCCAAATTTTAACAACTAATCTACATATTTCTTGTCAATCCTGGCCAGCAGAATACACTGCAGTCTTGTGCATGTGAGTTTTTAAGCCCAGCATGTAAAAACATTGTACTTCAGCACCTGCGGACGGTGTATTGCCACGTCGACAGTTTTAACAGTCAATGTGTCACAATCACCATAATAAATTACAACCAAACATATATATATGTGATATACTGCCTGAGGTCCTTAAAACACAGGAACATTAATGGCTGTTTGTATGAGGTGTTTTAAAAGCTTCATACCTTCCTTCTTATTCCACAACACTGAAGGCGTCAGTAATTCGTTTATGTTAAGTTAACCCATGGTCGAGTGTTTTTAAACTATAATAATCTCTACTCTGTCTGTACTGTAAGCTAAACTTCCAGCTGCCTCAGTATTATATACTGTTTAAAAACGAGGCAGGTTTTATAGTGGATTACTTGAGGATGTTGGTGCGTTTTCCGAAGATTCCAACAGATCAGCTGTTGTTCCCTGGCGTTCGGAAGACGCCTTCATTCCTGACCCAAACTGAAGGTCATAATCTCAAATGAGTTTTCTGGATCAAAAATATTCTCTTGATCTCAGTTCACTTTCGGCAGCTTTTCGTTCAAAACATCACAATTGCCTTCGTGCTTTACAAGCTTAAAGGCGACATGGGGTGTTTTGTGGAGCGAGTTGGATGGGAAAGTGGAGGAGACAGTAATAAATCTGTACTACTGATTCACAACTCCTGACACATGCGGAATGATTCCTAGGAAATACTGTATGGCAGTGAAAAACATTCACTAGATGATCTGGAAGCTTCTGATGAATCTCTTTCAGTTTTGTTTTTTCTCTGTTCTTACAAACGTAAAACATACCATTGTGCACTTATGTTTTGCTCTTATGTTTTACGTTAAGATAGACATGCCCAACTACAAAATCAACTACATTTTTTAATTCACATATCCAGCTAACAATTTTAGATTCGGCAAGAACGTTTCCATTAAGTAACAAAAAATGTTATTTTGAATGTTCTGGGAAAAGTTTTTTTCAGTTTTTTAGACATTAAAGTTATTACTTGGTTATTAAGGATGTTAAGAACTTATTTTATGCATTTAAGTATTCAGATTAGTTTTATAGGATCAAGATAAGCATTTATGCAGCTATGTTTGTCCAAACCTTTGACTGGCAGTATACATATAAATATTCAAACAACAGTAAATATATATATTTTATCTCCCACCTGGTGCTCAGGATAAGAGCAGAGCAGGCCAGGCCTCACAGTGCCACACCTCTTCCTCATGACTCCAGTGCTGGGCAATATCTGAGACAGCCTGTCTGGGTCCTTCCTAGTTTTGTGACTGAAGAATATGAGCACAAGCGCACACCTCACACAAACTCTCCTGCATGCAGGGAGCAAAACCACCCTCATCTGACCAGCCTCCCCGTTTCAGGCCGCTAGTCTGAGACATGCTCACATAGGTGCTCCACACAACAGAGGAAGCATTTATAATGAAAATAGTCTGTTGCTAAGTGACGGCAGGGCAAAGAGCGTTACCTCAGGTCCCACACAATAAATAGTTGTTTGGGCTAAATTGGTGAGAACAAAAATGGCTTCCCCCTCCTTCACACTTTTTATGACACTGAAGCCTTGATACTTTTTTCCACTTGCTCTGACACCGCAGGACCAGGTGAGATGCAATAAACTAAATGCAATAAACAGACAATGAGCAATTCGCTCATGCATGCCAAACACAAAACTGATGATCATATGACACAATCACGGCCAATCAGAACGTAAGTATTTGATGTTTAATATAAACCTGTGTAGAGCGGGATTCATGTTTTCAGAAGTTCTTTTAACATCTATGAGTGACTTCAGGTTTTTGTGAATTAAATGAGGAAAACCAATTGTTGGCATTCCACCTGATTTCAATTCATGCATTAATAATCTCTTCTGACGCATTATTTGCTGCAACAGTGTTCATTTTAAGCAGCAAGAAAGTGCTTTTTAAACAGCTATGACCAGTTGTTGCAGACCACTGCGGGTCACGGGTTTGAATTTCAGCCATGTTTGTATTATTCCACAGCATTATCAGGAACCGTAAACCTGCAGATGGCTGTTTTCCACCAATCAATAGAAGGAAACAAACGGTTGGTGCACCTTAATGGCTGCAGTCTGAAAGCTTGTGGGAACTTTGAAGTGTTAATCAGTCTTTCATACGACAAGAGGGACAAGAGGAAACCACGTCCCCTAACTGACAAATGATAAAACAACTCTGTAATTAGAAAAGAGAGCAAACTGTGTTAGCTGTGAAGTAGCTAATACACACACAATTTGCTGCTTTTTGTGTGTTTGAATATGACTAAGAAAGAGCGCCATTGATTCTCAGGGGAGGATATCCTTCTGATAAGAGGGTTTCGAAACAGCACACACACACACACACTTTATTTCTACAAAACGTCCACCTCTGTTCATTTTTCACTAGCCTGAACATGCTTTATACACAACTATGAAGACATCCTATGACAAACGATGAAGTTTTAACTATGCAACTCAGCTAACAGGGAACGTCTTCAGAAAATGAGTTAATGTTCTCTAAAAGTCGTCTCAAAGATAAAAACGTTCTTGCGGTAACGTTAGCACAATGTTTGGCACAACACGGTACAGAATTAACAAAATAACGTTCTTATAATCAAGCAATAAACGTTGGAGGGATGGAGGCTTTGAAGGTTCCTAGAACTTTTGAAATAACATTTTTAACATTTTTGTTACTTAATGGAAACATTAAGGAAACATTCTTACACCCTAAAATTGTTAGCTGCGAAATTTGAGTTCACATACTGTTGCATTTTGAAACGTGTCAGAGCGCAATTTACAACGCAACACAAGTATGCTGTGAATTCTCAGTGCTGGTGGTAACGCTGCACACTCGCACAGAAAAATGACTACACACATGCACACTTCCTTCCCTCATGTGCTATGATCCTGCTCATGGCCTAATGGTTCACCCAAGGCCCAGTGCATTCTGGGACTTGCCCTTGGCAGGCACTTATAATGGATAAATAGATAACCCACGCATTGCGGTTTAACATATGTCTGTCAGCAATGTAATAGCTGGCAGACGTGTAGGTTTGATACGAATCCCCTGCTACTGTAAACATGCAACTTCCTTCACTACAAACAAAATCGCTGTTCTTTATCGCCAAATATCAGATTGAATGCAGCAAAGCAAAGAATATACCGGCTTTATACTGAGACTCCATTCTATTGAAGGCTAAGCATTCACGACACAAAAATAGCTGGAGGTTGAACTGTTGGGCATGAATAAAACACAGAGGAAACAAACGCGGGGACACAGAGCAGAGAAACACATCAGTGATGACATCATCACCGCTCTGTGCTCGTAACCAATCACGAAGAGATCAAGACAGAAACACATTAGCATACGTGAGCACACACGCCGGGGAATCTCGGAATAAAAAGTAAGGACACACTTTCAGAGCCCATGTAGCCTCAACACACACACATATATCAAATAAACACATCCTCGTGGGTCATTCTACATTTAAATGATTTTGCATGTCCTCAGGTGGCATGCGCTAGCTACAACAAAAATTGTTACTTTATTTGTCCTTCATCCTGCAGGAAGTGACATCATTTTTGGTGGGAAAACAACAGGACAGACCGCAGTAGATGGTTTGTCTTACATCAAATATTCCACCCTGTTTGATAAAGCTGCAGATATTGCTATGGTAATGTTGTCATTATATAAACAATAAAGTAACAAAAAATAAAGTGGCTATGCTTTTTTCCTGAAAGTTTGGTGTATCCTTTTATAAACATCCTTCCTTACATTACAACATGAGCATATTAATGTTTCCAGTAAAAGTTACAGGGATCAAGAGGTGCTGTGTAACAGGGGTGAAACTCCTCAATGTGTGATGATGTCACGAGGAGGTTTAAAAGAAGATCAAACAAGCTCATATATACAGCCCTGACACACGACACTGAATCTAACACACATTTACATTCTGCTCACAATGATTAATCCAAACATCTACAGCCACCAAAACAAACCTATTTGTAAAGAACCATTTTTTTTTGCATCGTGCCATTATTTTCCTTTAAAATAGATACATTTCTCCCCAGATTTTTTATTGCATGTATCCTAATGTTTTGTCATTCAGATTTTTCTCACTGGTGATTCCAAATATGTTGTCATTTCTGTTATACAACATTTGTTACAGTATTTTACTGTAGTATTTTGTACTGTGTGCTGTCATAAAAATGACATAAAAATGCGACAGACGTGTTGGTTCTTAAAAACAGGCTTTTTTCTTCAAGTAAAATGACTTACTATTGACAGGTTTTGTGAGGTTCACCGTCAGAGCCTCATAGCATGTACACACACACACTTTCTTAAACTGACCTGAGACCCACGGGCGGCTCTTTTGTGATCCCATTCTTGCTGAGGGAGCATCTGCAGAGAGAAACACAGGATGTTACGAGTCACACACACACAGGAGAGCGCAGCACATCATCCATTCAGCATCTACTGAGCCTACACGCTCTACCTCACTCACTAAAAATACAGCACAGGGAGGGAGAGAGAGGGGAGAGAGAGAGAGAGAGACATCAGTGCTCTAGGGACATCTTTCTCCTCCCGCTCACACGCGTCCTATTTTGTTCACCGACACATGCTCATAATTCAATTTCACAGTCAGACAGTCTTTACTCGCCGCTGCTCGTCGCTTAACCGCATCTCAATGCTGTAAACTTTACGCACTGTAATTAACAGACAGGAGGAGGTTCCTGGAGGCTGCGTGAAACAGGCTGCGCTGGCCGGAGAAGCCAGTCGTCACATTAAAACGTGCCGTCCCTAATTTCATTTTGTCACACCTTGTTTGGGCCAAAAGTAAGTCCTTTTAATGAAGAGCGCGAGGCACTTTTAACCTCGCTGAAACTTCAGCTTCTGGACAACTGCAGACTGAAGCCTGGGAAAGTGGCCGTTTATAAATAAAATGCAGCAGGATGAAGATTTTCCTTGAGTTTGAAGGGAGAGGAAGCCAAACAAATGGCATTCTGGCTGAGTTTATTGTGTACAGCGAGACAGGCAGTAAATCAGAGTATGCGCTTTAACTTCGACCACCCTCAGTCCTGTCAACTCGCTGGTACATGATGTGACCTGGCACTACAGGCCAACAGTGCGTCCAAACGGCACTAGAAGAGCAATCAGACCCACGGGACACAGCGCAACCACCAGTTTATTTGCAGGCGGAACATGTCATATTAAAGTTAAATATATTTTCCGAAGTTGTGAGGAACGATCATGGAAAACACATGTTCATGGGAACTAATTGGATGCATAATCTCTCATCAAATCCGAGCAGGAAAATAGAAATTTGAAGTTTCACAATAAGCCTTTTACAAAAAATGCACCAACATGTGTCGTAGTAATCCTACGTTTTTGGATATGTACATAAACTATTATGAATACTACCGTATGGCATACTATAGTATTCTTGAAGTATTATGGTATACTGTACACTGCCAATCTAAATAACAGACTTGCGTACGCATTCATGAAACTGTAGTGACCAAAAATAACTAAAACGAAATGATCAAAACTACCTTTTATTTTAGCATCTTCAAAGTAGCTAGGTCTAGATCACAGCTCTGCACGCTCAACTAAACTCAACTTCCCATGTGTCATTGTGTGTGAGTGCTTTAAAGGGACAGAGTTCACCCAAAAATAAAATCATTTATGGTGTATTTTTGTCCATACAATGGAAGTCATCAACGTTACCAACGTACTTCAAAATATCTCATTATATTTTAGAGAGAGAGAGATTTGATCGGTATACTGTGATACCCCTGCAGTCTCATACTGTCTCCTCATCAGGCTGACTGAGGCCTGTCACTGACTCATCATAGCAGATTCAGCTGGACCACTGCGGGTTATATAATATAAAGACTCTCTGACTGGAGGTCAGGTCATGTGCTTAACTGAGGCTTGAGGAAACCACAACCAATGAGAGTCATTCAGGTCATCGTCATCACTGAATCACCTGCTGGCCAAGAGGTTTCCTCAGACTCAGAGTCCAAGACTGCCTTATTTATGCCTTACTTACAGTTGTCTCTGCATATATATCTGCGATTAAATGTATATAATTAATATAAAAATGTATATACTGTAAATAAATATCCAGAGATCTGCCTTAAAGTCGGTATGTACTGTCAGATCAAACACCTTAAGCAAGCAAAAAGGTTTTTCTTAGAACAAACACATTTCAACCCCAAGACGGAGGGCTTTAAAGAAAATCAACACCGTACAGGCACGGCCTCCAGGTTTTCCGAGCTTGCCAGTCTCGCTGGACGGGGTTTATTCCACTGTAACGACAGTGTGGCATTTCGCTGCTGCGTTAATAAGAGCGCCTGACGTAGATTCACCCGTTATAACTATTAAACCATTCATAAAACAGATTTTCCAAGGTATTTCAAAGGTTTTCCTGCCCACCACAGCCAGCGATGTTACTTTATCAAATCAACCTTTTTTATGTACATTCATTTGTTGTATCTCTGTTTTCCGTTTGAAAGGAAAACAGAGATATTTCAAACACAAATAGGCTCCTAAAATGGATTTAACAGCGTCTATACAAATATTTATCTACCCCGATACAAAAGCGACGCTCCCTCGAGCGGATTTCTCAAGGGATCGTCGCTAACAGACCATGCTAATGAGATTTCTCTTTATTCAAACATCACTGTAGCGAGGACAGCCCATAATCGCGCGTTAATAAGCGAACTCTTGGTTCTCTAAGTGAAAGGAGAGCATGTAGAGAACAAGTCGTGACAGAACAGCGCAGCTCTCACTGGCTTAAGTGACAGATGAGCAATACTTATAATAAGGTGCATGATGCAGCAGCGCTTTAATATTGCATGAACGAGCTGCAGCCGCCGGTCCCGCTCGCAAGAAAGACACTCTTTCTTCTTTCTCGATCTCTTTTTTTTCTGTCCGTCTTCCTGACTATGTTTGAAATAGCAAATCAACGTGCTATTCATTGTTCACTGCAATTTATGCAGCATACAGTGTGTATAATGCGCATGGCATACAAATTTCTTGCATGCAACAAATACCTGGATGGCCTACTGCATGTGCCAAAATGTGTGGTATACAACAGAGCATGCTGCAGTTGAAACTGTATCTGTTAAGTTGACTTTATATTTTGTAAGTTATAAACCACGAGCTGCAATCTATAACTTTTGCTTCTCTGCCACCATCTCTAAACCATAAAATTGCAGTTTACTTTACATAATTTTCTTTACATATGTCAAATGAAGCCATAGGAAATCGGACTTGACAGCTCAGATTACAACTATTATTAAAATTTACCATTGTGAATCGAGATAAGGAGACCATTTTGAAGATTGATCTGTTATTTACTTCCTTAATAAGTGATGTTTGTTTACTTTTAATCAAAGAAAGTTAGAGATTGTAGCTTTAATGTAAAAGTATGATAAAAAATACATGTAAAGTGTTAGAAAATAATAAAAAATGATGGTAACTCACTGAATTAGGCATACAATTTGGGTCATGTGATAAAAACATCAAATATTTATAATTGCATACTGTCTCACATTAGTATGCAGTATACTGACAGTATGCAGTATACAATAATGCAATGTATGCAGTAAGCATTATGCTGGTATTGTTTTTTTAATTTTGTGTACTCATGCACATCTAACAGAGCATCAGCAGGTCACATGATCTCCCTCAGCTGCGGCAGCCGCAGCCAAAAGCAGCGCTTGAGGCGCATCTCCCAGCCATTATGCCTCTAATGCGCTTTTAATAATGCAGAGACTCTGGGTGAGCTAGAAATCATGCAGGCCCGCTGCAGCAGCACTCTAGATTACTGCTGCCGTATCTCACCATGATTCATTAATATCCAGCGTTGTGTTCACTAGATACCCCACACACACTTCTGCACTGTGTTGCTTTATTTAAATGCGTCTGAGTGGGTCATTTTTTCACGCACTGTGTTCATAACACGAATTGTTGGGAAGCTGTAAATACAGTCTTTATTTGTGCATCTGCAAACTAGACTGTACTGAGTCTCGTAGTTGCGATGAAAAATGTATAACAGCCCTCAGCCATCTCAGCTCCCTCACAACTCACTCAACATGTTCTCAGAGACGCAGCTTAGGATCAGTCTTAATGAAGCTTGATTTGTTGGGAACAATGTTGGTTTGAAGTGCAGTACACGGCCTACAGGTGGCGCAGTGAATGGAGTCCTGACAGTGTTACAGCCGGAGATACTGAGTTCAAGACAAAAACATTTTTGAACTGCCAACACAGTTACTAAATAAATATGACATTTATAATTGATTATGAAGACAAGCTTTTTGGAATAACATGCACAAATGCATTCTGCACAGTAAGATCAACCCAGTTTCCCTAATGTTTCCATTAAGTAATACAAACATTAAAAAGGTTACTTTCAAAGTTCAGGTCCAGGTTTTTAGACGCTGTATTAATGTTACTATTTGGTTCTATCAACATTATTAAAACCTTTTTTAAATTCTGTAACATTAAAACATTCCACTTACTACTTAAGAATAGCATTTAAGATTTATGATATAATGTTAAAAAAACATTTCACTAATGTTCTTTTTTGATAGCTTTGAGAAAACCTATAGAAAACATTAGTTTCACATTTGAACACATTGAATCAGTGTTGAAAATAGGACTACTACAAGTTTAGGGAGGAAACCACCAAACAGAAGTCTGTATGAGGGACGTGGATCCAGCCATATGGTGTTAAAATGACTGTTCTGTGTTTGCTGGGGGTCAGAAGCTAGACAGGAAGTGTCTGTCCTCCCCTGAGACCTCAGCCTCTGACTCAGACTGGCTCCCAGTGGTTCGGCAGAGGGGTGTTTCTTAAAGTGCCAAAGAGTTCGGGTTTATCTTTAAAGTCTTAACTGATGCATCTTTAAAGTCACTAATTACAGTGTTTATCAAAGTGATGTGTCTGGGAAGAGTCGATAAATCACCTACTGTATTGGCTGTTTCACTGAGCCCAACTGCAGCCAAATTACTCACGGTCACACTTTCGTCACTCCCCAGGAAAGTGAGGCTTACTGGTCGTGTCAATATGCTTCAGGCATTCGCCAACTGCTTAGCACAGAGGAAAACCCCATTTCATGAAAGCCAATACCAGCGCTTACAAAAACAAGACACTGTTTCTGCAGGATGTCTTTAAACATTGACCTGGAACGCAGCGGCTAACGTCCATTAGAAGATTTTCTTTCACCAGACTCCTGGTGTGGAATAAGCCAGTTGGACGGCTATTAGCACAGCGCTCGTATAGCAAAGCAAAACCTACGTTGCGAAAGCTGACACATTCCAGAACATTTGCAGTTTGCGTGCAGGCTCGCACAAAAAACCCTGGTGCATATGGGCTGTGGTGTCAAACTTTTAATGACGCTAGAAGTCTGACTGTTGAAAAGTATTCTTTAGTGCTACAACGGCCGTCGTTTAAAGCTGCAATACATAACTTTCACCTCTCTATCAACATCTCTGTCTGAAACAAAGTTGCAGATCACTTTATATACTTTTCATTATGTAGGTTGAAGTCAAATCAACTCAAATTGACATTTCCCGGGAAATCCGACCCGATAGCTCAAATTATAAATAATTACTATAAACTTATAAACTGAAGTGAATCAGGTAAGAAAATCGTGATAAAACACTGATCAAAAACTGATATTTGTTCGTTTTTAACCCAGAAAAGTTACGGGCTGCAGCTTTAAACCTCAAAACGGTCAACTATAACCCTCCCTGTACCAGTCAAACTGGCAGGAGGAACAAATTGCTCCCCTGGACTCCATTTTCTGTTTTGTAGCTGCACGAATCTGCACGCTGCAGCAACAGCACTAACACCATATCATTACATGTTACACCGCATGAGCAGTGGAAGGGCCTGGGCTAACAGGGCCACATGCCCTGAGCCGTAAAACCTCAGAGAAGACACACGCGGCAGTCGCGCAGACCCACACACGTCCACTTGTTCATGCAGTGCGCGGTAGCACGACACACTGCAGATTAACTCTCCTCACGGCCTCACTCTAATATATTCTCAGGCCGGGCAGGCTGTCAAACAGAGGCTATTAGAGGCCACTTGCAGTGACCATATGAAGTGTTTTCATTCAATGAGCTGTAATTGACTTTATTTGGGATGATGGGAGCAGAACTGGAGTTTGGATCGGCTAGCGTTGCCATTCTCACATTCTTGATACTTCAAGTTTATAATGAATGAAGCACACTGCCAATTCTGCACAGGGATGCTGGAGGTTTGTGAAGCTTCCAAGCACATTCGAAACATTTTTAACATTTTTGTTACCTAATGGAAACATGGACAGGGAATGTTTGGAAAACATTCTTACAACCTAACAGTGTTAGCTGGGATGCCCAAGAAACATTTTAATACTGCGCCCTCAAATGAAACCAGTTGTGACTGACAGACGCGAGTGTCAAAATCTCCGTAATTAAGCAGATTATTTAAATCACAGCATAGATTTAAGCACATTTATTATGTAATCTGCATTTCATTATTCAGAAATGACAGGCACTCTGTTTCCTATCATTTGTTTTCTATCATTCTCCAGAAACATTTCAGCCCCCAAAACCACTCATATTAGTGATATACAGGCAATATTTCTGCCTTATGTATCAGCTTGTTACCTGTGGCTTTATCTTGTTTAGAAGTAAATGATTAATCTTTATACTTAAGGTAATAAACTAAATATGTGCAGGTTTGGTTTAGATGAAGAATGTGTGTGTGTGTGTTTTTGTGTGTATGAGAGAGAGAGAGAGAGAGAGAGTAAGTATGTTTACAGTATGTGTATGTGAGAAAACAGAAAGTGTGTGTGTGCCAACATCATTATTAGCACTGGTTAGTGAGGCAATAGACGATAACAGAGATTGTAAATTGCTATTCTTCATGTCATTCATGTGTCATCACATTGTTAAATGTCACCCGCTGAGCAGAATACACAATCCTGCTCTGACACCGGAACAGAATATAGTCAGAAAAACACACTGAAGACAAAAACAATGGTGCTCTTTTCTTTCATGTGTCTCACTCACTGATAATAAGTCTGTAGCTCTTGTATATATTCACATATGTTGCGTGAGGACGTGAGAACACCAGATCTGATGTCACTGATGGCCACTGGTCTCATGTGAAGTCTGATTTTGTGGAAATACATATGGGAAAGACTTTCAGACTCTGTAAAAAACTGCTGTAATGGTGCTTTTCTTGTGTCAGCTTATGTCTTTTCATTCACATTTTTCACATTGTGTTTCACACAGGTTTGAAACAACATGAACAAATTTGATTCTGCGTTTCATGTTTTTGGTGAACTATGTCTTCAAGAGCTTGCAAACAGCAACACTGGCCCACCGCAGAAGTTCTTTTGTTAAAAGTGACAAAGACAAAAAGAAAAGCAAACACAAAACTGTCCCACCGACACACGCTTAAGGTCTAACAAACACACACGCTCCGCGGCAAACACAAAAAGATTCATCATAAAGATTTCTCCTCAGATGGTGGCTGTTCCAACAAACTCACGGCGGACCACCCAGCACTGTATACGCTCACCGCTGTGAGTTACAGCACATAAATACAGCATCCTACGTCAGTGACAAATCACCCCACCGCTCTTCAAAAGGTGAAGGTTGGCGCCTTGACTCTCACTGTCTCACATGTGCTCATTTATGACTCCCTAATCTAAACAACCTCGGTCTCCTCTTCGACCTGCAGTATGTTTAAACGTCTACCGACGGTATCGCACATAACCTTGAAGCCGCAGTCACAAGTAGAAGTTAAAACATGGCAGGGGGAACGAAGTGACAAATCTGTTCTTTGTTCAACAACAGGCCCTTCTGAAAGCCAGCGAGAACATCGCGTTCAGTCGAAACTGCTCCCGGCCAATTAAAAGCCTTCGTTCTGCTCTCTCTACGCTGCCTGCTGCTCCTCAGGTTGCTGTGGGGTAGTGAAGAATAGTGACGTACGCAGAGATCTCATGCTGTGTGCTCCTCTGGCAGGACCTTGTATGGAATAAAAGCACTGAAGAGGAGGCTGCCAGTCACACAATGGCCTGGGCAGATCAGACAGTGACCTCGAGAGGGCTGTTTTCTTAAGCAGCGCAGGCACACGTTGGACAAGCCATTTTTGGCTCATGACATCACCACTCAGATGCCTCGTGACCCCACTGGTTCTGACCTCATTTGCATAACGAGAGACGCATAATGCACGCATCACGCCATCTGTTTTGAGTCGCCCTGCGCAGAGAAAGATTTGTGGGGCACTCTGCATTTACACACTAGTGTTTAGACTGTCAACAAGCCTCGACTGCTTTGCAACAAACATCCCCTGAGATACAAAGGAGAGGAGCGCAGTGCAGTAAACATTCGTAAAGCTCCAGGGCCAACATTAGCGGGTTAACACCCTCTCCCTGTCCATGCAAAAGAAAGACACATGGTTGTTTGTGACTGGAGGTTTTTCAGAGCGGGTGCGGGTGGGTGACCCTGCAGAGAGAGCATTTCTCAGATGCGTTGAGCATTATCTGGTCTTGCGTGTGTGTACCTATTCATTTAACTGAGGGGTAAATATTAGGCTTGGAACTGTGAGCAGGGGCTCGGTGTGAATAAGTGTCACTAGGGGAATTCTCCTGTGTTCCCAGGGGAAAGGCGGGCACTGGCTGCTCCTTTCACAGCTCAGCTGAGCTCGCCGCCTGCGGTCGCCAGTGCGGCCCTGCACGTGGAACCAGCTGTTTTCCCCTCATGTGTCTGTGAAATAAAACACGAACACACAGCGACTAACTGCCGCTCTAAATGTCAAATGCGTTATAGAGACACGTACGTCAAAATGAGATAAGATTACAGTGGGCTCTGCTAGGGTAACGAAGACAGAACCCTGAAGTGCACCAGGAAAACACATTAACATATAACAGAGCAAAAGAAGAAACATATTCAGAACCCTTCCTCATTTTACCAAGCACGCATGCAGCTTTACATTGCCATGCACCAACCGTCTGCCTTAGTATGCACATGCGAACCAAATCGCCCAGCTCAAGGCACACAAATCCATCTTGGATGTTCGCTAATCCCTCTCAGATTTTTTTTTCCCTCTCTTGGAAACGTACCTCACTCTTTGTGGTGCGCTCCAGCCCCACCTTCACACCTGCCCGCTCTGATCTGAGGAATCCCCCATCCAGAATGAGCCCAAATGAACATCATGCCCACATCCAGCCATTATCAGTGGGCTGATGGGAGTTAGTTTTGGTGCCCGTGTCAAAAGTCCTCATCAGATGGCGCAGCGATGACTCACGCCGCCCATCGATACTGCAGATCCCATCAGTCACGCACATCAATGCTAATTACACCCAAATCTACTGGGCAGAGGGCTGCCGATCTGCTCAGCATTCGGTTCCTGATTGCTTATTGATTTGATTTACCTTTTGCGTCACGGCGGCCCCCGCAGACCCGTGAGGTACAGGTGAGGATTACTGTTGGCAAGAACATTAGAAGATGACTTCATTATTACAGGAAAAAAGAAACAAACAAAGAGCAGGGCCAGCTGGAAAGAGAAGAGAAGTCTCTTAGCTCATTAGCGAGAGATCTGGGACCGGGCAACCTATGATTATTCATGAGGCTAAATGAATAACTTCCTGTATGTATGCATAAACTAGAAAACGAGGTGGCAGTAACACCCTCCCATCGTTAACAGTATTTATTGTTTTAAATATTTGCTATTGCTGTGGAAAAGTGCTCACCATAAAGCCAGCAGAGAAGATCAGGAAGCGTTTGGTGCTGTTAGTGTAAAAGCAAGCTGGAATATGCCCTCTAAAACAAAACAGAAAACTGGGCCACGTTTGCACTGTAAAGTCAGAAGCCACCCCGAAGCATACAAATCTGGGCCCAGAGTCAAGACTGTATTTACTCCATATGGGAAATTTGCACTTTTTATTACAAATTGCGCATTAGCCTAATAAGAACCAGACACAATACACAGACTACAACTCCCCAAAATGCCATTCCATAGCCAAGAAGGTTTTGAAAAGGGTCTTTCTGCTCCGAACAGTTGCTCCGGGGAAGCCAAGTTTGCATTTTTTACTCCTAGCAAGCCTGAGAGAAAGTTCACCTCGATTTACCTCCATTTAACTGTTTACAGTATCAGAAGCATTTGTAAAATAAGGGCATCTAAACTACACACACCGCACACCAAAATAAATTCAGCATTTCTCATTGTAGCTAGCGATCTCTCGCATGGGACTTACAGATGCCACCAAAATAGACCATAATGATGCCCAAATGAAACTTGCGTTAGATCAAGGTGGAAATATGATGTCTTATCTGTCCTTTGAGGCCTCACTGAGTCGTGCCAATAAGGCGATGCACTGTTTTTTCCACTCACTTTAGCACGAGTGACATCAGTGCAGGGCATTGTGGGAGATCTGGCCAGGTTGTGATTGGGTTAGCTGGCTCTAATGGTCCAGTCTGCAGAGGGACTGCATTAACCCCAAACCCAGCTACACTACTGATTACATTCACAACACTAATGAGGACGTGTCTGGTGTCCCAAATCAGAGTAATAGAAGCTACCAGAAACCCAAGAGAGATGCGTTTAACACACGAGAAAACACACTCACACGAACCTCCTGCTTTCTGTACGAAATATGATCCAATTGGTAGAACTGAGCACAATATCCGTAATCATTTTAACCCTGGCTGAAAATCTTTGAAAATCATCAAATGCAGAGTGTGTATTCAAAGTATAATTTACATATCATTTGGTGTAATTTATTTAATAAACACAAAGTGTTAGCATTACACATAATATGTAACTGGATAATATTTGGCATATGTAAATTTAATGCAACGCGCGTCGGCCAGATGAGTCTGGTTCCTCTCAAGGTTTTTCTGCTTCTTCACTTCAACATTTAATCATGTTTTTCTCTTGCCACAGTCATCCATTCTTGGCTTGTTCACTGGGAGTCTTTGAGGCAGAATATTCTGAAACTTTTCTTTGAAACAATACATTCATATTTGTATAATAATGTTGTGTACACCACTACACAAATAAAAAGTAACTTGACCTGGACTATGTTAGGAATTTATTTAGTTACTATAGTTTAAACCTGCAATCCGTAATTTTTGGGGTTATAAAGAAACAAAAATCAGTTATCGAGCAAGTATATGTCAGATCAGTGTTCCCCGATTCACAACGGTAAGTTTATAATAATGATTTATAATTTTAGTGGTCCCAGGAAATGCCAGTTTGGCTTCATTTGACATACATAAAGAAAAGTAAAATATGGCGATACAGAGGCAAAAGTTACAGATTGCAGCTTTAAGTGTAGTTTATCTTTTAGTTAATGAAAGATTTATTATGCAATGAAAGGTTCTTCTTAACTTACATAACACACCTGAAAGCAAATCTTAAGCTATAAAAGCTATAAATCTTAAAAGATACTGGGTCCTAGAATTTAAATCTTCCTACAAAATCAATCATTAACTTTGCTTCAAAGGACCTAATTGTTACAGACAACATATATAACAGCAAGAACTACACAACCTCTGAAGCCTGTTGACTTTTTGACAGCATACGACACAAAATCTCTTTTCCAGGAATCACTCAGCGATCAGGACACAGGCTTCATTATGTGCTGAAGTGGTCCGCGCTGTCGTACATACGGCAGACGGCTTTCTCTGAGGCCTAAACCAAAGTCTCAGGAGCTGAGAACATCTGACTAAACCTGCTGTTTAATGAATCAGAGAAAGCCTGGTTCTCAATGCATGATCGAGCTGTTACCATCCAGAAGATTCAGTGGGCAAAGTCCATGTGCAGGTGTGAGGTGTTGAATACGGTAAATGGCCTCTCTAAAATGTTCACACACACATACACATATACGGACACAGACACACACACGCACACTAATGAGGTTCTGGCCATGTTTAAACAACTTCCAGACTGAAGCACTTATGCTCAGAGTGGGATACTGCAGTATATCTTTCTGCATGTATACTGCATACGGCCTGCTGTGTGAACATTTATGCAATAATGAACGTTCAAACAATGCAATGCAAATGTAGAAATTTAGAAATGCAAATTATCCAGAAACGTGCAGTTTGTGAACAGTTTATGGCCAGTTAACACGAGTTACTTTTGGAAACTACATGTGTCCTGCAGCATGACATTTACAACATTTGCTAATCTTTTATAATTTTTACTGCATGTATGAAGCTTTTATGAGCTCATATCATTTAAGAGAATATTTGCACTTTTAAAAAATTGATTTGTCACCCTTCATTTAAGACTCTTCTATAATAACTAATAAAGCAAAAGGGGATCAAATTAATATAGATAAATATATTGTTTAAACTTTATTATTTATTATTTTAAACTTTATTTACAGGAAGTTGACATTTCCAGGGATTTTTTTAAATCAAGATTTTAGGTTAGAGTTTTTTTATGAATGTGTAAGATAACGTGAATAAGATAATGTATGCTATTACTTTGTTTCAGTGGTAGTACACATTATATATTTAGTGTGCCCTTCCCAGCATGCACTTCTTTAAACCGACGAAGAATGAGGAAGAAGAAGGAGCAAGATTATTGCTTGCATCAGCATCAGTCAGGCAGGGTGGAAGGGGACCTTGAAACTACAGTCGTAGTTTGTGTGTAGAGGAAGCGTGTGTCCTGCTAGCTTTCTTTTGCCAGTCAGCCGTAACCATGGTGACGTGAGTGGCAGGGTGATGCGTGGAGACATATTGTGTTGTGTTGCTCATAACAGAATGGGGGGGCTGTGAAAGCACTAGAAATCTCACATGCTGGGAGATGTACAGCGAGAGCAATATAATCAATGGCTCTCCGGCCGGCTGACTCAGCACTCTGACGATACACTGAAAATACAACAGGATGGAAGGGCTACTGACTGACCATAGAAACACGAAACAAAACACACTATCATGATACAATCCTTACGAATACAATTTGTGTGGCCTGATCGATGAGCATCTCTTAATTAGCAATGCTTTCTAAAGCAAACATTAATGTTACTCTAACTTATTAACAAAGAGTTCTTCAAAACCTTACGGCAATTGCATAAAACAGCCAAAAACCCATAACTACATTATATGAGGGACTTACGCTAATCCAGGAACCAGAAAATTATTCAACCTTTGTGATTGTTTTTGAGCTCTTAATATCCTAGCATCCACATCTAAATGTGCTATGAAACATGACAAACACCAGCATAGCAACACCCTGGCAACCTCCCAAAACATGGACTAAAACCACTTAGTGATGCTGCCACATGTTAGCAGCACTCTCATTTTCTTCCAAAAAAAATCTAATTACAGGCTTTATTTTAAAGAAGAGTTTTCATTTCGTTTTAATTAAACATTTTAATCTTAATAATGTACCTCAAGGTTGAGGTGAGAATACTTTTACTCATACGATTAGAAAATAGCTGATGTTCACCGTTTCTTTGCCAGGTTCTTCAGAGAATGTGAGGGAGGCGAGAATTAGACCGACAATTAAAACAAAAACAAAAAAAATAAGTAAATGTTTCTAATTATTGTTTACATCTAAAAAAATACATTTGATAAAAGCATTATTGTTTATAAAGACAATATGTCTTTATGTCTATGTTCATTTTTCCCCGAAGCACGATTCCACGTAAGCATGAATCCCTCTTGTGTGAGAGCCGCGTGTTTAACGCCCGAGGCAGGCTGCTCTTCTCTGTCCTTTCTTCTCTACACCAAAGACTTACAGCATTAGAACAGTTAAGTGCATAAAAAAAGATGCAGTGCTTTGGTGGCTCCTATCTGCCATGAGACGCGAGATAATTGGGGAAACTGGGACAGGGCGGGTCTTTTAATCACTTTCTCCTCCCCTCAGATCTCAAGAACTTCTGGAGGAGATAAGAAGCAGAGCTTGGATATCACAGCAGCGTGACTGACTCATTTAACAACTCTTCACAAAAACCTGAAACTTACCCACGTCAAGTCAAATCGTGCCTGATTTTCTCTCTTCCGTGTAAGACGAACAGTGATTTTTTTTATGAGAAGATACTGGATGCCTTGTTCTGTATACTGTAAGAGTGGTGCATTACAGAAATATCATAAACATGCACTCTTGCACCTTGCATGTCCCACTTACAGCTGTCTTATGAGTTTGGAAAATAGAGTCATATAGATACAATGCTATTGTTCTTTTTTGATATTTGGAGCTTTGATAGTCCTCATTCACTTTTATTATAGAATAAAAAGCCAGAAAGTTCTTCAGTCACCCTTTTGTATCCACACTAAAATAAAGGCACGTGGGCTTTTGCCCAGGTGGATTAATGTGATTCTGTGATCTACAATTTCTCTCTCTCTGTTCTCTCTCTCCCTTCGATGTCTTTCTCTCTCTTTCTCCTCTCCGTTAATTTGTTAATTGGAGCATTTTACTCTCTCTGACGGCTCTTGCTTCCATTAATGTCAGAGTGAATCACATCACAGCATCAGAGATCCAGTACACACACCGTGTTAGCAGACTCATTCAGCCTTGTGACTGATGTGACATCACTGACTTATAATTGTAATAGAAAAGATATGATTTATATGATTACTCTACTAACATTACTGCAAGACAACGTTAGCCAGCATTGTAAAAACGTTCCCTGTTAGCTGGCATGCTTCACACATAAAAATATTTCATCTCTTTTTATTATTTTTTCTATTTTAGAACTACAAGCATGAAAACACAAAAAGATATTTCATAAATAAATGATCAGACTGTCATCCATGAAGAAAACACAAAAAAATAGCTTTATATTATGTAAAACTTGAGTTAAACTTCAGACCGGTAGTGTTTAGTTCTGTCTGTTTGTTTTGATGCCACAGATATGCTAGTATACTTCTAAAAGTTAACCAAATTATATTTAGAAAATGTACACAATTAGTGTCTGAGTTTCTGTCTCCTGACCAAAAATATCAGCTGCATCTTGCAATCACAAGCAAATCCATATTTAGGTTCAATAAACTGTCTCTGCTTCTCATATCACCTTCTTCAGACTAGCAAGAGCAGCTAACAGGAAACGTTCTCAGAACGTTGGCTAACATTCTCTAAAAGTTCTCTTGAAGATATTCTTGCAGTAATGTTTTTTAACGTTATATATCATACATCAATTGTTATATAACACTACAAAAAACATTTACACAATGTTCTTTTAACCGAGTCCACAAAACTGGCTATTTCTACAAGACACATATCAGCAATACAAGCTCCAGCTTCTTGTTTCAATACACAGTGTGTAAACAGAAGAAGAAACCCGCGTCTGTCGAGCTATTCGTGTGTTCTTTATATTCATCTCCAGATCATTTCTACAGAGCAGCTCATTCACTTCAGTTTGCCGAAGCTGCTGAGCTCTGACGCAAGCACAGAGACAAAGTGATGAGATCCAGCTGTGAACTGCTCAACTTTTCCCCTCCACGAAAAATGAACCCTCAGCACAAATAGACTCCCCGGCTAACAGGGAACATTCTCGAAATGTTGGCGAACGTTTTCTACAAGGTCTCTCAAAAGTTATTAAAAAACGTTCTTGTAGTAATGTTAGTACAGTGTTTTTTGACATTACATAATCATACATGGCAAAAACATTATTCCTATGTTGTTGATGGACCATTTTAAAAAATGTTACAGAAAAACGTTTGAATTAATGTTTGTGTAACCAAGCAATAACATTAATACTACGACTAAAGAAACTCGACGTCTTGAACGCTTTCAAAATAACATTTTTAATGTTTTTAACGTTTAATGAAAACATTAGGGTAACGTTCTTACAACCTAAAATTGTTAGTGGGGTCAATGTTACATATATGCCTAACTGAACTTTATCTCATTTGACAAATTAGTAATTTAGTGTCATTTTGTGATCTGAGGGTTAAAATCAATGCTTTCAGTGGGTCCGGGCAGCAAGCCTTTGACCACAGCTGTGGGGTTACCCTTACAATTACCATGACGACGCTCAACTTACATTACAGTATGTTTTTAGCACAGAACGTATTTAGCATTAGCATGTATTTAGAGTCAGACAGAGCAGAACTTTTCTGGCCCTGATGGGTCACGGCTTTGCTATCACAACAGAACCGAACAAATGAGCCAATCCTTGGTCAAACCTGGCTAAATCTTACGGATGCTGGCAACCAGGCAGCTTTCCAGAACCAAAGGCAGGCAGAACCACAGACCACGGGTGGAACGGACCTGATGGAGGTTAATGGAGGTTCTGTGTTGTTCTGGGCCAAGCCCTGGAGCAGCTACAAGCACAGTATTTTCCTCATTTGTGAAGTACACAAGCTTTATTGCAGCTTCTGTGCGAGTCTCGTGGGAAAAACAACGTACGTAACTGAGGCACCATCCACGTGAGGCATGTTCTGAGGGACTAATGCTCTTGTAGTCGTCATTCTGACAATGTACACACATCTGTACTGAACATGTGCTCTTACAGAGGAAAACAAATGGCTACATAACGCTGATTTATCATGAAGGCTCCGATTTTTGGCCTCAGTTTCAGCAGGGGTAACTAGCCAACACAATCGTATAAATCCACATGAATCAGACACAGATTCAAAAAGATGCTCATGTTCCGGGGAATTTGTGCTAATCCAGAACATATGAGGACATTTTCCTAACAAGATTTTTCGGACAAAAATGAACGGATAAATAGATGGACAGCAATGATTCCCAAAAGATCTTTTGTGAGTCATTTACATGAAACATTGACCTGAATAGCATGAATTTACACACTAAGATGAGAAAATTTAAGAGATGATTTCTCACACATTATTTTTCAGAACCGCAGGCACAGAAATTTAAGTTTAGCTTTTAGTTCTGTGCAAATGAAAAATTGCATCACGCACTCGACTACTAAACACAAGAACCAATGGGAAGAATCAACATAACTATATTTTATACTGGTGCCATGTCATGTTAAAAAGACACAAGAAACAACAATGCAAAAATGACCTCATTGGCATCAGCTGGATTCCAAATTCGAGCCACACGTCAGCCATAGTTCACAAGTGCAAAATATGAACTTTATATCTAGGGTTGAAATAAACTAGAAAAAGGATGAAATGAATGCACAGATACTGTAACAGGCTTTAAAAATAAAACATCAACAAGAAAGCCACAAAAAAGCATTTCCTAGAATGAAGAATAAACGCCAGTGTTTCTAAGTAACACTCACACCCAATGCCTTCCTTACCACAACAACTTAATCCAATAAGAGAAGACTCTGTGGATGATAAGAAAGAGAGAGAGAGAGAGAGCTGAATGGACAGTCCTGAGACTGAATGAGAATATCATGCCCACAGGTCCATTGTGACATTACCACAGGCCCTTGTGTACCCTGAGAGCTCAGCTAATGATATGATCCCAAACAGAACCGCTGCTCTCTGAGGTGTGTGTTTCCATTACTTTAATGGCCTCAATGTAGTGTTACTGCATTCTGCATTCTCTCAACTGTGACACAGATGACCACTTCCTGAGAAATCTACTTTCCCCATACAGGTTTATACACAGTTCCCCTATTACACATAAACGTGGAAAACAAACATTAAAATACAGCAGAGAGACAGAAAGAAAGAGAGGGAGACAGAGAAAGAAAGAACGAATTAGCACTTCATTATTTAACTCTGTTTGGAACGCTACAGTAATTTACAGTCATTTTTACAGTAAACACAATGCTGCCTCCTATTTTTGAAGAAACAGAGCAAACAGGGTTTCAGAGCGATCTGCTAATGAATCATTCAGACAGATTTGTAAACTGGTGTAAATTATTTATAGAAAATAACTATGATTCATTCACAACTCAGGCATCTCTACATTGTTACATAATATTATTCTAGAGCAGCACGTCAGCTTAATTTTTCAGGAAGCATCGTTGTAAAACTGTGTTGTATATTCACTATAGAAGTTATTTTTGAGTTGTATTAATTAACACAAATTTTCCAGGCATAAAAAAATTCCCATACTTTCCATGACTTTGGGAACCTTGTGGTATACATTACAAATGTTAGTATGCTACACTGTTGTCACATGACCTCACGACAAACTGGCATACTGTATACAGTATTCACTATACACTGCAGCAAAAGAAAAAGTAGTCTGCAAGTATGCTATACAGAACACAGCCTATAACACTAAGTTAAAGCAAAGCCACGTACAAGCGGTTTTACTGGCGCACACACACAAACACAGCAGAGAGAGTCCATTAGCCCTTCTGCTCAGGTACACACACATGGTCCTGTGACAGCCATTAGTGGCGACTGGAGAGCTAAAACACCTGGACACATCTGTTCATCCGCAACAACCCAGCTCAAGCAAGCTCTGCTCTGTTTATTTGACAAAGCCGACAGCCACACGGGCTGTCTGGTCTGTTTGAAACATCAGATGTGTTGTTCCATGTGGGTGGGGAAGGTTTTAGCCCCCCAAAGTCGACATGAAACACGGCAAAGAAACAGATTGTTTAAAAAGAGAGTTATTGTGTGTACAGTAAATGTCAAAGATATTTCATTTGTTTATTTATCAGCTTGTTTAAAGACGCAGATGGACACAACACGAGCATCAGTTATAAGACCATTCTCATCCGACTGTACTTACTGTAGCAAGACTCCAAAGCAAGAGAAAGACAAACACGTTTTAAAAAACGACAGTCTGTTAAAGGAGAGCTGGGAGTGTTTCTTTCAGGTCCTGTACAGATGTTTCACATCAGGAAAACAACCCCAGAACCTCAGAGCAAATTATCGCTCTTTTGCTCATGCATTTTCCCTTTATTTCTCGCAGTGAGGAAAACAGGATGAGATGTGGCATAAAAATTGCTGTAATTGTTAATCACCTCCGAAGAAATTGTTAAAGCAGCACGAGAGCAAACTAAGCAAACACATAAACACTTTATCAATGTGCTTCTGCGAATTACAATCGAGTTTATCTGCGTGCACACAAGCACACAAACACACAAACAGCTATTAACAGAGCGTGCCGTTAATCTGAACCACCCCCTACTGCAATTAAAAACAACAATTGCCCTTTTTCTACAAAAATGTCTTTGTTATCTAGTAGAAACAAGTCTTGGATATAATGGTAAATAAACTGAATCATTTGCTTGATGATCTTTGAATACAAAACAACACATTGCTTATATCATGCTGTGCAATAAATCACAACTGTTCTGTAGCTTCCAAATACAAAAGCCACCAACAGCTAATTGTGCCACAGTAAACATCTAAATACTGTGCAATAGTGTTTCTTTAATTCATATATTATTTCTGGCAGATTTGTTTTAAATGTCATCTACAGAGAATGAAGCTTTTTCTATCATTTTAAAGCTAACTAGCCAAACCCTGACTCTTTAGTAACTTGCTACTTTATGTTAGTATCTTGTGGAGTAGCTTCCCAGCTAATTTCAGGCTGTAAGAACGTTTCGTTACGCAACAAAAACTGTAAAATGTTATTTTAAGAATTCTTGGACCAAACATCCAGTTTCTTGGACATTCTGTAACTTTTTAAAACATTTAACCAACAATTTAAAAGTAACGTTTCTGATATATAATATATAATATATAATGTTAAATAAAACATTCTACTAACAGTACTGCAGGAACTCTTTTTGATAACTTTGAGAGAACTTTTAGTGAATGGTAGCCAACATTTCCTGTTGGCTGGGTTACTGTCGTTTTCAACACGTTAACTGTAGCTGAACTACTTTCAATAATGACTCAGTGGCGTTTTGGAAAGCTACAGTGTAAAGGGTTCAACACTGTTACTAAAAGATCTACAGTAACACTGCGGTCTATTACCAGTTAATGGTCGTGAAGATTGCGATCACAACTAATGCAGCAGACAGTGGCCATAAGACAGCTGCAGTTCTCACGGTACCTGTCAGCTCCTGAGGCAAACACGTGGCCGATTTCTCACGCTAGCTTTGCCACAGAGAGCCAGTGGAGGTTTTACTGCGCGACTTCGTGCGATTAGGTGAGTTATACGATTAACCCGAGTTTGTCGGCCTTACGAGCAGCCGAAAAACACTTCCAGCTGCCACAGTCATGATTGCAAACACAATTATCTGATAAGCAAAATGAACGCAGACAGAAGATGGCGACCAGGAGCTGCGCGTTTTTGCAGCTGAGGTGTAAACTTTGGAAAATGTCGACAAAGCAACTTTGTGCGTTTCTTGGCTGCTGTTGAAATCTCCCAGCTGCTGTTTTGTTGTTTTTTTCTGGGAAGCACTCGCAGTAAACGCCGGGCTGGCTTCACAAAACGCTTTGTGTCAGGAGTTTCCTCAAGATACGTGAGGAGTGTTCAAATGTGAAGTGATAACAGTAAACAACACTGTAGGGTTTCCTTTATACAGTATACTGATAAATCAGATTCACACACGCAGAACTCAGACAGCAGGTCTGAAGTGTCTTCCAAGCTAACTATATTAGGTTGTAAGAACGTTTCTGAAACATTTCTATTAAGCAACAAAAATGTTATAAACATCATTTCGAAAGTTCTAGGAACGTTTAAAACATCCCATTTTTTAGATGTTCTATTAATGTAACTAATACAATGGTTATACAATGGTTATACAAACCTTTTTTTTTAATTCTGTAATGTTCTTTAAACGTCCCACTAACTACTTAAGAATAACGTTTTTGATATATGAGCTAAAAGCGTTCTACAGGCATTACTGTAAGAACGTTTTGATACCTTTGAGAGAACTTTTAGAGAATGTTAGCCAATGTTCTGAGAACGTTCCCTGTCAGCTGAGTTAACACATCGGACAGTTGAGATGATGAGATTAGCACTGATGCTGTCTTATAGAGATTATAGCTTCTATAAATGCAGAAAGTTCATTCTTGTCTAATTATTGTCATTAAAAATGACTCGAGCTACAATGTTTCACTGTATGATAATTGGACACATTTACTAGGGTACAGTTGGAGTACACAAACAATTGACCTTATTTATGAAACATGAACCAAATAAATTAGTTTAAATTAAGCCATTTTTATATAAATGTAAAAAGTATTACATTTATTTAATTTAACAATCTCAAACTTTTAATGAACACAACTGTCAATATAGAGCAACAGTTTAGAAGTTCCTCCTTGTTTGTCAACTTGTCTGAATCTTAAGAAGCAAATGTTGTCTAAATGTAACAAATCAACTTTGCTTTCCACTAGTTCAAATATACTTAGAAAGAGCAAACGGTCCCTCAGATTTGTCGAGCCTTTTTTAACAGCAGCGCAGAGAGACTCTCTGACAAACAGACACATGTACAGACGTCACTCTCGGCGGTGACTCTAAGCCTTCCCGTCATCTCCACTCCATCTGCCGTACATATTTTTGAAAGTAAAACACGCCATTGAGAGAGTCAACAACACGAGCCTTGTGTGAGCCAGGCGTTCAGATGGACAGCTAGAGGGGGGCGGTGGGTTCCTCTAGAGAGGTGTGCTGGGCTCCGGCCAGCCCAGGTTAAAATAACAAGAGCCATCTCAACAGTGGCCTGACATAGAGTTAAACATGTGCTCAAAACACGGTAACACTGAACAGACGGACAGACAGACAGACAGATAGATAGACAGACAGACAGACAGACAGACAGACAGACAGACAGACAGACAGACAGACAGACAGACAGACAGACAGACAGACAGACAGACAGACAGACAGATAGATAGATAGATAGATAGATAGATAGACAGATAGATAGATAGATAGATAGCAACTTCATTTCTAGACATACTGTACTAGGAGACGACTCTGAAACAAACAGCACATTTCCAGACGCCTTTAAACAACCTTTATTCTCTGCGGCTCGGATTCTCCTGCGGTTCTTTTGGATTGACAGATGTAGAGCAGTTTAATGTCATTTGGTTCTTTAGTTCCATCTGTCTGCGCCAGCTGCACACCTGGTTCAGACAGAGCGAGGCTGAGTGCCCCGTTAGCAGGCGCACTCTCCTTCCTTCTCGGTTGTTTTGAAAGAGTCAAACTGCTAGCATTTTTAAAATGGATGAGGTTTTTGGCAGTCACCCACTCCGGCAAGACAGCTGAGGCTACACATTCCAGGCCTGGCACAGCCCGCCTGGACGCGAGGCCTCTTACAAGCAAAATACTGCAAGCCGGCCTCGACCGACGTCAAAGCTCTCTCTGTGTGCCGCAGCGGCCGTGCAGACGAGACTAATTAAAGCGAGAGGGAGCGAAGAAGTCGTAGATGCAAGCAGCAGGAAGGAAAACAACTCTCAGAGCGCTGAGTGCTCTGGTGAAGATTAAAAATCTCTTAGCCTAAAAAGCGGCTACTGCAGGTAGGGCTGAAACACAAGGAAAAGAATAAGGCCCGCTTCAGACAGAAACCATTATCTTCTCACTAAGCTGAGGTTTGCTTTAAAGCTAAATTTCAGGGAAAAATAAAAATTAACACATTTCCTGAGCCCCAAGGCATCCTTGGTATATATAACTTTATCTTTCAACGAACACAATCTTATTTTACTTAAGAGCTTTATTATCAACTCTGGCAGACAGGAAGTTCCACCTACTAACCTCATATCTCCTCCAGGCTGGGAAAAGGAACCCTTAAAAAAGTCCATGGCACAGAAACACATTCTTGGATCTCTGTGGAACTCTATTTACATCAAACTACTTCCTATATTTAATGTACTCAAATACTTTCCCCATCACAACAGAAAACATCCTGAATTCTCAGGGCAATATAAAGGCCAGTTATCTATAAGCCGCTGCCTAAATGCAGACAAATGCAATGGCGTGAGGTTAATTATACCCTCACAACCTCTGCTCAGAAACCCCTCCAGATAAGACACAATACCTCTTAGATGGAGCACCAGTTAGTTAATAAACTAATGGCTTTAACTCCCTGTAAATCCAATCCTGAGTTTAAAAATTCAGGGTAAAACCAAGTAATGTCTCCTGTCAACTGTATCAGTAGCACAAGTCATAAATTCTACACTGAGACCTTTATTAAAATTACAACCCTACCTAAGGTTAGTCCAGTTTTTAGAAAGCCCACAAAAGACTGGGGGTTTGGGGGGTGAGATTGCTAAAAAACGAGGATAACGTCCTGCTTTTCCGTCACATTCCCAGACAAAAGGTCCATTTAAAAAAATCTTACGTAACTCACATCGCACAGCGATGCTTAACAGTAATGATTTTATGTCCATCACTGAAGATGCCCTGGGCATGTACTCCACAGAGTGTGCCAACAGATAATGTCCTAAGCGTCTCTGACTTCACTTCCTGTTGCCATCACTGCTGCCCAGTGAGGTGAACAGGAAGTGAGGTCAGAGTCACTGTGGGCACTATTGAGGTAAAAGCACACCAATGGCAAACTGCCTGAAATATTTACTAAGGCTGTTGGTTCATAAGCTTGAGCTAAACCAGAGCTTGACTCCACTGTTCTCCCCCGTACGGCTTTTCACAGTGTAGTTTTAGGTCTGAATTATGTTTGTAACATCAGTGAGAAATATTGTTTCTGACAACATTCCCCATTAGCTGGGACAGTTGTGGTGCACACACAAGCTAAGAAATAAAGCTTTTACAACAACAAATTGAACTAAAGTCTGACGTCAGACGGTCTTCAGTTATTTAGTTAACTAGTTATTGAAGGCTGATGTCTTTATGCATGTCTGATCCCGGCATTAAGACACACAGGTTACTGTCACAGGAGACAGTGCAGAGGTCACGCTTTGGTATGTTTACACTGCCAGACCACACAGATAAAACAACTATACATAAACCGCTATAGGAACTAATATCACTGCAGACCTCACATGTGTGCTGCAGGTGTGAGTGTGTCTGAGACAGATCACAGAACACAGTCAGGGGTGTCTGATCCTTACCATTCAACAGTCAAAGCAAATATGCCGTAAGTTTAGCCCTGACAACATACTGACTCCTGACTAATTTTGTAGTTTTGTATCTACGTTTAAGGTTCCTGTACCAAAAAACAAGGCCACAAATACTAATACTGCAGTCACTAGAGGGCGCAAACCAAAAACTGGCAAGAAAGGCAAAAAAAAATTAATCTGTGAAAATACTGGACGTCCAGAGAAAACAGCAAAACTACACTGCATTACAATTGCTTTAAAATGAGATACAAAATTCGGTCGCCACTAACTAAACTTTGTTGACGTGTCACCCTTCATTTATGTTCACAATAAAAACTTGAAATGTCTGTTCATCGTGTTACACTAGGTTTTGTGCACGAATAAACAGTCTTTTAAATTTGTAAACACAGCGAATCTGCTAACAAATAAGACCATAATATTTATAGTAAGTCTGATGCATCATACAATTTGCTTCATTACAAATAAACAAATTGAGTTTCAGAATTTATTGACTCTAAAATATCTTATTGTTTAATTATTCAAAAAAATCTTCCGCTAAACATTTTATGTTGTGTTTATAAACACTGGCACAGCGTAGTAACATGAAAACAAGCAACGCATTTGATATATTTAAGGTACATTAAATTTAATTTACCTTAATTACATTAAGGTAACTTTCTTGATAAGATAATACTGCTTTATGTGCAGCCAAATGCAATGATATTGCGTTAATCAGCCAAATCTTGCAACATACAGTTTACCGTACATGTGTGTATGTCGCAAAAAATGCATTTACAGTATGTGAACAAACTAACAGTAATGCATATTTCTTCCACATCTCTTACTAACTGTAATGTCAACATATTTTTTCCACACACACTGTTTTGCAATCCACGCAGTTGTGCTCTGTGGTACATATGGACACAAACCCGAGAATCAATATTCATATTTTTGTCTGCATGAATCAAACAATGACTTATTACAACAGCTGACAAACAAACAAAACACACATATGATGGACAAGAGGTCACAGTTCAGTACCTTAGCCATCAGCTTTTCGTGTACTAGGTTCTGTTGAAAACGTCATACATAAAAACTAAGTATGCATGCTTGAGTGAGACCATTCCAAGTATGTAAGTACAAGGTATCTAGCGGAAGCACACAATGCCCAGACAAACAACAATCCCTTTAGGATGGCCAAAAGATAGAGATTTCCCTTTATGATTAATGTTTAACATTAATAATAATAATAATCATGATAGGTACACTTTGCAAAATTTATGATGCAAATATGTTCATTACAAATAAATAAATACCTAGAACGTATATTCATCAAATGAAAGATTCAGTTAAAAGCAGCTTTGAAAGTCACACAGAAAGCACACAGTTCATTATTCACGTCAAATAACCACTCAGTTTACAAGACCTCATGTAAAATATGTTGATATTATTATTATTGTTTTATGGACTATAATACAGTAGCAACATGGATCTGATTCTCATGTCATTAAAATGTTCTGAAGGATTTTCAGTCATATATAAAGGGGGTGGTAGTACTAAAACACACGGAAAAGTGTATCTGGATAATGTAAAGGTACTTTGCTTTTGCTTGCATTGTTAACTATTGTTCTGTGATCAATACAATCAGCAATAGCAGCTTCTTATTTGTACCTGCTCTCTCTGTAGGCAGGGTAGGGATGTCCTCCTGTGAGATTTACCCCTGGACTGCCCGTGCTGCTCCATGTCTGATGAGACTACAGAGCTGGATCTCCTGCGCCTCTTAAATACTGGAATATCTCCCCTCGATCCCTCCCGGTGTGATGTGCCCTGATCCGGCAGCAATCTGTCCGCATACCTCGCCAGCAGGACCCCCAGCACCCCGAGCAGGTACGCCAGGTAGGGTCTCCAGCTGGCGCGCACCTTCTGCAGCGAGAGGAGCGACACGGTCCGGATGATGCTGATGAAGAGGAGCACGGAGATGCCCTGACCCAGCCGCACCACCATGAGCGCCCCGCTGGCCAGGCAGGCGAGCAGCACCAGCGCGGTGGCCGTGAACGAGTAGAGCTGCTGGGCATCCAAGAGCGACTGCGCCGCCGCTTCGCCCAGATGGCACACGGTGAGCAGGAGCACGGCGGTGCGGATGAGCACCCCGCAGCGGAGCAGATACACCCCCACCCAGAAGAAGGCACAGACCAGGGTGAAGACCGGAGAAAACAGCTGCCACACGAGCTCCACAAGCGTCACCAAATACAGCGCAGGAGAGCCCGGGTGTGCGTGCGGGCGCTCCGCATCCCAGTCCACGGACTGAACGAGCAAGGCGAGGAACACGGACACCGAGCCGACGCAAAGACCCCTACAGCTCCACGCAGTCCAAATCAAAGCCAGCCACGGGTGACCGGAGTCGTGCTCCACAGGGGTGACACAGGAGCGCACATAACCGTTGCGCTCGGATCCCACTGCCATCGGTCACCGGAAAACGCGCGCACACACACATACGGGCGCGCACGCACGCACGAATGCGTAAAAGCGCAATTGCGACTCAAACGCGCGACTTTGACGCAGTCGTGGTGGGGCAGTCAGTGGTGGGGCAGTCAGTGGTGGGGCAGTCAGTGGTGGGGCAGTCAGTGGTCACACCGGGGTAAGTGCCTCGTCTTGTCGCCGGAGCGCATCCTTGCGCTTAAACCGAAGCGAAACTCGTGCGCAAACCGGGGGATGTCGATTCAAACCCCGGTGCGTAAAACCTGCATCATCTCACGATCCAGGCAAGCAGAACGAGGAATATCTCCTGATGTTTCTAGGCCATCATCATCATCATCACCATCATCATCATCATAAGGGCTCTTTTCTTCCTCCCTCCGACCTTTCTTTCTTTCTTTCTTTCTTTGTTACTCCGCGCGTCTCCTGCGCTCTCGTACGTCGCCCAAACTCCCGGATTTCCTTCGTGCCGCGATCACCAATCGATCCTGGATCATGTTCCCGGGTGGAAACTCTCACTGGTACAATATTTCCTCGACTTTCACTCGCTGGATCATGTTGGCCGCCGTCCCGTCGCTGGCGAGGCGGTCCGTAACGCAACGCGCACACACGAGTTCGAGCTGCGGGCTGCTGCTTCGTATAAACAGCCGACCGTCCGATCCCGATCGGACCCGGGTCAATGCATTGATCCGATAGATTGATTGATTACTGGTTTTAGACGAGCCTCATTCACACCCTGAAACGCAAACGATGTTACTTGTAAATATTTCATTTTTATTCATTTTTATAACTCGCCTACATCATCAACACCTCTTGCACTGGATTTGGGAAACGCATCTGTAATACAGCTAGAAGACCGAATTAAAGATTTTGTAATATTCCCACTTGGTTTAATTGGGATTCGTTTTCCAAAACAATCAGGAAGTTCAACTCATTTTTATCTGCACTATAAAAATTGAAGCTGACTCTCAATGATGTTTTCTGACTGGATGAAACCATTTAGATTTTAACACACAAAACATTTTGTAGGTTACCATTGTTTTTTATTGTTACTGTAAAATTGTCTGGGGTTTTGGCTATTGCTATTTTACCTTTACAATAGAAAATACTGTGAAACAATTTTTTTCTTAGCATTCACTAAACACAATCCCTTCTAACTGTATTATTTTAACAGACTGAATTAAAACTTTTTCCATCTCTAGGTAGAAAGAAACGATAAGCTCTGAATATGAATAACTTTTTTTAAATATTGGTTCTTGCTGATGGATTTACTTTCAGAATAAAATTGTACAGTGTGATAATTTCCTGTTGATACATGAGAAAATCAAACAAAACTTAAATGAACATGAAATATTTTGCTTTCCTGCTTTCTCTGCAATTAGTTCTTGCTGGCTGATTTTCCTCCAACTGTAATATTTTATAATTAGTTATCATTGTCGGGTAAAATGTTGGCGAATTAAAAAAAAAGTTTGACTAACATTCTTGTAACTCAACAGTAACATTAACACAACATCTAAAAACTAGACATTTTACTAGAACATTTCCAGAACTTTGAAATAATGTCTTTAACATTTTTATTACTAATGGAAGTGATAGGGAAACGTTCTTACAGCCTAAAATCGCTGGCTAAGAAACATCTTATCCTATTGGCCGAGCAGAGACTGGCAGCCAATGGCATTTCTACAGTCTGATGGATGTCTGTCTGTGCGTCAACATCCCATGATGCCTGTCTTTCTTTCCTGGCCTCCCCCGGTGAGGAACGGCTATAGAGAATGTGGGAGTGCTTGTTTGGAAAGCTGCGGAGGCAACATTCTCTTCCGGTGTCAGTTCCTGGGTCAGTCCAGGGCCAACTAATATTAAATCTTTGCGTCATGTCATCCAAAAACCAAAATAATGATAATGATAAAACTGTAAGAAGAGAGGGGAGAAAGCAGGCCAATTCTGTGGATAAGACACGAGGAATAAGAAAATAAACCAAGAGGGAGAGAAGCAGAGAAAACACCCATCAAAATAAATGTCTAAATCCTGGATTATGTTCAGGTCACAGGTTAATGCAATAATTGTCAGACTGCAACATGCATGGAAGATACTGGCATTACTGGCAAAGGAAAGTATTCTGGCATTATGGATTGTATATATGGTATCCATAATCACAGTAAAAGAGTAGGAAGAGATTACAACATGGCACACACAACTTCTTAGTTTGTTGTGCATAAATATAAATGATGTTATTTTAAACAGTGCCCAAAATGTTATTCTTAAGTCTGCCACTAAAGGGCACTACTCTTTTCAATCTGAGGGGCAAATATTCAACATTTTTGCCCCTCTAAGCATCTAAATATGTTTTGCTCACCTTCGAATTGAAACTGATTTCTCAAATGCATTAATGAAATATCCAAAGACTATTTTCAGAACCGCGTCAGCAGATCTCAAGTGCTTGTACATTCTGTTCCATCAGAGACACACGAGAAACATTCGAGCCAAAGTTATACATGAGGAAAGAGTAACTGCATGTAGCCATTCACCCTTCATTGAGGTGTTTACTTCTAAATCTATTTGTTACTCTCTAAAAACTATTTCCATTGCCTGAATGAAACATCTCGGATGCTTTATGAGACATAATCAGACATTCCGGGCACACACTGTTTGCCATCAACAAAAAATGGGAAATATAACCCTGCCTTCCATGTGGATGTGCGGGGGAAACAAACGTGTGAGTCCAAAATGCATTACAGGTGGAGCGATGGTGGATCAAGCTTGGGAAAAGATTCAATTTTCCCTCCCAGTACATCAGCGCTAATATAAACCCCAGCTTGGCACAAGAAGATGAATACAGAAGTGTAACTTCACCTCCACCCTGCTCGCTCTGCGCTGTTCTCAAGACACACTCCCGTGGTTAAAATCTGAACGGAGAATGTTCCGTCTTCTGGGAATGCTGCGATGGGCTGAGGAATCGTGGGATGTTATTCCTGTGCAGGCCGGCTCGGAGAAAGGTTTCTACAATCTGCCTGAACATTTACATAAGTCCTTTAAAATATACATCAGATTAGAAAAGTGTGTTAGCCGAGTGCTCTGTTCTTTCCAGATGCTTGTTTAATGTTCTATTGAAAAAGGGAAGTCCAACGCAGGGTCAGAAATGATGGGAGAAATTCCCACAGAGAGAAGAGCTGCCAATCAGCTCAAAAGCAGTTTACAGTCTCAGCCTCCCTTTTTTGTAACCATGGTCTAGGGAAAACCTACAAGTGCTTCATAAAATGCAACAGCCTTCACCATAAAGCCAACATTATGGTGAGCATAATGTTGGTTCAGCACGTCAAGCACTAAGAATTCACCCTAACCCACTGTAACCCTGTCCTACTGCATAAATGTGCATGATTCATCCATATGCCATAATCCAAGGATGTCCAGGCTTGTCTTCTTAATCTTCTATTACAATCTAAGAACTTACTCCACCTTTGCAATCACTTTTTAGTTGGATAAGGTCACAAATTCATCTTTCTTTTCAACCCCTCCTCTCTCTTTCTGCATTCTTTAAGATCCATTCCCAATAGATATTTGGTTGGTTATCCGCTTTTTTTTACTTGGAAATACATATGATTACGGAAGTACAACCGGTTGCCAACTGAGTTTTGCATTGACTTGGGTAAGAAACTCATTTTTGCACAGAGAAAAATTCAGCCAAAGTAGGTAAACTGGTGGCAAATATGTAGAAACGAATCCATCTAGAATAGCAGTCACACCACTAAAAATGAAAATTTTGACAGAGGACATTCTCAGAACATTGGCTAACATTCTCTAAAAGTTCTCTTAAAGTTATCGAAAATATTCCTGCAGTAACATTAGTAGAACATCATATATACCTAAAACATTATTCTTAAGTTGTTAGAGGAACATTTTAAAAAACCTTATCAAATTAACAAATGTTTGTAACCAAGCAATAATGTTAAATACAAAGTCTATAAAACTGGATGTTTTGAACAATTCTAGAACTTTTAAATAACATTTTGTTACTAATGAAAACATTAGGGAAACTAACAGAAATTCTGACAACCTAAAATTGTTAACTTGGATACCCTAAATGCTGCTGAACTTCATTTGAACACAGAGCCTCTTTCACTAGCATTTTACATTATAAATGGCATTGTGGCAACTTATTTTTGCTAAACTGAAGCAGTCTGTTTAGTTCAGTTGTTGCATGGAGACGAGTGCTTGACGTGCTGTGGTACACAAGCTCTCATTTGACCCAAAAACGTGCTCTCTGGTTTCTCAAAAGACTCACTGTTGATCCAAACATTCTTAATTCTTGGAAAAACAGATTGTAAAAATTGTAGTAGAGAAGCACAAAACCTTCTGTAATCTCAAAATATGAGGGCTCAGCTTTTAGTTCCTTTCGATTCATAATCACAACAATGTGTAATACAGGGTCAGTAAGCAGTTCATCTTAAATTGGGCCTGACTGCTTACTGATCTGTGTGTTCTCTCTGAGAGAAAGCAGCGGAGCAGACAAGACTGGTGACCCAACACTGCCTTTCCCCCTGTTAGGGTCACGGCAACCTTTGAACCCATCACCCAACGACCCACAAGGACACATGGACCACAGATGCTTGAAAGGAGACAAAGATTCACCCACTGTGTGTTCTGAGCCTCATTTTAACATTATTAGCATAACCTAGGACAAACATGAATCTCTCTCTCTAATTTAACTATTCATTAAGCTATTAATCAGGTGCTCAAAGAGCATCAGGGCTATTGGCCAAAACTCAAGATGGCCTGCTAAATATACCTATATACACTTTAAAGAAGTGCTTTTGATTCTGTTGGACAAATACAGCCTCATTTAGGGCCTTTAAGCAAGGTGATTGGCTGATTTCAGAGCGTATGCTAATAGTTTGCGGGGCTAGCAGTCGTGCTTTGATGTTGACGTCAGAACACGCGACGGGAATGTGTAGTGGGCTGCATTTGAAAGCGGGCAGGCAAAAGTGCTTCAATTAAAAAGGAATTCTGGACTGTTTCTTAATCAGTTTAGCGGCTCGTAAACAAACTCCCCCTCGACACATGCTGTCTTGCTTTTGCGAGAGGCATATACATTTTAAATGTGTAACAGCGCAGGCCCACAGCGCAGTAGGTGCCCCAATGGAACACAACACTATAAAAACTTGGTATCATATTTTGCACAAGAAAGCGCTGCTCTTGATTCTCAAGAAAAATGAGACATTCTACTAAACTGCACAAATCTAGTTTAATATAGCAGTTTGACCCAATTTTAAATAAAGAAGGCTAAAAACAGTCCATTTGCTCAGCAGCAGGCGCAAAAGCCGAATTAACAACTAAAGCCGTGACCAGCTTGTTTGCTCTGCGGACACATCAGCCTCACGCTATTACTCAATTTACCTGTGTACTTCTCCAAACACTTCCCCCTGTCCTATCTCAGCAGAATACTCATTAACTCCCTTTACATTCCCCAGTAATGCCAAATTAAACTATCGGTCATGCATTTGACACAGAGGGCTAGCCTGCGACGTAATTGGTGCGTGTTTGTTCAAGGGTTGCCAGGAAAAACAGCTGAAGTCCACCTCAGCAGTGGGAACAGGGGCCGGCGCACAAAAGTGTGCTTTCACATGACCGAGCCTGGGGGGGAGAGCAGGGCCCGGGGCCCGAGAGATGACTGCAGACTTTCAGCCTCTTCCATGCCTCTCAGACATGTTTTCATTAAAAAGGCATCAGAAGGTTCAGCCCAAGTCCCTTCCTCTTTTTTTTAATGAGCAACAATTCATCATCCACCAATCAGACGCCACACACAGTTGTGGGTAAACGTTCCGCTCTGTATCTACAACTGAGGCAATTGTGGGAAAAATTTACATTGTCTAAAAAAACTAGTAAGCAAAAGAGGACATGAAATGAAAACAAGGCAGATTCCAAGCATTGTTAATCTTTCCCTCAGTGTCTCTCACATTTATATCTCAGCTCGACTCCAAACTTAGCCGATGACGCATCTTGGAAGATTTATGTGTCAGGAGCGCTCAGCCTCCCATTTGCCTGGAATGATTCTGTGTGTCGCTAGCTCAGAAAACTGAGCTCCGAGTGAGGATCTCACAAGAACACATTTGAAGTGAAGCCACATTTTGCCATCAAATTTTCAGCACCATCTGGATGTTTTACTTTTAGTTTAAAGGTTGGGTAGGCAATTTTAGAGAATCTAGCAATAGCAGACAATCTTTGAAAGCATAAGATCCCACCCTCCCTTCAGAGCCACGCCTCCTCTAGCACATGAACACACTGATGACGGAAGTCTGTCTGCGCAAGCAAAGTGTGCAGCGGTATGCAAATACACAGTTTGACAGGGAAGTAGGATGTCCTATCATTGTATTCAGCCCGAATGCAATGATTGGACAAACATTAATGGCCCTGCCCCTCCCACAGAAGACATATTTAAATATAAATATATCAGACAACTTTACTTAGAATACTTTACTTTGAATTTTAAAGCGGTAAGAAGCAGCAGAGACCAGGAGCCAAATTCTGTTCAATCTTCTGTTATGTTGAAAAAGACTCTGTTGACTCATTACGATGCATATCCCCAAGACCTTTACATCCAGAGACCAGACACGACCTGAGCTGATGAGTGAAATGAAGTTCAGTCACGTTCCCCCTCCATTCTGCTCATGTGTGAAACCAAAAGACCATCTGAAATGAATTGACATCACTTTTGAATCCAGTCATGACAAAACAGAACAGATGTTTATAATAAGTTTTTTAACATAATTTACGTGCCAAAGCTGGCTGGGATGCTAAAATGAAGCTAAAATTTGTATATTTTGTCTGTATATTAGCTTTCAGGAACAGCTGCATGGCTCTTATCATCCTCCAGGACACACACACAAACACACACAAACAAGAATCAGGGACTGTCTTTGATGATCATACAGAGACATGTTGTACTATAGCTGCATTATTCCTAAACACAAGAAAGCCTTTTCATTGGACGAGTTCTGTGGTTGTGCGATGGCACCATAACACTGAAATATGACTTTCACCAGTTAATGAGCACTAGGTTTTCATAGGGACACCATGAGCTCACTCACTGTAATTAGGTTACGCAGTTTCTTGCTAAAACGGATTGTGTGTGTCCTACTGGCTGATGGATGGAAATGCTATGCCGAGAGCACATTTTAATACCCCAGATTTTCAAACCCACTTACTGTTCTCAGTCTTTCTTCAGAAGACAATACCGCTAACACAATTACTGTAGGATAAAATTTGCCTGCGTCCCAAAATAACTCCCACAGAGAGGCAGAACTTCCAAGTAACTCTCCTGTCTGTCCTCACACAAGCAGGTGTAATTTATGCATACTAATGCATACTAACAACGAAAACATTGTTAAAAAAGACGGAACATCCTAAACAAATTATGCCGTTGTGCCTGTGTTGAGTATCTGTGGAGCTATAGAATTTTTGTACAGTAATGAGAACAGAGGAAAACAGTATATAGGAAACATACATCTTTGTCAACACATCATATTGTGAAACATCCGTGTGGTTAAGGCCAAGAAAAAAATGCTAAAAAATAAATTTTCGGGAGCGTGTCCATGCAAAACTCTCCACAGTGATGATAACAGGTTCTCAGTGGTTGCCAAGGTGTTGCTAGGCAATTGCTAAGGTGTTTAAAGCATGTTTAACAGTGTTGCTGGGTGTTAAACTATGTTTCCTGGTCCAAGTCAAAAAAGGTCAACCCAGAGTAAGTTGATATGCCGTCTACATGTGGTCTGGGTCTTTCATTCAAAGCAAAGAAAGAGAGATTTTTTCACCTATTTCACCATCTGCCAAGCAAAAGTAAATCTGTTGTAAGTCTGTCTCTAATTGCCAAGAAAAGTAGTAGCATAACTCAAAAGCCACACAATTTGAGACATTTGTGAGATTTTGAATTTAGGTGTGCCTGTGTAATATACATAATACTGGTAAAGATAAACGTTTCTGCGTCGCTGCACAAACTAGAGATGAACCAGGAAAGATGCTGTTGGCCAGTTCCACTGTCTCGCGCTGTATTAGAGATCTCCGGAGAGGAGAGGGCTGGATTTGCTTCCCAAATCCAGACTCCTCTTTTATCATACGCCCGGCTGCACAACTGCGCTCTTTCTAATTGTTTCCAGAAAAGACAGGGCTTGTTTGTGTCCTGCTAAAGTGGAAAATGCCCCGTTTCCTGTTCTTTTCTCCAGCTTTAATAAGGAAGTGGATTTGGCCACCTGTTCTAAGAGAGAATCTGCAGAGCATTGAGGAAGAAAAGCTGAAAATCGCATCCAATTTTCCCCGTGCTCTTTCTGTTGTTGTGTCTGTGTGTGCGCATTTAAATTCACGGGACACTTTAAAGACGCAGCGTGTTCTATAAAAGAGCAATATAACTTTTACACAGTTTAGGACGTCACTCAATGACACATACACACGTTTACCTATTTATCTAAATGGGGACATTCCACAGATTTCTATTGTTTTTATACACAGCTAGTTATAAACAATAAAACCTAACCCACACTCTAACCCTAACAGAAAACTTTCTGCATTTTTACAATGTAAGAAACTTTAACTATATTTTTATAGCCTTTTTACAAATGAGGATTCCCCAAAAAAGGGGGTTTTGCTCAGATTTGTCAGGTCTTGCTGACTTTTAGGGACAAATCTGTCCCCAATATATGGTTCAGTAAACCCACACACACACACACAATCGGATGCTGCAGGTTCCATCGGCTCAAATATTTGGATCGCAACCTGCTGCTGTGCCATGAAAAAAGATTTGGACTTCTGCATCACATCCTGTGGATGGTGGTAGAATTCCAGGAAATTCTGAACTCTGGAACTCTGTTTGTGTTCACACACTGTCATTCTTTTGCTAGATTACGCTTCCTCACCACTGAGAAGAAAAACATGAATCAACATCACGATCTCTACAGGAGCACAGGGAGGAAATATAAGTCATACACTCATCATGAATCTTCAATGACCCTAAAAGATACCCTCTTGTCTGCTTATAATCTTTTGAAGCAGTTATTATGATACACTACCAGTCCTCATTTACGGTAAAACAAACTGTAAAATAAACAAAACATTGTTCTAATACCACAGTAGTGGTATTAGAACAAGTGGTGCTTCTAAAAAAAGTGGTGCTTCTAAAAAAAACATCATTCTGAAATATTAAACTTCACTGTGTAACTCATCTCTTACCGTTTGTGCTACGGATATGAATCGTACCTCAAATCCCTATGAAGGAAAGAGGTGCTATTACTTTTCCAAATGGAATTCTGAGAAAATGGAGGAATCTAAAATAAATCTAATAGACTTGAATTGAAGGAGAGCACGGAGTATTATTTGGATGGGCTCTTATGAACATTCTAGTTACCACATCACAACGTGCTAAAAACCACATAGAAACACAGAGGTTATAAAAACGCTACCCAAATTACATACAATGTTAAAGAAAGTTCTATTAATGTTACTGCAAGAACGATTTCGATATTTTAAGAGAACTCTGACAGAACCCTAAGAGATCTTATAGAGAACATTAGCCGATGTTCTCAGAACGTTCTCCATATGCTGGGTTAGCAACCACATAGCGACACTTGCAGAAATCTAGTTCATCCTCTGCAAACCTTAAGAATAACGTTTTTGATATACGATATATAAAGTTAAAAACAATCTATTAACGTTATTGCAAGAACGTTTTTCATTCTGTTGAGAGAATTTACAGAAAACGTTAGCTAATGTCTGAGAATACTTCCTGTTAGCTGGGATAGCAACACTTGCAGAAATCCAGTTCATCCTCTATAAATCTTTACGTAATGAGACTGTACAGTCTGTGCTACAGTGTAATGGTCTACACTGAGGTTCTGGAACTGCTAAATGACTTCCTGCGATCGCTCTCATTTCCTGTCGCAAATCTTTCTTGCAGCACTTGGCTCACTTCCTTGGTGGAGGCCTGGCCAGCTCGCTCGCTCGAACCCAGACGTCCCAATCTTTTCCCCAATCTAATCTGCAGGGCCAGGAAATCCAACCGAAATGTGTTATTCTTCTTTCTCCACCCAATCAGCACCCTGATCCTTCCTCCAGCAGGGCTGGCTCTTACGTCAGCACCCGGATAAGTGTGGGGCTACTGACCTTTCAGGAATCTAATGATAGGCTTTTTTTAAATAAACTAAAGGAAAAATAAGAGCTTATCAGCAGGTGTGGGGGATTATGGGAAAAAGCAACTGCTCTGGGCACTTATATGATCACAATATCAGAGTTTTTACACAGAACCCGCCCGTATGAGAGCACAATTTGTGAATCTGGGCAGTGTTGTGAAAACACAGCCCAGTCCAGACTGTGTTGGTTGGGCTGTCGTCTCATCCAGTGTATGTTTGCTTTGTTTCTACATGACGAACCCAAAAGTCTTTCAACCTTTTGACCTGAACTACAAATCCAGCCAGAACAGAGGAGAACTAATTCTGCATATCAAATAATCTGTCCACACAAGTTAAAGCATAGTTAACCTAGTCACACTCTTAACGTAATGCTTAACACACATAAAGCTGAACTTGTGATTATTGAAAGCTGCAATCCTATTGGCTGACTGCTATGCAACTCTCTAAAATCAGGGTGCATACATTTTTATAAATCTGCTGGGAGTGTTTAAAAGGGTTAAAATTATGAGCGCTTGTGACAAAGAACTAGTTGGTGAATTTGCCAAAGTTTAACAGGTTCATGAAATTAAATTCAAGATACATTTACTTTGAACAATGAACTCAGCAGCAAGTAAACTTGACTTTGTTGTGAGGTATAAATAACTGGCTCTGTGAGACTACCCAGCTAACAGTTGTTAGTGGAACGTTGTAAAATCATTACATTCTTAACGTTCTTAAACCCAAGCAATATTGTTAAAACAACATCTTCAAAAAGATTTTTGTAATGGAAATGTTCTTACAATCTGAAATTGTGAACCAAGCCTGGGACTTCAGTTTGATTACTGTAAGCAGACACACAAAATGAAGAGAAATCTGCACACATAAGATGCAGGAGATCTGAGCAAATATGAAAAGACTGTGGGTTTGGCAGGAACCCTGCCTCAAACAGTGATGTAGTTAAGCTAATGTCCTTTAGACTATTGCCACTGGTGATTATCACAAACCACAGACGGAAAATTTGCTTATTTTGTCCAATAATCATGTGCCCAGGGCAAGTGATGTCATTACCCAAGAACCTGTAGCGCATCACAGGTAACTTGGCAGTTGCTAAATTCGGTATCATTGGCTTATTACAGATGCACCATTAAAAAAAGAGACCGGCCTCTGCATATGTAATGCAATTCTCCCCGTGGGGTTTGTGCAGCTAGAAACGCTACGCTATCTTTTAACAATAAGAACATTCGGTTTTATTGATGCTATTGTAAATATAAGACTCTGAAAAGCGTCTGTGCTAATCTCTTCTGTGTCTCAATGGATTAGCCTTGAGGTCAGGACTGTTGATGTCTTTTCTTTTTCAGAAAATCTCCACTCACTTGCTCAGATTAATATTTGTTATTTGTAGTATTTGTTTTTCTTCAGTCTAGCTTTGGGCTTACACAGATTACTGCAGTGCAAACAAATAAAACAGTACATAAATCCAAGTTTAAACATGCAGAGTTTTATTGACATCACACAATGAGGTCAGATGGGCTTTTCGCAAAATTAAATTACTATAAAGCTTCACGGAAAAGCCTTTTAGGACGGACAAACTGCACCCACCCAGCTAACAATAGTAGGTTGTAAGAACATTTCCCAAATGTTTCCATGAAGTCAATAAAGTAATAAAAAATTTTTAAGCTCTAGGAATGTTCAAAACGTCCCTTTTTAGACATTGAATTAACATTACTGTTTGGTAAAAACAGTATTCGAACATTTGTAATTCTGTAACAATTAAAAAATGTTCAACTAATAGCAGCGTTTTCTATATAATGATATATAACATTAAAAGTTCTACTAGTGTTACGGCAAGAACGCTTTTGTTAACTTTCACAGAACATTTAGAGAACACAACCCAATGTTTGGAGAATGTTCCCTGTTAGCTGGGCGCTCTCAGTGTTATTATGCACCTCAAACAAATTGCTTTTTTCCTCAAAGGGTGATGTGATTTAGCAGAGTAACCTGACCTACCATCACTGCATAAAGCCTGGACAAACAATCAGAGATGATAAAACCCAGTTACATGTCTTGTGTACACATTGTGACCCATACATCTTTACCACTTAACCTATGTAGCCTGTTCCAGTCTATCTCAGATCAAGGGCAGAAACACACCCGGGCCAGAAGGCCAGTCCATCACCTAGACAAACAACCCACACAAACGAACACATTTACACTTTCCCAACTATGAGCAATTTAAAGTCTTCAGTTCAGCTGACCTTCATGCCCTTAAACTGCGGGGGAAACTCCAAACCTGGAGGAAATAGGTGATTATAGGTCACTATATCAATATATCGAAAAGCTGAACCAAGCAGGTCAAATGATCTACAATTGTAAGAGATTTACTGACCATGACACAGTCAAGAGGATCTTTGTGCTGTCATTTCATGCTCTTCTTCTATACGTTTACCACAGAAGTGCATTTATATCACTGTTTTTGATTTACAATTTTTAATGCAATTTAATCAAATAATAATTTTAATTTCCCTACCAGAACATCTTCTATCAATCCTCATGAAAAGAAGAGCAGCTTTTGATGATCTGAGGCCTTCGCTCTGGACTTACTCTGAATACACACAGCTCTCATCTTTCTTTGATCTCGGCTCGATGTCATTCTGATAACATATACGTTTCTCCTGCCAGTGTTGGTCAGGACAGCCCATGTTGTTCCACTGGTCTGTTTCTGCGACCTGACAGCAAACATTAGCATATTGTCCTGATACATATCACACAGACTCTCTCCAGACGCTTGTAACCCACAAGGGAACAAGATGGAAAAAATACAACCATAACTTGTGTCAAAGGCATTTATGATCAACAAATGAACTGTACTGTCTGTACTGGAGCTGTTAGCTGTACAGACAAAACCAAATCCAAATAGGTTTGATATTAGAATCAATCAAACCTATTTGACTGATACCTATACAGTTTCATATTGTGTTACCTGTGGAGGTGGGCTGTTAATGGTCAGTATGGTTCATGATTTTTACCTGGTGGGCGCTAAAACAAGCAAAAAAAAAGCTTTACAGTTAAGAAGCAAGTCATACCGCAAAGTCAAAAGTAAGCTAGTTATAACTACAGGCCTGAGGATCTTAACCTCTGCTCAAAGTTTGTTTCGAGATATATGTAAACTCTCTGCTATTTAACAGCAAACCAGTTTAAAACCATCAGTACTGTCATCGCAGGCGTCCCACCTTCACCACCGAATTGCTCAACTTTACAAGCTTTAACCAGATCGTAAAAACATCTGCAAAGCTCAGCTTGTCTTATCCGGTTATTTATTAACCTGAATTTACACACAACACTTAAACCTGTTCAACTACAACAGACACCACAGCAAAATATCTTCATAAAAATGATAACACCAAGAAAGATTTTCCAGGAAAAGCTTCTACATAATGTAGTTTTAACACACTTTCTTTTTGAGAAGTGTGCAGAAGACTGTTACATAATTTCCACCTGATACACAGAATTTAAAATAGGGCAATATAGGCCATATTTTAAAACAATATTTTATATAAGTTGACCTATATTTTGTTAATCTCATTATTTGTTTCCAATATGTGTCTGTCCTTCTGGCATACCTTACACAATTCAATAAGACGTGTCTTTTTTATATATGATAATGGCCCATTTTGTAGCATTCTGAAATATACGTTGCATATACATTATATAAACAAGTTTGTGTCATATATAGTTTGTGTCACATACCATGTTGCCAGTCCAGCAGTTAACAATATTAACACAATGCAACACTGCAGACTCAAAACTGAGTTTGGTGACCTAGAAACTAAGACAATCACCACGATGCCCTTGAGCGACACCCGTAACCCCAGGCAGCTCTGAAGGAGCACCCTGCAATTAACACAGCAACGAGAAAGAAAAATCATTTCAGGAAGAAACTCTCTAAAAATATTTCTAGGGTCTGGAGAGAGCAGATCGCAATAAAGAACGCTGGAAGGAGGAAGCTGCGGGTGATCAATCAAACGATACTGTTCACACACAGTAAATGACAGCAATAAAGCTATAGAGCATGCCAGAGTTCCCACGAGCAACTCTGTCGACCCTCAGGTCAGGCGGTGGTGTAATACAGCCTCATAAAAGTCATCAGCACTTTTGGTCCACTCTGAAGTCAACAGCCCTTAACTGATGTCATTCATGGTATTTTAGCCTGTCCTCATTTACGGCCTGGAGAGACTCTACGCGCCTCCACGGGCCCACAAGCATCACAAGACAATTAGCGGAGAGTTTTCGCCTGCCAACAGCGTAAGGAGATCTGTTCAACCTAAACGCTTGTGACAACCAAATGATAAGCTGATGATTTAGTGGCTAATTAATGAAATAATAAATTGGCGGCTTTAATCTGTTCAGTACAGTGCGCGCTGATAAATGAGCCCTCGTGTGATTGATAGGGCCAATTAGCGCTAGTTCATTCTTGAATCAAACGGGGAACAATAACTGCAGCCACGATCCAAACCCAAATGATGACTGAGTACATAACTGAGAGCATACCTGGATAACAATCAATGGATGTTAAAACAAGACCACATGCAATTTATATGATGTCAGCAGACAATGATATTGCTATGCAGGAATGGTTCTTATTTGCCAAATAATGTAATGTAATGTAACATAATGCAATGTCATGTAACAGTGCAATGTAATGTAATGTAACATAATATTATAACATAAGGTAGCGCAATGTAACGCAATGCAATGTAATGCAACAAAGTGCAACATAACACAATGCAGTGCAATGTAACGCAACATAATGTAACATAACGCATTGTAATGTAATTACAGGTGAGACTAAATCAATAATATTGACAAAGGATTGCATCATTTGAAATGAAACTCTAAAATACATGGGATCACAATATATTTATTTATCTATTACTAATCCGTCTCTAGAGCACTTGAGCTCTACTGTCTGGCCACAGGTCGTGTCACAGCTGACAGCTTTGCTTTTCTGCTTTTGATTTTCAGTAGTCCAGACACAAGCCTGCGTATGGAGAACCGATCATCCGGAGGCCACATCTCCCAGCCGAAGACCATTATATCACTAACGCATGTTTACAATAGGCTCATAAAACATCAAAAACAGGAACATCCTTAGAGCTTGTAACTTTCAGAAACCATAAATCTTGATTGCAGTCGGGTGGATATGAAGCATCCACGGCACAGATATGAGAGCAGAAGAGAATCCATTCACAGCACCTTCTGTCAGGTCACCGTCTCCCCAGGGGTCTGTTCTTATGCCTGCCAACACTAAACGCTTCCGTTTGACGCTCATGTGTATTGAAAGGGAGCATGACCCAACAATAAGACAGATCTTACTGTAAGTGACAGGCCCCGCCCCCATCCCTTAACTGACCTATTAACCATTAAATCTTCCTCCCCATGCACCCTGTCCCCCAAACCACTTCCACTTTCTTTCATTCGAAAACATCTTGCAGAACCATTACGATTCTTGACAATGTTATGAAAGTCACCCACACACACACACACACACACACATTTTTTTACTGCAATTCCCAGATTTGCCTTTACTTTAGAGTCACACAGTGTAATCATATTGTTAATTTAAATCAGCGACTACATAAAAATATCACCATGATGTATAACTGAAATATCTTTTTGCACTACAATCATAAGAATGTTCTTTTTCCATGAATGCTGTTTACGAGAGGAAAAAGGTGAGAGAGAGAGATAGAGAAACGATGCAAAAGGGAAGTGTAAGAGAGGTTAAAAATGAGTATGCATCAATTGACAGAACAGATCAACAGATCAGCGCGGCAGGTTCACACACACACACACACACACACACACACACACACACACACACACACACACACCAGAGTGTTCACAGTGACGCAGGCAGAGAGCTGAATTAGCCAGGACTGATTGTGTTAAATGTAGTAAACACAGTTCAAACAGGGTAATTCTCTGTGCTCCTGCCAAATGCGGTGATGAAGAATAACGGTGTCCTTGGGGAGCGCGCTAACTGTAATGTTAAACCATGTGCAGATGTAAATCAAACTCAGACCGGACACAGTGTGTGTGTGTGTGTGTGTGTGTGTGTGTGTGTGTGTGTGTGTGTGTGTGTGTATGGGGGAGGAGAGACTCTGTAGTCTTGAGAGACCAACAAAATCTCCACCTTAGGACCACAAGAAGTCTTAGATCAGAACAAGGCTAAAGAAATGTGTTCATAAAACATTAGTGAGCTAAAATTTGTACTTTCCCCACATGTATTAATTAAAGAGAGAGAGAAAAGTCTTTCCTACTGTGCAATATATTTTAATGTCTCCATTATATATGTCTTACTACGGCAGTTTCCAGAAAATATTTCAGGTGTTTCTTCAGCTTTCCTTTCTCTAGTATTCCAAACAGCTCATTTTCCCCTGGAAATGTCGTTATACTAACAAAAAACATAACTTTTTAGCAGAAAAACAACACTGTAAACGTCAGTCACTATTATTGACAGTAATAAATAATAATAAGTGTTAAACAAAAATGTTAAAAAATTTAATTGACAAAACAGGAAATGACAGGCCAAATTTAAACCTCATCTCCGACATTAACAGCAGTTTGTTTGAGTGTCTGTGTTAACCATATAGCCGCGGCTTTTCTCAATGAACTGTGGGGGCAGTGAGAGGCATTTTGTCCAAAGACGGTCAAGACTTGTTAAGTTTGGGAATGATCACAGGACTGAATGAAAACGCCTGCAGCACTTGCATCACGGAATGATTAACCAGCCAGTACTAAACTAAAAAATCCAAGAGTTAAAATCTCTTTAATCTTCAGGCTCATTAAAAGCACTCAATGAATGTCTGCATGTCGCACATGAAAGCACCCTCATCTGAAGGGGTAATCCGTAGCACTGAGGTCTTATGGGAAATCTGGTCTTTTAGCACCGCAGCGAGTGCAGCTGGGTCTGGACCTGTGATCTGACACACAGGGGACGCCTCACAGCTTCGCGACGCCTCAGGCACAATAAGCGCCTGAAAGGCCCAGAGCATGTTTTACGTATCCACGGTCTGAAATAAAAAAATTAATAAAATGAGAGGGGGCAGCCACGGAAACGGTCTGTGATCGCGTTGTCCATCTGGACTTTTCAGTGGGTTGTACTATTATTTTGCCCAAAGGAAGTTGTGATTAAGACATCAGTGACAAAAAGAAAACTGTGCTTAAAGGAACAGTTAAAAACTGAAAATATGATTACTCACCCTCATCATGTCAAACCTCAAATCTTCCCAAAGCATAACAGAAGCGACATCTATCAAACTTCCAAAACACAAAAAACATCATAAAAGTTTCTGAAATTACCCATGCGATAGTAAGGGCAACCTTTTGTGTGGCTTCAGGAGATGATTTTGTGAAACATTATCAAGGTCATCCTCAGCTCTGTGAAATGACATGATTCACAAGGAATGACATAACCTTACGTGACGTCACTGGCCTCGTGAGAGTTTCAGTGTAATACAGAACAATCGGTTCTAACATGTGGTCGATCTCAGGAACTCTGTGTTTCCTCAGAAGTGCTCTGGAGATGACGTGGTCTTGGGCAATCGTTTCTTACGCAGAACTGACCACAGCGCAGTTATAATAAAGCACAATCAGAAAACGTGGCAACCTCATCGGCTGTTCCCAGCAAAAAGGGAACATTCTCAGAATGTTGGGTAATGCGCTCTAAAGATTCTCTCGAAGTCATCAAAAACGTTCTTTCAGTAACATTAGTACAATGTTTTTTAACACTAAATACCACTAAATTCTGAACATTCTCTCAGGGAAACGTTCTCACAAGCTAAAACTGTTAGCTCATTTGGTGAACACTAGACCCAATGTATATTGCATTATCGAGTAATGCAGCGTATGCTATTGAATATCACATGAGACATAATATATAATATAGCAAATAATATAGTAAATGTGTAGTATATAATGTATGGCTCCAGTTAAATTTAAGTGTTTTGTGCAAATAAGATATATTGAACTTGCTATGAGTTGCTTGGAAGGTGGGTTGGAGTTTAACTAGTACCTCTGATCTAATCACATTTTCTGGAATTTTACCTGCTTCCATTAAACAGTGACTCATAGACAATCCCAGCTAACAGGGAACGTTGGCTAACGCTCTCTAAAATTAGAACATTCAAAATAACTTTTTTGTTAATGGAAACATTAGGGAAATGCTCTTATAATCTTAAATTGTTAACCCAGATTTTAAAAACGGCTGATGATCTTTCTATTAAAAGATTTCCAATAAGGAATCCGGCATGCTTGTGCATTCAGATTAAGTTTATTTTTAACTTTGTTGCATTAGAAGAACCTGAGCAATGAAGCACTTTTTGTTGCGACGAGGCTTCTGCTTGTAAACCGGGTTCTGGGCAGGAAGCTGCGTTTGTATATATTTAACTGTGACATAAATATATACATCTATCTATCACAGGTTAATTCTACGCTTGAAGCTTCGCTGGCCGAGCTTGAAAGCAATGCCGGCGAGAAACAGCTCAGAGAGCTGCAATTTATGGAGAAATATTTCATGAGGGAGTGAGGCGCTCACTTTTATCTGAGAAAAGAAACAGTCCCTTGTTCAGTCAGAGAGGAAGTCTCAAAAAGGTTGGGACCCATTAAGGGACCAACAGAGGTAAATCTTTACAATGCCCCTTGAGAAATGGTTGTGTAATACACATTTTGTTTATTTTTATAGGTAGTTTATGGTATATACAGCGCAGTATGCCGTACAAAACATAGCCACTGTCTTTTGGTCCTTTTTACAATTACAATACTAACCAGCTGGAATAAACAAACCTCAAACAGAGCAAAAAAAGCCACCACTGTCTGCCGTCGAATTAAACAAAAGATGTCTTTTGAGATATACGAAAGCTTTGTACTGATGTCTGAAGTCTGATGTCACCTTCATGCAAGATAAAGCGAGTTTGGGAGACGCTGAAAGTTTAATATCCCGGGAAGGCTTTATCAGTGAGACCTGACATCAGTCAAATACACACACAGAGATCCACATGTTAAGATGACATGGGAGGGGGTGACCCGAGCACACAGATGCTGGATGAGGGGGTATTTAAAATAATTCACTCCCTTTGTCATCTATATACCTGCCTGGAGGTGAACTCATCAGTTATCACAGCAGAGGTCTGACGGGGGCGGAGTCTTATTTCAACCAATCATTTCTTGAGTTGCGTCTCTCTCTCCTGCACTGCACCCTCAACTGTTCTGACCTAGCAATTTTGGTTTTTGCTTGTGGGAGTGGAGCCTGTTTTTTACAGTGTAATTCTCTCATTATTTTAAATGGGCTGGAGGTAGAGACAGGAGGGTGTGTTGGGAGGCAGAGAGAGCTTACAGCATATTTAGAAAAAAACCTGCAACCAAAAGAGAACACTCACAAGAGCTATGACATTAAAACGTGCAGTACACAAGCAGAGCGCACCATACCGCTGTATCGCCGTCCCACAATGCAATGCAGTCGACTAAACTACTTCGTTGACAAATCGACAAATAAATATCCACCATGGTTTTGTAAAGTCTCGTTGTGACTCTTTATTTGAACATAAAGATGTTTTTGCACAAAGTTCGATCAAACAGGTGACCTCCCTAACAGTTATACAATTAGGTTATAACAGGCTATAATTACCATTTCCATTAAGTAACCAAAACATTAACATGTTATTCTGAATGTTCTAAGAAATGTTACCTCAACGTTACTGCAAGAACTTTCTTTAATAACTTTGAAAGATCCTTGAGAATGTCAGCCAATGTCCTGAGAATGTTCCCTGTTAGCTGGGCTGACCCATGTTAAAATTTGAAAATGGCAGATTATTTACGCTTATTATAATTATGACAATTATATTCAAATACACTGATATTTTCCTACAGCAGCTCACACATGGAACAACTCAAGCGCTACGCTTGCTTTCAGAGAAACAAGTTTAATGTGAACAATGTTGCAACTCTCCTGTGTGGTCGTCTTAAACTAGCAGGTGTTCTGCTTTAAGTTGGGTAACTGAACCCTTGACGGTCCACCAACACAAAAGTGTCTTTGTGAACAGGGGTTTGGATTCTGTTCTGTATTAATGGACGAGATTCAGTCTGTAAGCATGTGTGAGAATGTGGTTTGGGTAATTTTACTTCACTGCCAATCCTCCAAACCGTTCTCCAAGTCCAACAGGGTGAAGCACATGTATACATCAACTAAAACTCAAATATTTACAAGTCACTGGGTTGGTGAGTCCAGGGTACGAGATGAAAGAACACAGGACAGATGGTTCTGGTGCATGTATTTCCTCTCACTCATCTTTGGATTCCTGCCATGAAGAGACTTTGCAACTTTGAAGAAAGTCCCCAAGATACTGTAGCGATACGCCGGCGTTCTCTTACACACAAACTCACTTGATTTGGCACACGCATCTACACTGCAGAACCGTGCCATGAAGGGCAGCAATAAAAACCACACTACCCAGACAGCAGCAGAAAGACAACACAAGCAAAATGAAAGCAAGAGCCAAACTTGCCCTTTAATAAGCAAGAAAGCTAAACATACTGATTAACATCCACACATTTACAAGCTATTGGTAACCAGACTCTCCACTTGTTATGAGCAAACAATGAAAAACACAGAGGGCTGAAACAAACCAATGTCCACCCCTCTGGTGCCCAGTTTTTTAAACTGGTATTAGACTGTAGGATTATTATCAGTTAAATTAGGTCACACCAGAGACTGATTTGTTGGTTATTTTAGTTGGTTATAATAACAACAATGATAATAATAATATCAATAATGTGACCGGACATGTTTTACCTAGGTTTACCCAGAGGAAGTTTACAGTGCATTTTAATAATAATAAAATTTTTTTCAAATCAGTGACACATCTTCTAGATATGAAATTCCACGCTTGGAAACTTCATCTCAACTTTCTGAAAAACAGAGCAAGTTCTGACGAAGACAGAACACAAGCAGAGACTCCATTTCCACAGTCCAGCAGAAAGCAGGTGAAGCATAATCCAAATAATCCAATATTCCTGGGCAAAACAAACCAGTCTGCCGAAAGATATGCAAACAGATTACCGTACATATACTGCATTTATTATGGAAAATGGATTGTAAGTGAAAACAGCATTTGTGGACTGGTTAGTGATGCTGTTATCTGTGGCAATTGAGGGGACGCAGTGAGGAAAATGTGTGTGTAGAGAAAAAGCGAGAGAAACTGTAGAATTTGGCTTTATTAAACATCTGGAAGTCATCAGGTTAGCACTGAACTGAGATCAGCTGAGTGCAAACTCTGTTGTTTTCACTGCTGCCTGTTTCACATCTACCCAACACCTTCCCATAGGACCCAAGAGTTTTAAACCATAACCCCGGACACAGCGTGAGAGAGAGAGAGAGAGAGACAAATCCACACCAGCTTCTTTCTGGGATACCACAGACATGAGTTTACAGGATGAAATTTCGGTCTAACAGCGAGAAAACTTTTGTCAAAGTTCATCTGCGGTTTCTGAGTAAAATATCCACGCGCATACCCGCTCGTAAACTGCGTTCGCGCAGGAATGAGCGAGGCTGAGCAAATTACATGTTTGTCCTCTCCATTGTCGTCACTTGCTCTTTCCTGTTAACATGAATTTACTGCTTGATGTTGGGGAGGGCACACACGGCCACAGATGGGAGCGGAGTGACTTGCTTTACTGTGCGTAACGAAAGACATATTTAACAGGCAGTTTCCTGTCATAGATGACAGATGAAAATATTAGCAGTCGTTTGATTGAAATGATCAAACAGCCAGTTGCAGTTTGACAGTATTACTGCTGGAGTTTTGGCCAGTTTGGCCTGCTTTCACCTGCGCTGTTCAGCCGGCAAAATATTACATTTGCATTTTAATACGGCAAGGTTATTCAGTACAAAACAATATTTTTAGCTGTGTTTTATTACAAGCAAGCAATGCTTTTAGGCTGTTTGTACGAATTATAACACTTTTAAACTTGGCCTGAAAGCACCCACATTTATGCTGGTGTCCTAAATAGCCACTACTAAGACAAATGACAAAACAAGCTATTTTGTTGGTCATTTGGATTCAAATGTTGTGTTGTACTGCGTGTTGTCACTATATTACTTGCAGAAGCACTCTGTTTGGGCGCTTATGTTACTTAAAGCTGTAATTCATAACGTTTTTGCTTAAAAATGAACAAAATCAGTTACTGAGCAAGTACATGACAGATCAGTGTTTAAAACAGTCTCCTTACCACCCTACCTCGATTCAAAATGGTAAGCTTATAATAATGATTTATAATTCGTGCTGTCAAGTCTGATTTCCCGGAAAATGTCAGTTTGATTTGTGGTATTATGATGATCCGGCTACTTAATCGCGTGTGTGGGTTCTGGAACGGTGCAGTTTGTAGCTTATTCTTACAGCAGTTTAGAATTTAAACTCGACATCCATGTTAAGGAAGTAACTTGCAGTTTTATGTTTCAAACAGAGATGGCGACAGGGAGGCAAAAGTCACAGAGTGCCACTTTAAAACAACCCAAACTACTGAAAGAACAAAGCTGAGTGATACTGAGCTGTAATGTTGTCAGCTAGTCTTGCAAAACAGCAATTAATCAACATTGAATAAAGAATTCAACAATATTTATACATGCACATTTGCATGCATGCATACATGGTTGCATACCAAAATGCAACCATGTTCACCCGCTGTATCTTACAGTACACATCTTTAACTAAAACACAGTCTAAGAGAGACAATACTGGCACAATGCCACATGCACTTGGTTGCCATGTCAGTGATATTTAAACACGCAGCATGTTTATGGCGCAGGAAAGTCAGCAAAATTATTTCTATGTCATGAGACTGAACGTGGGCGAGTTTTTGATGTGGCGTCCACAAACAGGCTGCCAAACTGCAAGAGACGATATGTTTCATAACACAAGGCCCGTCTCAGAGGAGCGTCTGTTCTCAAGGGACAAAGACGCTCACGTACATCTATTTATTATCAAAAGAGCTTGGCTATATTTGTACCCAATCCGTGTCACGCCGGCACTGAAAGCACACACACATACAAACACTCACAGCTGAGAGCAGTGGTCTGTTGTCTATCACATGGCCCTGAGACATACACAATCTGGGGTTGTGACATCAGAGCAGGCCACTGTTAGATCACACGTCACTGGTTGGCCACATGTGCTCCCATCACAAAAACATCATGGGAAAACGATGAACAGCTGTGGCTGCTGGAGTCTGCAGAGAGACTTCGTAAGCTTTCAACTATTCTGGTACAGAACAAGATAAATGTGTTAAATATATAACCGTTAAAACAACACAACAGCTTTTCTAACATAATAACCCAGCTAACAATTTTAGGTTGCAAGAATGTTTCCCTAACATTTCCGTAAAGTAACCAAAATGTTAAAAAGTTATTTTGAAAGTAAAAGAATGTTTAAAGCGTCCAGATTTTTTGGCATTGGGCAGTACTAACATTATTTCTTGTTTATAAGAACATTATTCAAACTTTTTTACTAGGTCATTTTTAAAACGTTACACTAACAACTTCAGAATAATGTTTTTGATATATGTGATATAACATTAAAAACATTCTACTAACATTACAGTAAAAACATTTTTTGATTTCAGTGAACTTCTAGAGAACATGTTCTGAGTACATCCCCTCTTAGGTAGGAAGGCGCTCAAGTTTCCATTAAAATGTTATTAAATATAATAATATAAGTTGCATTAAAATATACAACGTGGCGTATTTTAACAAAGCTGCGCGGTAACGCTGTACTGACCAATCAGCATCCAGAAACGGAACATCACCGAATCGGTTTTATAATGCACTGCAAATAGCAGTGATGATGTCATAAGGTCACAGAATGTCTATAGGGACTGAAAGGGCAACAGTGCAGATGGATTGCCATTTTCTTAAAGCTGATTGGAGGAATGGAATTACCCGTGGGGTTCGATGCTAGCCACAGTGTAAGGCCTCGTGGATGATTGCTGGGTGGAAGCGAGACAAAAACAATGGAAAATGGTGAAAACCATTCCTGGCTTGGATTACTTGTATCCCATGAGTCATCTGGTTCTGTTATGCTAGTTTGTTTGTTTCATTTGTTGTTCAGGACGAGTTTTGCTACAGTTTGTGACGGGTCAGAGCAGTGGTTCTTAAACGTCTTAGGAAGTATCACATTCTTACCATCATGCTAAAATTAAGTGTAATTTTTGTTATAGTTATGAATTTATTACTTTTATTAGTGATGTAGCCGAGTTTTCATAACAAATAATATCATGCTGTTCACGCTCTGTGTTTGTGCTGTTGCTGTTACACATTATAATCCATCAATGCAAAACAAATGAGTATGCAAAAAATGATATTAAAATTGCACACACACAAACACACACACATATTTAACTTCCCGTCTTGTCATGCACCACCAGGAGGCGCTTCAGTTTGAAGCGCTGGGTTAAAATTTAAAGGGTAAATTTCTGACAATTGGACATATACTGATCCAATATTCTCCACAATTTAAAATAAACAGATAACAAAAAATATATTTTGCTTCCTTGTGCTGCTTTTCATCTCAGCCACTCCCATTATAGTAATGAAAATTTGTCATGAAATTAAAGCCACAATTATTTTTTTTTTTACACAAAATTAGATTTCTTACATTTGTATTTAGGGTGAAATATGACAGCTGCATGTTTTTGTGGGACTCATGTTAAACAGTTAAAACTATAGGAAGGATTTGTTACCTGCATACGCACAATGACAACCCTGGGCTGTATGTGACATCACAGAGCTAACCTACATTCACAACACCTGCAGCATGAAAGACAGAGAGAACGGGTCTCATCTGACCAATCAGGACGGGTTGAGGAATCACGTGACCTGACGTGTGCACATCAGCACAGCAGTGTTGTGTGACCTGTGAATGACATGTTCATTATTAAATGTCTTATGGCAGATTACTGAGTGATGCTGAAGTTCTAGTCTTTATCAGTGCTTCAGGGAAGGTGATACGACATTAAAACCGATTCTCTCTGCATGTGTTTTCTATTCACAGGCAAACTTCACACCTTCTGATGTCAAAGTCTATCTCGGACCCTCTCCTCCCGCAGTCTGTGCTGTTGAAAGCAAGCAGCGATCCCCACAAGACTCTGTTTTAAATGACATGTCTGAATTTATCGATCTGACGAATGCATTAATATCAATTTGTGGTCACTGCAGATCCTCAGCGACTTTCCGCCAGCATCCAAACACTGACTTCACACATTCCACAGATTGCAGCTGTAATGTTTCTCAGACCAGAACGGACAGGAAAAACTGCTTGATAACTGCGAACAATCATTCCTTAAACTCCTGCAGCATTAATAAATCAATAAAGAAACCTTTAGAAGCTTTCTGCCCAAGACACAAAAACGCAGCAGTCTGGAGAAATGAGGGAATCTGACTTTGGAAGCACTGGTTTGGAAATTTTTTGGGTTTTGCGACTAAATAAAGCACTTTTTTTTTATTTGTTCCTCACAGAACACAAACACAACACAGAATATGTAATTAGTCCCAACATCATCCACTGTCTGCTAATGCACCTCAACTTATACACAGAATAATGGATGCATGTATCTTCCAAATTCTTTTTACCTGCTAGATTTTAATAGTTTTTTAACATGATGCCAAGTGATTTCACCTGCTAAGGAGTGTTTTTATTCTAGCTCACCCTGCTATCAGGTTTTGCGTGATTGCTTCCTGGAACAAATCGAAACAGCCCAGTCCCAGTCTAATGATACTTTTGTCTCTAAATATGACTCGGGTCCCTTCTTCAATACAAATCTATGGGTTATATCAGCGAGCCAAATGTATTTCATTTCTTAAAACCAAAAGAGCTAAAGTGATGCTTGCTTTAGCCCAGGTCACTAAACATGCCGAACCATTTCAAGCTGCAATCCATCAGTTTGGCTTCATTTGACTTAATTACTTGACGTAATGAAAAGTATGTAAAGTAAGCTGCAGTTTTGTGTTTCAAACAGAGATGGTGACAGAAAGGCAAAAGTTACAGATTACAACAGAATACAGAAACCCTTTGCTACAAAGCAAAGCAACATGTTCAGGAAGTGACTGAATGACAGAGATGTTTTTAAGACAGGTGGGCTGATGATGCTTTGGCTATGATTTCACTAGTTGCTTTAACCAAATGCCTGTAAGAGGCAGCTAACTTTTCCGATAACTCTAAACTCGTGTGGGATGCCAAAAACAGGACGAATCCTTTCTGCCAAATGATTGTAGATCGACTGACTTGTTGTTTTCACCTCTACACACAAGAATCTCATCTGTGGCACTTGAAATACACACAATCCAAACCGAGTTTTTGCTTGGCATTATTGGGTTCACCAGGGACTCGAAGCACACAGTTTTAACCCAGATTGTATGAAAACCTGTTTCTTGTTTGGACTAAATGGAGTTATGCCACATTCCTTGTGTGTTTCCAGAACCTGCTTTGGAAGGGGTTTACGGTTCTGTTTGATGTTTTTGTTGGGTTACACCATTGCCAATGGCTCTGCTGATCTCCAAAACCCCTTTTACCTTTGCTGCAATTTAGCCAATGTGTCGCAAATGAGTCTGGAAAGCTGACCTAGTTTGACTTTTAACTCGTGCAGAAATGCATACCAAGTCATTCTGGATTAGATATACTGCCAAAAGCATGAGGTCGTTTATAGAACTAGTTGAAAACAAACTAAAAATGAAGGGGCACCTAAAAGCAACAGAGCTTTTAAGTGACAAGTTATTACAAACCACGCAGAGTGATGAGACCGTATTTAATCATAGTTCCCAGGATACTGCAGAGGTTCCTGTAAACATCCCAGCTAACAGGGAATGTTCTCGGAATGTTGGCCAATGTTTTCCCAAAGGTCTCTCAAAGTTATTACAATGTTCTTGCAGTAACATTAGTAGAATGCGTTTATAATGTTAGACATCATATATCCAAAATGTTATTCTTAAGTTAGTGGAATGTTTTAAAAGCCTTACAAAATAAAAACAAATGTTGAAATAACATTCCTTTAATCAAGCAATTATGTTAATCCATCATCTAAAAAAAAAAATGTACGCTTTGAACATTCCTAAAATTTTCACAATAACATTTTTAAACAGTTTTGTTCATTAACTGAAACGTTATGGAAATTTTCTTACAACCTAAAATTGATAGCTAGGATGATTTCCAGAGTCACTGCTAACCCTCAATTCTGCCACAGCACTGAAAAAACTGGGATTGAAAAAAGTTGTCATGGAGAACAAACACAGAGGGTTCATTATTTATGTCTTTGCACTAAAGCCTGACAGATGCTTTCAAACGGTGATAAAAGTGAGCCGCTGTGTCAACACGAACGCTCTACTGCAAGCGTTTCTCCATTAAGTTAGAATTTAATATTTACATGTGGGTACTTTTAATCTGTCCTTCCTAACACAAAAATGTACACATTTGACAGCAGTGCTGGACAGTTTAGATTGTGTTAACATCGTCGCGGAGAGGTTCGAAAACCTTTTTGAAAACAAGCTGACAGGAAGAAGAAACAAGGCCAACATTCTCTCACACTCAGGTATCCGACTCGCTGTTTGACATGAATTCCAGCATTCCTCCTTGGCGCAACGCTCCATTACACATGTCTGTCTCGCTAGCACTTTTAGGAGAAGAGCAAATGTAAACATGGTGCCTCAAAACCTTGCTTGCTCCATCCCTTGGGCAGCTGTAAAGCAGCTCCCAGCTACCAGGGAACCTTCTCAGAACGTTGGCTAATGTTCTCTAGAAATTCTCTCAAAGTTATCAAAAAACGTGCTTGCTGTAACATTGGTGGATGTTTTTTTAACGTTACACTTTTTAACATTTTGAAACACATCAAAAACATTCGTATTCTTAAGTATTTAGTGGAACGTTCGAGGAACGCTACAGAAGAAATTGTTTGAATAACGTTCTTATAATCCAACAATAACATCAATACAATACCCAAAAAACTGGACATTTTGAATGGTCCTAAAACTTTCAGGAGAGCAGAACATGAAAAGCTGAAGGAACGAGAATCTTCAGATGGGAAAGATGTGGTTGGACAGCTTGCAGGGGTTATCAGATGATTAATGGTCCGTGTGTGTTAACGTCCAGTGTTGCCAAAGTCCTCATTACATTGATCAGTCCCACACAGCAGCAAACACACTCAGATGGCAGCTGGTGGAACATCAGAGATGCAGGAAACAGATTTTAGGCAGCAGGTACGAATGATGATGAACAACCAACATTACATGATACGGACGAGGCCTTATTAGCAGTTACTAACTGAAGAAATGAGAAAACTATGTATTTCAAACTATGTTTTGGGGTTTTCTGAAGAAAACTGTGTACAATAAACCTGACATGCTGCTTCGAAAGGGAATGATTTTGTAGGTTACTGTGCCATCTACCATCTAACAGGATATTTATTAAAATTACTGCCACTCAATCAAATCTAATACATAAAAAATACATTCGTTGACCATCACGATCAGGACCGGTTAGATCGGTGATGTTTTTGTTATGCAGTTTGTGGCTGATGCTGCAGTTAAGTCATGAAGCCAGAGGCTCTGTAAAGAAGCCACAGGAAAGGAAATGGCTTCCACATGCATCCCACCTCCCTCATGTACCTCACTTCCTCTGTGATGAGAACATAGAGGCCAAAACTCAACACCAGAGGCAAAGCAGGAAGATCAACAGCATGTTATGCTGTCTGCTAACCATCAAGAGCCTACAAGACAAAGAAGATGCCTTTGAGATTTTTAAAACGATGGTTTAGAAAGCTCTAAAACTGCAACTAAAAAAACTAAACGGCCACCAGAGGAAACCAAAGACACAGCAGGTTGAGAATGGAAGTGTTTGTTTGTCTGAGAACCTTACCCCTCCACTAAAAGGGAAAAACAAAAATAAATGATATAAAATCTCTTTATATAGGAAATATGGCAATATAGGAAAATTAACTGCACCTGTCATTTCATACCATTAATATATTTTGCATCAACATTTCAAAAGCCTTATTACTATTGTAATGCGAAAGAAAACAATTAAAATAAATTAACTTAATATTAATATATTACATATTTAAGCAACATTTACTGGTCATTAAAAAGGCATTGTCTTGTGTATTTCCAGTACAATGTTTTTCATTTATTTTGATGTTGGGTTAACTGTAACTGTGTGAGATTACATGCTCATGCATCTAAAATCATATAGACTGTTTTACATAATCAGGCCCAGATTAAAATGACGTGGTTTAAGGGAAAAATAAAAGTATATTTATTAGCTTTAGTTTTGCAGTCATCATGTTTTGTCAGGGCTTTAATAAAATCACGCTCGGCTGGGACAACGACAGCAGAAATCTTGAGAAGTCATCTGCAAACGCTACGTGTTTGTCAGGAGAGCTTTAGCATACGCAACATTTGCTCCGGATGAGCGGCGGATAGCACGAGGCGAACCTCCACCTCCGACCCCAAACGCTGCCCCATTTCCAAGCCAGCTATATACAGCAATCTGCTACTTGGCAGTGCGTGTTTCGCGATGAAAGATTTCATGTGACAATGTCAACTCATGACATGGCGATGACTCTGGGCTTTTAAAAATGTGTCTTTTTTGGGTCTTTTGTGTGACACGGGAGATATAATTAAGCTGTAAATAACTCAGAGTAGAAAACACTTTGACTTTGCCCTCTGGGATGACGAGGCAGCAGCTGTTCAACATAAATGAAGGTCAGTTCAGACCTCGACTGACATGAAGTCTCTGATTGGCCGAGAACGCCGATATGTTAAGGCAAAATTCAAATCATACTTTACTGTTTTCGAGTCTGACTCTATTTTTTTTTTAAACTATATTCTGTCTACTTTATCTGTCTATACATATCTTCCCCCGTTACTATCTCATTACACATATATATATATCATGTATAACGTTTTAAAAAGTCCTATTAACATTACTGCAAATGCACTTTTTGATAGCTTTTAGAGAACGATGGCCAACGTTCTGAGAATGTTTCCAGTTAGCTGGGTCCTTTTACAGACTGACGCCTTTATAAACCAAACAAACTGATTGCATTCAGTTTGTGATTCTGACAGCGCAGATACAATCTTACATCTTACATCACACGATTCACAACAACCATACATGACCCATATTTGTCAAACGTGTAATACTCTCCCACAAGCCATTGATGTGACTGCTGGTCCAATTATTAATGAAGATCTGTCTCAGGTTTGAGGCTCAGTTTACGCTAACAGACGTAAAACTAGCTCTAAAGGAAAGAGCATGTGAGAAACATTTCACCCCATGACGTGAGAAGAGCTAATTCACAGCCAAACGTGGTAATCTATCTATCTGTAGTCGCCTCTGAGTGTGAAGGTTTACACGATTCGCTATAATTTGTAACAGTGCTGCAGCGTCAGAAATTTGCGAGAGCGCGACAATGAAAGAATCATGGACCACACCGAGCGTCTGCCGCTGAGCAGAACATGAAGGATCTGATACCCCACCACAATCTCTACTGCTCGAAGCTTGAATCTACTGAGGTTCCTCTGACCTGATTTCAGACATGCAACATATTCGCTCTCTGCTGGATGTGTTTTATCTGCACACTGATGCTCAAGCAGCAGTTAAACCTTTCCCCAATTCAAAATGATAAGTTTATTATAATATTTATTACTTGAACTGTCGGGTGAGATTTCGCTCGAAACGTCAGCCTGTATACAGAAAGAAGATCTGGCTACTATACTGTATGTACAAGCACTCGACATGGTGCAGCGATTGTAGCTTATTCAAAAACAGTTGTTTACAATTTCAACTTGTCATCCACATTAAGAAAATAATGCCAGTACCCTGCAAATTTGTTTCAAACAGAGATGGCGGTAGAGAGGCAAAAGTTACGGCTTGCAGCTTTAAATGGCTACAATTAAACTTGTGAAATCGGACGGATGAAAACAAGGGTGAAGTACTTTATTTTTATTACTAATATATACAGTGGCCCCAAGACACATTTAGACACTTAAACCAAACCCTTATATCTGAATGCTGTTGTGTTAGATTGCACGTTTTTTAATATAAATTTGAGACACAAAAATTCCTTATTGTAAAATCTTTTGCTTGCATGGTGTATCTTTTTATCACAATACGCATATTTTCTTCTAATTTAATCATATACATTTATTAGCAACGCTATAAACACTTGCTAGGGCTACTGTCGTTGTTGTAAGTGAAAATTTAAACAAACTCAATTGAGTATGATTTTATTAACAGTAAGTATATTTCTCAAGGCCGCATGACATGCAAGAAGTTTCTGTCTATTAAAACCAGAGCAGGAATTCAGTTCCAGCTAATAAGCTTCTAGCTGGAGGGAGTTACGATGATGTCACTAAGAAACGCTGAATTAAAAACAGTAATCGATAAAACAACGGAGAAGCAGCTGCTGCTGGGGAGCAATAAAATGCTTTAATATTCAACATCTGTGAAAAACTTCAAGGTTTAATGGTCTTAGAATGTCTAGCCATCTCAAATTTGCTCACTGAGTCCACATGTCCGGTGAAGACAGAGTTCATACCATATGAAACATGAACGTATTCCAGAATTACACGTAACTGTTACATATAACCAGATGTAATAAGATGAGATTACAATGCCATCCTGAAACCGCTGTATTATGACTAATGAATGATTGCATCAGTTTACTGAGGAATTAACTGTTACGGTTCATAATAAGGGCTTAAAGCTGGACAAGGACACTGTGCTCAAGGTTTTAGATGACCCTCAGAATTTAGAGCTATATGAAAAAAGCCCATCCACAGAAAAACCAAAGAGTTTCTCTGCATTTTTCCCTGGAGTGACAGGAAAACGGTTTCCTGCACTTTCAACCAATCTGCCACATTTAATTCTAGAAACAGAGAATTTAAACTATTGCTCAAGATCATCAGCTTGGAGTCAGATGACCGAGACATTCAATAATTCCCTTCTCTGCTTTTACTAAAAGTCAAGATTAATTCTTCCTATACCCAAATTATTACTACAACACTGGCCTCCATCTATGCATGAACCATCATTTTTCCTTTAATTTTAGTTTGGAACTGGAATCTAATCTTTTTTGACATGTTGTGTTGTACCTGCTTTTCTATGACTGAAAGTCGTCAGTGAACTAATTGTGAAACCACCAGTCAATCTGCAGAAACTCTGGCGGGTTGCCAGGTGCTCTACATACACACTTAATGTGGTTTTTAATCTTTGCAGCTCAATGATTTGAGAACAAACTCTGAGTACAGAGTTGCCTCTGGGATTTGTGAGAAAAGCGTGATGTCATCACGGCCAACATGGTCCTCCTGAGAGTCAGCTTCTCTTGTTCTAATTAGGGGAAGATGGCTATTTATGCCGGTCCATAAAGGAGGCAGCCATGGGGTGTTTCAGCAGTCTGCAACTGTTGTACGATGACGCACATCCCCCCCTTTTCAAATTTCTGACTTTGCTATCAGGCCTCACATCAACTTTAAAAGAAACAGAACGTTTATCAACGTTCCAGTCTTTCTCAAAAAAACACTCATTTATAAACCAGCGCTGCCAGGAATAAAAACAAACAACTTCCCAATCTAGGGGGCAACATAGCCGGAACTGTTGTTGTTGTTTTTCCACATACAGAGATTGGAGACCAATAGCGCTCAGGTTTGTTTATGCAAACTTAAAAAAATGTACAGCAGCTGAAGGTAACAGAGCAAAACAATCCTCGCTCGTGTTTCGTAAATCAGTCCGCGTCTTACACAGCGTTCCTGGAACGGCCTGCAGCAGTAAAGCCAAACGACAACACACTTTCTCACACACGGATCAGAAATGCATCCAAGAAAACAATTCACTGCAGCGTCAAATAATCAGCTTCAATCCACTTGATAAGATGCAGCACAGAATCTCCATCTGACCAGCACAGAGATCTTCATAAATCAAAGCAGCGATTCTTTCAGGGAAGAAAATGCAAGCAAATCTTGAGCTGAATTTGCACTGTCACACAACAAAACAAACAGTTGTGATGGCCTGCGTCTGGCTAAGAATAGCAGCAGACGAGGGCTGTGTCCACGCACTGGTCAGCTGCTCTGACTGGCCTCGTCTGTTTGTAAACTCCCGCTGTGGGCAAAGATGGGAGAGTTCCTTATATTCCAGTATACCTAATCAGAATACAGATCTGATGGCTTTAATGTATTTTTGGATTAGCTGAAATATGATATGCAACTACAAACTACAAAGAGAAAAACAAATCGCGTTCTCAACAGATTTTGCTTCACTACAGCGATTTTACACTGGACAATAAGTGGCAACCCCACATTGTACCAAAGTTGTTCATCATACAAAATGAGAAAACTGGACCCAGATGAAAACAACTGAGCGAGACGAATGTAACAAATGTTTTCCGTACGTCAAAAACAACACAGCCAATAAAATACAATTTTATCTACATATCTATACAGCCACAGTCTTCAAATGGTTCTATCTAGCTATTTAAAGAATTCAGACATTGGTTGGAGCCAGATTAAAATGATGTCATGACGATTCTGATTGGCTGGTGGCACCACAGTTCCAAAAAAAATAAGAAAATGCCAGCAGTGACTATGCAGACCGGTCGACCATCCCTTTTAATTAGAGGACCTCCTGAAGAGAGAGAGAGCGAGAGACTCTCTTCAACAAGAAGTGTTTTACCCAAAGTTCGCTTTCTCTCAGGATACATCAGATATTGGATAGTTCTCTTTTCATTTATGCTTTAAATAAGACCCATATAACCATGTCAGTCATGTGAAACACGCGGGCGGGCGTCTGTCAGGGGAATGGATAGAAATGGACCCATAACTGAACTGAGGAATCAGAGCTTGAGGGAAATATGGTCTTGGTTGTGGTCCAAACAGATTTAGGTCACATGCTTACCTACTCTTTAAAGGCCTGAGGAGAGAGCATTACCACGGTAATGGCATAACAGCATGAAAACAAAAGAGTCTGATGTTTCAGGATTTGGAAGATGGGCATCTGAATGCAGCCATATTGTGCTGAAACTGTGAATCTGTGTGTGCAGTCGGACGGAAAAATATTCCGAATCATTTCTGCTGCACAGATGTGAATGAGAACGGAGACTTCTGCTTTTCATACATAGTCATCTGGAAAGGCTTTCAGGGTTACTGAAACAAAGAAACTTTGAATAAGAAAGTGACTCACCTATGAAATTCTCTGAATATTCGCATTAAAAACTCAACCACTTTTTGCTTTTAGTTTTCAGCTGCACTGGGCGTTTTAAAGGCTGAAGTTCTTCATCTGTCATTTCATTGTAAATGAACTTTAGAGTCGCTCCGTTTTCCACACAGTACTTCCTATTGACACACGCATCAAAAGTCAAATATTAAGTGATTTTAATAAACGTCATAACTCTGCAGTCAGATTATAGGCAAGGTGTACAGTCATAAACACACACAAACATTTACTTATTTAAATGGGGACATTCCATAGACTTCTATTGTTTTTAATAGTGGGACAGCTAGATTTAAGCAATGTAATCTAACCCTAACTCACATTCTAACCCTGACCTTAAAAAAAACGTCGGCATTTTTGCGTCGGCATATTTTTTATAGCGTTTTTACAAATGAGGTGTCTCCAAACTGAGATTTTGCTCCGATTTGTGATTTGCTGACGTTTACATACAAAATCGTCCCCGATATATGGTTATGCAAACACCCCACGGCACGACACACACAAACACACAACGAACGTTTCTTTAGAACAAATACACCCATTGTAGCTGCTACAGCAGACAGCAGCTGTTGTGTATTAGTTGTAATTAAGACTTGCTTATTACTCAGTGGTATGTTACACTATAAAAACTCATTTGGAAGGTTAAACAGACCCTAAATTGCACGACACATCTGACCTGTATTCAAACAGAAATTGACATCTCATTAGTAGCTATAATGTTCCACGGTCAGATGTCTGTTAAAGCTGCAATCCATAACTCTGTTTTTGGTTAAAAATGAACAACATTCAACTTTTGAGCAAGTACACCCTTAACAACCTTACTCTGATTGCCAAAGGTAATAATAATGAACTGTCGGGTCCAATTTCCTGGGAAATGTCAGTCTGGCTTCATTTGACTTTAACATACATAAAGAAAAGTAACCTGCAATTGTGTTTCAAACAGAGATGGCGGTAGAGAGGCAAACGTTACGGATTGCAGCTCTACAACAGCAGCCGTGCTCATCTGACGCTGGGCTGAGGGCTCTGGCAGACGGCCCCCTGTGCCAATGCTTGCAAATCTGCCCAACGAAATAACTCCCAGATGCCCCTGGCCTCCTCGTTTCTAATAAACAAGAGTCCTGTGTGAGAAACTGGAACCAACATTAGCTACAAACCTGCTAACAACCACCTAAACATAACTCCACTTACACCAAATCAACCCCAAACACAATGAATTTTTCAGAATGTTCAGCTTTACTACAAAGACAGAAGTATAATCTATGGGAAACAGGGTATTATTATATGACCTAAGAAGCACCATCATTATTGATCGAACATGTTTCGAACTATGTGCATTAGCCTAAACGCTAGTGTTAGCTTTAGCACCATTACATTGAAATGTCTACATGCTCCCTGGCTTGTGCACAGCTTGAACAGAGATAACGCACAAACAGCGCACAGTCATCGACAGATTTCCACCGTAGTCATCAGTGAGTGGAGCAGCAGTGTGCGCGGGAAAAAAAATAATAATAAATCACTCCATTTTAACCGTCAAACTAAAGAAAAACACGCAAAACTTAAAACAGAACAGACAAGAAGCATTTTCATCATCCCAGACTATTCAACTATAACATTCTGTACAATTACTTATGTCAACTTGGCATTTTACATCTATCTACAGTACAGTAAAATTTTGCAGTACAAAAATATATTACAAATCTCCTGGAATATTTACATGGGCACTTTCTGACAAAGAAAATCAAGACTTTAAGAGTTTGTTAGTACAGTGTAGGATGTAGGGAGTGAAATTTCAGTGACACAACACATCTGAAAACAATGTCTTCAGCTGAAAGTCCAACACAGACAGAGTTCACAATTTCTGCCTTTTTTCCTCTTCAAGGGATAAAAACACATTAAAAATTCACTGCATGCTTTGGCACACTTTGAGCGTTAAAAAAAAAAAAAAAAAAAATAGTGAAAAGGGAGAGGAAAAAAGCCTTGCTTCTGTCTTAAAAGATCGGCATGTCCACTTGGGGTTGGGTACGTCAGCGGGCGCTGACAGAACGGGCCCTCCCCACCCCGTCTTCTAGAGAAACATCCTGAAAACAAGCAGATCCTGCTTTAGTACAGCACACACAGACACACAAACGCACCCAGACCAAACCACTCCAGTAAAGATGCCATTTCCAATCACATTTCTGTACCAAAAAGACACAGATGCATAAGCACGGAGGACACGTGCATCAAAAAATGCAAGACCCCTGATGACCCCGGGCATCTGTCTGCACTACGGAATACATTTCCACCCACAGAAACGTTCATTTTTCGTTCATTTTTTAATGTGTTCAGAATGCCTCGCATTCCAATGGAAGATCTGAAAAAACGAACTCCTAATAAAGTCTATCAAACCAAAATGAAATCAAATCGAAAAATGATGCGTTACGAACAATTAGTAGTGGCAATAACAAACAAAATGATGTCCTGAAATAGAAATTTACATCTGTGGGAGAAAGTCAAAAGTGAGTTTAGACTGCAAGTGACCCGTAGATGGTATCAGCAGCTCTGATTAATTAACATCATCTTCTGGATCAAAGGTTTTTGATATCCCACCCCTGAGTTCCCCCAGACACATCAAAGTTTCAGAATATTGGAAACACGGGCGACAGCTGCAGCGACACTGGCTCCATCTGCTGGAAAAATTCATGGCAAGTCTTCAGTAGTCCAAGCAGGATGGAAAACCTCGCTGCGGAGAACGTCAGAACAGCCTGTGATGTGCTGAAAATGTGAGCGTGTGGGGCTGCTTCTCCATTCTTACAGTTATGGATTGAAATCTGAGCTGCTAATAAAGTGGGCTGGAGCATCACCTGTAGATGTTGGGGTCCAGCAGCACAGCTGTGTCCTGAGGAAGCTGAGACAGATGGACCACTTTGGTCTTCAGCTGTGGACGATCGCTCTCGCTGACCCAAGCGTCTGGAAGTCTGTGCACATTAAAAAGGAGTAGAAGAAATGTTTTTTGAGTAATTTTAAGATTGACATATGTGCATACTCTGCACTGTGAATGTGTGTGTGTATATATACATATATAACACAACATACATAAACAATTTATGTATGAAAACACACACACTTATGTGTATGTCACATACACAAATACACACACACAATTTATATATAAATATAATCATGGTAAACATTCCCACACACACTCTTGATGCTCTTCAATCCACCATCTCAAATCCCCCAACACACATTCCACTATGAGATGATTAGAAATGTGAAGCTTTTCTTTTTTCTCTGACGTTATTCAGATTTGTTTGGCTCCGACTTGACCCAAAAATGCATTTTAAATGTGATCTCCTGGGAAAGCAACTTCTGCAGTGTTATCGCTGAGCGGACAAACATTCATCTGCTTCAGATTGATGCCTGCCTCAGAACAGAAGCTCAATGCATCAGTGCCCACACACACACACACACACACGCTCTACACACACGTATCAGGTATCACAACGCATTAACATGTCTTGAACTCCAGTATTGGCATTAGCGCTCCTTTTGTACTACAACATTTCTGAATGAAACCGAGGTTGACTTGACAGAATAAATCAAACACAGGGTTTCATATCTCACTTCATTTTAATCTACAGAAAACAGTCACAAGACGGCATGAATTCAGATGGAACACAATCTGAGAATCAATAACTGTGACATCATCAAAGGTCGCCTCATCATCGCCATGGAAATGTTGATGAAGTCCACTAAAAAGTATTTGGGGAAGGAATCGCACTGAATAAACACCATCAGTTTTGCAGGAGCTTCTGGGTGGCCTTCCACACAACCAACACGTTTTTTCATTAGACCTGACACCAACATGGCCGTTTACCAACGAGTGGCCAGCGGTACGATCCGATCAGAATGTCAACTCTCAGGTGGGTCTAATTAATCTCAGCAAAGAGTTTTCAAACGGCACAACACCTTCTCTATTGAAACAAAGCTTACAGTGTGCACGGACCACCCAAATAACCCATTACATTTACCCAAATGTGCATTCAAAAAACAACAGCAGGCAGTGTGCACTACTTACTTAGTGCGCAGTGTGCACTACCTACCTAGCGTGTACTACCTAGTGTGCAGTACGTAGCGTGCAGTACCTAGTGTGCAGTGTGCACTACCTAGTGTGCACTACCTAGTAAAGTTCAGCCGCATCTCTCCAAGCAAAAAAATTTCAGGGCCATTGTTTCAGGGCTTTGTACTCACATGTCCTCTGGCGTCCAATGAAGCAGCACCTTCACCTTCCCAGAATCCTCCGTTCTCCTGGCGATCACCTGTTCCGTCACACACAGCGAGAAACGTATTAGATCTCATTTATGCCTTAAGAACGTCACGAAGATCTCACGCTCAATGTTGTCGTGTATAAATCTCCATGCATAAGCAACGAGAAAGCTGCTTGCCTTCCAAAAAAAAAACACACTATTTTGTAACCCACAATTCCACTCATGACTCAGAGAAAGGTGTTTGTGTAAGAAAGCGGTGTGTGTTGTGCTGGTGTAGAGAAGGGAGCGGAGGCAGAGAGCTCATTAATGCTTTAATTAAAGACACAAGGGAACAGCAGATCATCGGACTGGAAGAGCTGAAGGGAGTCTGACGTCACACACTGCCTATAAACAGAGCTTCTCTAGAGGATATGACTACATGATGATTTATAGCGTATTATAAATAGCAGTGCGCTTTTCTTGACCTTTGTGAACATTTATATTCTTTTAAATCAACAAACCAAAACAGAGCTCTCCAAAAATAAGTACGTAGTACACAGCGCAGTGTGCTTTGTTGCAAACGGCCCTTTTCTGGCAAACGTAGCAGGGCATTTGAATATTCTGTGAACATAGAAAGTTAGCATTCAGTATGCATACTGCTGAACAACACTACCAATAGTAGAACAGAAAAGTAGTATGCTACTCCGAACACAGCCCGTGTTTTAGATGTAAACAAACGCTTGTGACCAGCATGTGTGTACTGCCCTCTGCTGCGAGGGAGGTGAACTGCAGTTCCTCACCGTGCTGTGGAACACGACGCTGTGTCCCTTGCCCTGACTCTCAATGTGAGTCGCCAGATTGAGGCAGATGGCACGATGTCGGATCGCGTCCATAGTCTGAGCATCAAAGAAATCATGAGGTCGGGCTGGGGTAGAGAAAAGACCGGAATCAGACAGCATGACACACTCCAAACAGATTCGGACCACCACTGGAGACGGTCTCAATCCACTTTGCTTCAAAGAGGTCTGAATATGATTTTCACACAATGGAGACATTTATACGTACGCAAGGAGCGCCTGCGCTTGTATTTGAGCTTCTTCCGTTTGTTGATGCCCGCCTTGGAGGGCGACTCTTCCTTCACTTTGGCTTGACTGGAGAGTTTGGAGGAATTCTGGGAGCTGAAGTGGGTGGGAACGTGGCGCGCCAGGCCCCCCTGCGAGGCGAAGGTGGCGTTGCAGCCGCCCACCACACACTGCACAGAAAGAGACGATTATAAGAAATCTTGAAGACTGTGTTCTCATTGTGCCAGCATGACAACCACTCACAAACAACTCAGTATGCAGCATTATTACATACAAATGAAAATGTACAATTAAACATTTTCCGTCACATAAAATTCTCATTATTGTGAAGTGGAAACACTGTTCAAGCCAATTTTTCTTCTTGAGTAAGAAGAACCGGTCTTGTGTGTGTGTGTCCGACCTTAAATGGTTTATCTCCGCTGTGGGACAGCATGTGTCTCTGTAACCAGCTCTGACTGGTGGATGGTGTGTTATACACCTTACAGCCTTTCCAGAAGCACACAAACACCTGCCAGAGAGAGACGAGCCATCAGTAAACGTGCCAGAATTTCACACCGCAGCCTTAACACTATCCGAACACTGAAGTGTCACTGAAACATGTTCGAACATCACTGCATCACATAAACCCTCAACACAAGACGCAAACTGAATGACGCTCTGGAATTAACCCTACCCAGCTAGTTTTAACATGACCTTTAACCAGCTGTTATAAAGGGGATTTTTAGTGGTTTAGGGGTACGGGATCACTTTCCCAGCAAGACATTCACACAGGTGTATCACTTTAAATATGTTTCATTAATGTCTGTCAGTCAGAACATGATTCTGTCTTTAATTTGAGCAGTACATTTACCGTTTTATAACTTTAAACCTGACTTCCTATATACATGTTTGTTTTTGTGGGGCTACTGTACATGAAATCTCACACACACTGACCCCCCCACGCTGGCCGTCGACGTGGACCCCGCGGATGTGTTCTGCCAGATCCGGGCTGGTGTTGAACAGCATGTGACACTGATCCCAGGAACAAGGGTAAGACGAGCCCTTAACAGAAGAGGAAGACGCTCCGGCGTGACCGTTCATCATGGCTGGAGTGGAGCGACCGCTGGACGCGATGCTCTCCATGTCCATAAGAGTGCTGCTGATACTGAAACACACACACACACACACACACATGAATAAACACAGAAACCACCCAGACGTATTCTAAGTGAGTATAATCTAAACACTACATTGCACAGGGGCTGAAAACTAGACGTTGTAGTGATATCAGTCAAAAATAAAAAGTTGCTTAAGAATTTATTACATGCTGATAAAAGATAATAAGAAATCTTTTTTTTTTTTTTTAGAAAATCTTTCACTCATAAATCATTCACGGTGAGACCAGAAACATTTCTACATTAATACAAGCAACACAAGATTAATTTGTTTGCGTTTAATATATCTGGATGAAATACCACCTTCACTTTGACCATCCTCACTCAAAATTTCTTTCATAACGCAAACTGATCTGTATTCAGTGACAAAATGGTACAAAACAAAGAACTCCAATAAAAACAGAAGGATTATTTGTGTGGCATCGCTGAAACAGAACCGTTACAACTTCGGCTCAGTCGTGCAATCAGTATAAAATGTGTGTAACACACTCATGTGAACAGTCCATCTGAAGAGCAACTGAGGCCGGTGTACAGAATCCACACTGGATCCGCAGCTGTGCCGTGCAGGAGACGACTAGCGCAGTAAAACTCAACCGAATGTGACTGAAATGCCCCCAAGGGGAGAGAATGGGCTTAGGGAGGCCCCATCTGTTGAGGCTTTTCAGACCTTACTGCCCACAGCTGAAAAATCCCAGGATGTGCTGGAGCAAAGGATTCTGGGTAGTCACAAAAAACACACCTATTGTTCTGTAATCACACAAAACACAATTATTGCCAGACTGACTGCCTTATGAAGTAAAAAAAACAAGTTTGACAGCTGTAAAACCTGCACAGGTCAGAAGAAAATGCGAGTGTGTCTCACTACTGAGTGTGCAAACTCACCACTGTTGCAGGGTGTTGCTATGCAGTTACTAGGGTGTTTTCTGTGGCTGGTTACTGGCCCAAATCAAAACAGCTAATGTCTCTACACATCCATATCACAGCCTCTTGATTTTGCAAAAACATTTTTAAGAGTGTGAGATTAAAGAAACACTGAGCATGACAGCCGATCACACCCGACACACAGTGAAGTTACAACCTCAACACGTGTGTGTGTGTGTGTGTGTGTCAGTGAATGAACTGCGTGAAGACAGTCACACATTTTCTAAATATAATGCAATAACAAAACCTTCAAGCACAAGCAGAGTATTAAATGAACCGTTGAGCCAAAACTCTGCCATTATTAACTCCCCCCATTTCAACCAACACTGTCCGTCCTCAGTGATGTCATACCTGCTGAGATGCTTCTAAAACACCATATACTCTATAACAGAACAGGAGCACGAATCTCACACACACACTTCCTATCCACTGTGGACCACACACACAGGCTTGTTTCACGTTTTATAGGGACATTTCATAACTTCCTGGCTTTTATACTGTACAAACTGTATATTCTACCCCCTACGCTAACCTCCCACAAAACTTACTGCCATTTCAGATGATCAAAAATAGATCATCCTGTACGACTTATAAGCTTGTTTCCTTATGGCGACCAAAACAATGTCCCCACAAGGTCAAAACTGACTGCTATTAACATACATTTGTTCTCACACTGTAGTGCTTGTCATGGTAGGGCCCTGGCCTCCACCCCTGGGCCGACCCGTTCATTGTGTTCATTGTGAATTCGTCTCACCGTGCCGAGTCAGGCCGTCAGCAAGCTCTCAACTCACCGGAAAAATGACCAGAGCCGTCGTCACTTTAACACAATCCTACACAAATAAAACACCACACAATCACACCCACAACACCCTGGTGACGTGGCACCATGGCAAAAGGTCTTATGGGACGGGATGATGAATAAGGCTGTCATCTGCTCAACAAACTGACCTTCTCGACTGCCCATTTTCATCATCTTTACTCCGGTCATATAATTCACTCTTTATGCTCATATCAGATACCTCGAAATCATGATCTGATGGAAACCTGATGGGACACAAACCATCACCGTGAAGACTTCAGCTCCATCACACACAAGAGCTTGAGAGGGACCGATTCAGGAACAGGAAAGGTTATTGCATCGTAAACAATTATACAATAATCATAAAGCACGCAGATAAACAACAACTGATGCAGGAACAGAGAGCGGGGCACGGTTGTGACACGCACCTGTCCTCCGAGTCCATCCGGCTGAGCGGCTCTCCATCAGACGAGCTCAGCTCCAGACTCGCCCGCCTCTTCCTGCCGCCTCCGCCGCTCTTCTCCGGCGGGGAGGACGCGCTCTCCTCCTCTCTTTGTTCTCTTTTCAGCGGCTCCCCCGTCCCGTTCGCGCTACCGGGACGCTTCTGCTGCTCCTTCTCCGGTTCCGGTTCGGTTTCTCCGTCTCCTCTGGTAGCTTCTTCCGGGCTTTGTTCCGCGGGTCGGTCTCCGCTGGACTTCTCGGCCGCCTCGCCGTTCGCGTCCATCTTTACGGCCGGTTCCTGATCGGCGGCGGCGCGCAGGCCCGATTCGCCCCCGTGTCCGTTTTGCTCGCTCGGGGTCGGCGACGCTCGCTCGGCACCGTCGGAGGTCGTCGAGGCCATCGGGTTCGGTTCCGTGTGCTCGGTCTGGCCGGGTTTACGGGACGGGAAAGCGGACGGAAACGGGAAGACTTTCACCGAGCGGACGGATCGTGGAAGCGCCGCGCGGCTCGATCGGGGACGCGCGGGGAGGAGCGAGCGTGACGTCACCGCTTATTATGAAGGCCTCCACGTGCTCGCAACACTCACTAGATATGAAAGCATAAAAGTTGACATGACGAAACTTTTCACATTTCACACCAAAAACGTGAAAACATGACGTTTCAGAAGCTGATCGTGTATTTACTTGCCTTTTTTAGTTGCATTTGATCTTTTAAAAAAAAGGACATTACGAAACAATCTTAAAACGTCCCGTTAAACACCTTGAGCTGATGTGAACAAACACACACAAACGTAATTATCATTATTTTATTATTGCATTATTTTATTTACACTTCAAGCAAGCTTTCTTTAATAAACACAATCCAGTTTATGAGCTTATTGAGAAGAAATCTGTTGTTTTGAAACACCGCTCATTTTTATTATAATATGTCTGTCAAGCAAGACAACAAAAGCACATTTTCTTTTTATAATTAAAATGACTATTGGCGTAATCGGGCATATTTTGCGGTCGTATTACAGACCGGATGTGAGAGGAATGTATTGCAATAAATATTCAGTATAATGAACATGTAAGTCTCACGTATGGAGGGAGGTTTCACAATCACAATCTGCGATATTACAGCATGAATCTACAATGAAACATTTACATTGAAAATGAAGATGAGATGCTGCTCTGACCCTGTTGAGAAAGCACCGCTAGATGTCATCAATCTCCTAAAAATCACAACACGACCAAAAAACTGTGCCCACCGCATCGTGCAGTACCGCATCAGACCAGCAGATGGTGCTAAAGCGCCTCCACGTCCAACCTCGACTAACCCTGAAGATGTCTGTCACTTATAACTATTTAAAACACTCACCAAGAACAAAAATCATAAATGTTGCCCGTGTTGTTACATCTAAATAAACACTTTGTATTTAATTGCTTTCTTGCCAAAGCTTCACTTTGTGATTTCAAATTTCTTTAGACAAACAGCATAGATCTTAAATATTAAACACTGGGCAGAGCATACATTTCAAATATTAAATACTCGGCCATCATATAAAAAATAACCTGCATGCAAACTTGTTATATCAGCGTATCTCTGATATTACTCTTAAAATCATTGCTGTCATGCATTTGATTGAAATGATTTTTAATTCAATACAACTGAACACCTTCAACCAAATTTCCTTTATGTGAATCATGTTAATGTGAATCATGTTTATGTGAATCATGTTTGTGAATCATGTTAATGTGAATCATTAATGTGAATCATGTTAATGTGAATCAATCTCCAGCAGTCTGACATGAAAGAGACCAGACATGTTTTTATATGTAAGAACATCAACATTTATTTCACATGATATAAAACAGATGAAATATGAACATTTGCATATTGACTCTTGATACATAAACCTCTTAATGTTTCTCTGCTCTGCTCATTGTATGATGTACATTATATACATCATGAATTTTACAGTTTATACATCAAAGTTATACACCAAAACCCTGTTTATTGCTGTTTTGGAACATTAAAGTTTAAAACTTCCCGTGTGCTGTTCTCCTAAAAAGCATTCGAGCGCAAACTAAAGCAAATCTCTGTAATACTCTTCTTTAAAACGTTAATACTCTGTACTCGTCTCTCTCTAGTTAAATATATCTCAGCCATAGAAAAATAAAACGTAAGCTGGAACATTCATGAGTGTGTCGGAAAACAGTGTGGAGGCTATTGCAAACTATATTCATAAAGATCATTTACAAATCCCGTCCATCAGCAGCGGTTCTGTGGCACCATATTCAATTTTGAAGTTGTACGTCGTTTATACACAAATCGTTCGATACCAACCGAGTAAAAAAGAATCAATGAGAGTTACAGTGCAAAAGGGACGAGTACTAATAATCGCGTTGACTTTAACTGGTTAAAACTGGGAGCCATCGATTAAAATTGATATAAAACAGGCAAACGATGAACACAACCTTTAATAATTTGAATAAAACAAGCGTGTGTGTTTCTCATGTACATCTGTGACCTCAAACTCCCCCATTCACATTAAACTCGTCAAACAGAATAAAACTCTGTGATCTAAAATATGCATCTATAAAACAAATCAATCATAACAGGAATATAAATAATCATCATTATATTGTATCATTTTTCCATAGAGTTCCTCGTGGTGGTTGGCAAAGTGTATGGTGATTGAACTACGGCCTGGACGTCGTGTCTGGATTGGTCAGCTGATGCAGGAGTGGGCGGTACTTCCCGTCTGATGTCATACCGCGCTCTACTGATGACAGTGAAGGGCTGGTGGAGATAACAACACATTTATAACCATCGCTTTGGTTAAAAGCATCTGCTAAATGTCCATTTAAAAGCATGTTTATGTTTTAAAGCCTAAAGCTCAAATCTTCCCCATGTTTCAATATGCGACTGTTTTGTTTTCTGTGAATGTTCGGTCTGCAGCAGGTCTGGATGGGTTCAGTCTGAGCCCGTGAAACTGCAGTGTGTGACACTCTGCTCATCTGGATCTATTGGTGTTAAGAATCCTTCCTAATTACACTGTTAATTACTGAAGCTTCATGCGTGCTGGAACAGTATGAGGCTAATGAACCCAAGATGGGAGGCTAATTACTGCTTCATTTGAGAGGAGCCTTATTTTTCCTCCGAGAAGAGGCAGATTACTGCATTCTCTCTCTCTTTCACGCACACACACACACACTTCTATTTATGATGCAATAAAACTGGTGTGCGCTGGTGCCAAACTCCTCAAAGTCTTCTCCAGTAAGCTGGTTTGAAAACCCAGATGGATTTTTATGAGCAGTATCATAAAGTAAATCTGTCTGCGTCGTTTCAATCCGAGCAGAGGCCTCACGTTCACACTTACTGAGACGAACACATAAAAAACATTTTTATAGCGACTCATTTTGGTAAGAAGACAAGAAATCCCAGACGTGCATTAAATTCCTGCTGTCAGAATAACTCAAACATCATCTCAACACAAGGAAGCGCAGTGTGTGTTTGTAGCTATAGATGAAGCTGAAACGACGTCTCTTACTCTTTCATCTTGTCTCTCACACGCACATGAAGTGAGAGCTGTCCGTCAGCTGAGGAGGGGAGGGTGGGGGCGGGGGAGAGGAGGAGGAGCTTGGAGATTGGGGCGGAGTTGACAGACTGTTCACTGCAAGGCACACACGGCACGCCCACAAACAAACAAACAAACAAACAAACAAACAAACAAACAAGCGGTTAATCACATACAGAGACGCATTCAACTGAAATGAACTGCATCCATGCCAAGTGTGAGTTAAAACTGGCTTATATACAGGTAAATAATAAGAGATACTGTTCAGTCAGTCGTTATCACAAAATAAATGTCAAATGAAATGGACAAATGAAATGGACATAAAATTAAATTGACTTTTACAGTGTGTGAAGACAGAATATGAAGATAATCATGACATGAGAACGATTATCTGAAAAACAATCTACAATCGACAAACTTCCAACAATTTCAGCACAGAATTTACTGACACTTAACTAGAGACCAAGAGTTTGTTACTCAACTTTAGTGTATAATGTGACGACACAATGGAATGAAGCTTCCAAAATGAAAATATGAACAAAATTACGACAGTCATTAAGAGACGGTATGAAATACAGTGAATGACAGACACATATACAAGAGGGAAATACAGTGACTACATATCATCATTAGTCAAAAATATAGAAAGCAAATGTTTCACAGCCAGGAAAATCATTGATTATAAATGGTTACCGATGGCAGGTGTGTCAGAAAGTTACTGCTAAAGTCTTCACCACACACACACACACAGTGCAGAAGGTTTCGTGTGCTGTTAGTTGCGCACCACTGCTCACCTGACATCAGTGTGCTGTGTTTGCTATTGGTCAGCTCGTACGAGACATCCTGCTCCTGACTGGAGGGTTTGTCATCTTCATCATCCTCTTCCTCCTCTGTGCCCACACGTACCATCACTGCTTTCTGTACACTGAGTGTGGATGCTTGTGTTAGGAAACAGTGAACAGCCCACACACACACATTTGAGAATAATGACGAGTGTAAACACTGTACCTGTTGTGAGTGAGCAGAGGTCTGAGATTCTCCACTGGGGTCATTTGTTTAGTTGTTTCCTCCTCATTCATCACAGGTCTGGGACTCACGCCCTTGAAAACAGTCTCTTTAATGGAGCCCGATCGAAAGATTTCTGGTTTCTTCTGCACGGAGAAAAGAGAGGTCAAAGGTCAGAAACAAACTAGACTGCCTCCGCATGACTTTTTGAAGCGTTGAGCATGTTTTTTTAAATAATCACTACATTTCCATGAGTTTTTGTTTGATTTCCACAAGCATTGGAATGTTGTATTTACGTTTTGTGTGTGTTTCTACCTTGATCTCCGGTTTGATCTTCTTGGGTTGTGTGATCTTGGGTTCTGTCTCTTTAGTGTTCTTGCACTTCTCCTCAGTATCGGCCGGTTTGGTTGGCGTCTCTTGTTCGGTGGGTGACGCGTCTCTGCGGTCGTCAGGTTCGTCCGGTGAGGTCGCCGGGCTCTTCTTACGCGTCTGGAAGAACAAACATGTCATTAAAATCAAGCGAACACATTGCACCGTTAGCCGCAGAAATGCAACAAACAGAGTGACTCTGGTTCCCATACAAATGCTCAAAATTTTCACAGGCGCTTGTTTTTGAGACCTGGCGGGAAAGCAGTCAGGCAGCTAACTGCACAGAGGCATGCTGCAGGAAATAATAAGACCACAAGATGTCCACTGGCTAATCGCTTCCAGTAGCTTTGAATTACAGCAGGAAGCTCTAATGGCAGAGAAATGAAAGCCCTGCAGCAGTGCATGATGGGAAAATTTCAGTGCTTCAGTGAGCTTCACCTCACAGCTTACCGAGTGACCGGCAGGTGATACGGTTGGTCTGAGCCGCTCTGAGATTCATGTGTTATTCATATCCCATGCTCGTCTAAACACTGCTGCTGTGTGTCTTGCATGAAGTGACACAGCCAGGTCGTGCTCTTCTATTTATAAACCACAGCTGATAAAGTGTCACGTTTTTGCGTGAAGTAACAAAATCACAGCCAATCAGAACACACTTGATGTTTAATATTTAACTATGCGAAGCAGGATGTTGGACCAATGGGAATTCATTGTGGGCAGGGCCATCCAGGACGCAGTTCAGTGACCGATATATCACTTCAGTAAGTGCTTCAGTAAATTTAAGACAAAAATTTGTGATACCAACTAGTGGTTAGGAGGTTCTGGTACCTGCAGCGTGTAGTAAGTGCTGTCTTTGGTAAAGGACAGGCTGCGAGACAGTGAGCCGTCCTCTCGCCTGCGCTCGCGCAGTGCCCCCTGCTGGTGGCGTCGGATTCGTTCCATTTGCTCCTCGACGCTCATGCGAGTTCGTCCGACCTCTGTGGCACCGCTCATCTGCTCCACTGCACTGTGAGGACGGTCCTGCTGCTGCGACTGAACATGAATTTATGATACATTAAAAATAATTCACAGGCTTTTGTCTTATACACAGCACAGTATGGAATGAGAAAGAAGTATGCAAATAAACTGTGTAAAATACTGTATCCCACAATGCAATGCTCTTCAATGTATAAATGAACCGGAAGCAATAAACCTTTTCAATCATTTTTTACACTTGATACATTAAATTGGATAAAAAAATAATTATTGGGTTTAACTAAAAGATGATAACTGGACGCCATGCGCTGCATTTAATGCAAGAATGTAACATTCTACAGTTTATGATGTTTATTCTTGCATACTACATACTTTTCTCAATAAACAAACAGTACAGTACGGTACATTGAGTAGTATTGAGTACACTGTTCTCATTAATACTTTTATTATTTTGACACATTCTGCTGCACATACTGTTTTGGGATCAGGTTTCTTGCTCTTTCTCAAAGTTACGTAAGAGGCAATAGTGGAGGATTCAGGCATGGGTGATTTAGTCCGCGGGCTGACCACTCCGACAGGGTAAACGATGCCTTAACAGATAGAGAGACGAGTGAGTTTACAGTAAGACAGGTTTATATGTCTGTCAGGAGTAATGGCGTCTGTCTGTACCTTTGGTGACACCAGATGGCTCTTTCTCTGCAGTCTGCTCTGATTTATCTTCTCCGTTACTCTCGTCCACCTCTGCTACTGTGGTAAGTTCTGGCTCACTTTTATACAGTCTGTAATCTGGACCCTGGAGAGCAGATTTACATCACTATTTACTAGTTTTATATTTACAGATTTTTATACACTATTTACACACACACAGTAAAACACATTGTAATCATAGTACCAACATTATATGAGGGAACATGATCATGAATTGTCAAGATGGGAATGAAAATGACAAAGGATGAGGTACAAACATACGCAACACTGCATGTGTTTGTCTTTATATATTCCATGTTTAACAGGAAGTGCTAACAGACGTTGATGGACCAGTAAATGTGCAGTCCGAAAAATCTCAGGATGAAAAACAAGAGGGAAAAAACATGGATAGAAACAGTGATCCATCAGTACAGGTTTTTACTGGTTACCAAAGGCCAATGCAATGCTGATATACAGACTGTCTGACCAATTACAAGTTTCATACATACCAACATACATACTGTTATGAAGCCAGTGAAAACAAAACTTTAAGGGTTTATACAGCAATGACAGCAGGTTAAATGAAAATGGTCAGGGATTCTTATGGCGGGGTGAGTGGGGCTGGGGGGTTGGCTGGGTGAGGATGGGTCACAGCTGGTCTTACGCTGTGGGCACCGTTGCGCTGGGCGGCCTTTCGGTCCTCGGGCCTGTGAGGGGTGGTACGGGGCGCGTGAGGCTGCCCGGGGCCGGCAGGGGCCAGAGACGGCCGGTCTCCCCCCTCATACGAGTACGGGAGAGGAGGCCGTGGGGGCACGAAGTCTGACTCCTACAGATCGCAGACAATGGCAGTTGTGAAGGCAGTTGCCATGGCAACGACCAACCCATAGCAGCTAAAGCAAATTGCATGACGTGACCCCTGAATACAGGTGAACATCTGGTCTGTGGGGCTGAGATTGTGTGTATGTGTGTGTGTTTGGTACGAGAGGTTTAAAGGCATCAGGAACTGTTCACACTCACTTCACTTTTATGCAGGTTTGAAAGTGGATTTGCACCAGGAAAACCTGCAAACAACAGAAATATACAAAGTAAATGATCTAAAACTATAAATTACTCCATTTAAAAAAACATTGACTGTGACAAGTAATGAAAACTGCCGGCGTGGTCGCAGATGTTTGTTCTGGATTATATTAACAATACGAGCTGGGCAACGTACAGTTGCTAAAAATAATAACCAATTACACTGCTGTAGTGTTTGTGTGTGTTTCTCACTGGGTTCTGAGGTTCTCTTGGGTTTGTTCTTGCTCAGTGCTTCCATCACATCCTGGATTCTCCACAGTTCCTTCTGAATCTGAACGTGTTTCTGACTGGGGGGCTCCGTCTGTACACACACAAATGTTTCTTCATAAACTCACTCTTTCAGCCGTACTGTGTGAATCAGTCATGTTTATGTTACATACTACTTTAGCATTAAGCAGAATGCAGATGTTTGGTGGGTGACATCACCTGTGGGCTGCCCAGCGCCTCCAGCTGCTCTAGCAGGCTGCCCTTAGCTAGAGTGACGTCTGCCTCGAGCCGCTCGAACTCTCTGCAGCTGCGCTCCAACTCCTGCCAGCAGCACAGCATTAACAGTGTGTCACATCAGTCAAACCTCAATCACTGCCCGTGTGTGTGTGTGTGTGTGAGGGACGTACAGCGCTGATGCGTGACAACTCTCTGCACGTGCTCAGCAGGCCGCTCTGCAGTACGTCTCTCTGCTGAATGACGCTCTGGATCGCCGCTGGATTGTCTGCGCTCATCTCGATCTCCTGACTGGCTGACAGTAACGCAGTTTCTAGCGTGTGCTGCGACCGAACACGCACAGAAATCCATGAGCGATTGCAATGCAGAACTCAAAAACATTGCAACAAACACTTAAACGCACACGTGCAAACACACACACAACCAAACCTTTTCTCTGTGGAGCTGCTGCAATTTTTCTTCTAGAGTTCTCACTACTTTGTCTTGTTCACAAAGTCGACTTAACTTGGCCTGAAGCGACAGAAAAGTCACGGTCAGAAAAAGAAACTGTTCTGTAAGAGTTCAGGTCCTGATAGAAAACATCAGACTACTGAAGACAACGTCCATCGTTATAGAAAACTACAGCTCACGGTTCGAGCGCTACTGAAAATGCTGTGATGTCAGAGCTGTAACATAGCATTTTTAATTCCAATCTAATCGGTTTCTTTCTATTTTGGTCTTTGAAAATTGCTAATATAGTTTGATAATAGTCATATCAGTAGCCTAATATGGTTTTTGATGATTTTTAACATTTAAAAAAACGTTCTACTAACGTTACTGCAAAACTTCATTGATAACAATGAAATAAAAGAACTTTTAGAGAGCGCCAGCCAACGTTCTGAGACAGTTCCCTGTTAGCTGGGAATAAATCTTGATTCTGTTGTATAATATCAGTATATTATAATATTATATAATAATTTAGTAATACTATATAGTAATGCTGTAATGTTTGTATAGAGATACTTACATCTATATCTAGTTCCTCGGGTCTGTAGGAGTAGGAGTTTTCTCTGTATTCTTCTGGACTCATCTGCTAAAATGAGAGAAAATCAGATGTACAGATACGATATTCTCTGCACACACTTTTCTGTACGGTGTTATATGCAGGGCTACAGTGTGTTTTGAATGCACACACGTACTGAATATGATGCGATGGAGAAAGCTGGATCAGATTGAGCTCTTTGAAATACGGCTTATGTTTCACTCTTGATTTACTCTCATTACATTATTAAATGCCGGCGTTTAGCGTCAAATGAAGCTAAAATGTGTTCACAGGCTCTCAAATTACATTCATTAGAAAACAATAAAGAAAATGAACTCCAGTGAAATGTATCTGAAGAGAACGGCTGGAGTCTTAATGCTTCTGTATGAACACAGTTATATACATTTACACTGTATACAAACTGAATGCTACCAAACATCACAATAAACATGCAAACACTGTCCAAACAGTTTGGAGAAAGCAAATGGGAAAGTTTAATGGACATCTTGAGCCTCTCTCACACACACATTTACTTTCATACACATTTATCTGTCTAAATGGGGACATTCCATATACTTCTGTTGTTTTTATACACAGTTAGTTATAAACACTATAATCCTAACAGAAAACTTTATGCATTTTTACAATTAAAAAAACTTCATTTACTATATTTTAATTGCAATTTTTACAAATTAGGATGTCCCCAAAAGGAGGTTTTGCTCAGATTTGTCAGGTTTTGCTGACATTTGGGTACAAATTTGTCCCCAATACATGGCTACATAAACCCACACCCTCACACACACACACACACACTCAATCGGTAGTTTTGAGTCTGATGCGCTGATGAAGGTAAATTATCTCAATGTTTGTGTCAAACACTTTTACAACATCTGCTATTGGACTCCAGAGACACACACACACAGGATTTAGAAAGAAAATGAAATAAAAATCCTGCAGGAAATACAGCACATGTCCTCGGCTACACCTGAAATGATGACACACTTCAAACTGATATTTAATTTCTTTTGAAATATTGTATGTGGATGAATCAGGCATAATCAGAAGTACGATTTTAAGTAAATATCAGATCTGACAATGACTCCAGGCCTCCATTTGCTCTCCACAAAGCGCCTCATTTCTCCAATTGCTTTTCATCTAAAGTGACTTACAGTGCCGTTAAGTTGTGTTTTATGAGTATTATATGTTTGATATGTTTTATCCATTACTGAGGCAATCGCTGTATCAAACAACAGTGACTGTTTCCAAACAGCTCTCACACAGGTCCTGTAGCTGTGGTCTGGAGGCTGATAACAACTCAGGGTGTTTGCAGCAGCAGCAGAGATATTCCCTGCAGGCTGTCTGAGTGAGTGCTCGAGGGTCAGCCATGTACCGCAGTTATTACCATCCCTCTCGGTCGAGTCTGTCCGTGCTTGAGTTACCGTGACTAATGAAAAGAGCAGAAAAGCCAAGACTAAATCTGAGAGACCTCACACTTTTAACTGCAGGCCAGCAGGGACACAGGAAGTGTGTGTGTGTGTGTGTGAGGCAGAGGTTTTTAAGCTTGGGTCTCAAGACACTATGGCTGAAGTATTCACACCACACTAAGAGGAAATTGTTCAAGACCCAGTGAACAGCTGAACTGCCTGATCTAAAGGACGGAGAAAAATAAGTATGTATAAATATATAAATAATGCTCTGAAGGAAGCGTCAACATCAGACTCACACTACATTTGCATACTAGAGTTGTGTGGTTTTGCACATTTCAAGCAAACCCCATAACAAGTTTTGTAATTGGTCACAGAAAACACTAATACATGAGCGCTCGCGTGATGGATGAAGCCATTGCTAATGGACGACACATTAGCACCAGCAGTCGGTCGGGCAGCTTATGATTCGCACTGTTGTGCGGTGTACAAAACGCTCAAGCCATGCCAAAACCAGCTTGACTTTCAATAGGAAAATAACAACAACAACAACAAAGACCAATGGGATGTGCAGGTACCAAGCTGAGACTGGATGGGAGCAGTGAGGGGGTGGAGCTTCCAGGTAGTGGAACAAAGAGGCAGGGCCATGACACGAGGGGGAGGAGCATAACCGTGTGTTCCAAGACCTTACTTGCTGGTACAGTTGGGGCCTTGGCGCCGAGTTTTCAATCATAGTGTGAATCATGAAGATTATCGGCTCATTCTCCTTCATCTAGTACGTGAGGAGGAGGAGCAAGAGCCATTATCAGAGCACAGCAACACACGCGGCGGGTTTGTACAGTTTGTGATCGTTACACACAACACACGTCAGTGATATTTGTAAATGGAAATGATCTTTTGTTTGCTCGTACAGAATAATAACTGCACACTTTAGGAGAACAATAAAATATGAAAATGCAATAAATGATTTCTTGGTTGTGTCAAAAGAAGCCTTGGAGGAAAAATGTGTCTACATGCTACTCAGATTTAACCTTTTCAAAACAATAAGACAAATAAGTGGAGACAAAAGCACAACCTTTTCCTGACCCCATCATAACATCCAAATGTCTTCCAGGATGATATATATATATATATATATATATATATATATATATGAGATAGCAACAGTGTTTACAGCAATCAACACCATTACAAGAAATCATTACAGTATTCCGGTTTCACAATCAGAAAAATGGGAATGAATCTGATCAAATTATGTGACAGTCTATTACTTACAAAAAATAATCAATTACAACTGAAGATTAATTGTCCCATTTTATTTTTCCAAATTTTACAAACCAAAATTCAATCTTATAAGATATAAAATAATTCTGCAGAGAACTGATATTTTAAGGGACATCATCTGTATTTAACAGATTTCTAAACCTCTGCAGAACACTAAACTGTAACAGATACTAACAAAACTGTTACTGTACTGTGGGTTACATGACAGAGAGAAATGAGATTGAGTTAGAGTTTAATCTGTGATGTAATGAAAGGCAGAGAAATAAGAGATAAATGAGTGAGAGACAGGAAGTGAGAAACAGGAAAGGCCCTCACCTGACTGTCCAAGTACATGAGATTCCTCTGTAGGTGATGGGAAAGAATTTCACTCTAGAGAGGCCAGAGAAAATGAGATGAGTGAGAAAACGTGAGACACAGAGAGATGCTGTTGGAGATTAAGGAGTTCAGAGGTTGGGGGTTGCCAAACAAGTATACAAGCCATTCAATGCAAAGTCAAGAACCGCCACAAAACGGTTTTGCTGCAAAGCTCCCGGAAAACTCAAGTTCATCATGCAGTTCTGCAGGGCTACAGGGATGTTAAAAGGGCTTAGCAAAAATACATGCATTTAATACATGCATTCACCCCAGAACACAAAAAACAGAACAATAAATAGCTTTCTGGATTTTAGGAATTGATGCTCTGATCAGAATAAATATGAAAAATAATATTTTATTGTTTAAAATTATATTTTGTACCCAGCCCTATACTTCTATAAGATAGATGCAACAAGCCAAATAAGATCATCAGAAACTAAAAAACAAATTGGATATAACGTCAACCAAGAAAAAACAATGCACTAAAATATGCGCTAAAACTAAGAAACGCACTCACATGCGGAACAACAGATCATGTTTTCAAACTGCGTCACTACATTCATGCTACAGACGCACAAAACATGATCAGAACCGGGAGGGGCTGCAGGGAATCGCAAAGGTTATCAAAATATCATGTTAAATCTTAAGACCAAAACTAAATTTCAACATCAATCAACAGCAGCATGCAGCAGCAATGAGAAAACACTAAACTAGGGAATAAAGGGGCGGGTTGCGGGCAGGGCTGGGTGACAGCAAACTAAGAAGCCCTTTGACTCAGGGATGCACAGGACAGCACACACGCGAGCCGGCTGACCTTTGGGTTGGCAGCATCAAGATTTAGCTGCATGAGCTGCGCGAGTGTGTGCTCGCGGAGGCTGTTGAGCTCCGCCTGCTGCCGGCGCAGCTTGATGAGCAGCAGGGTGAGTTCCTCCGGCTGCAGCGGGGGGACAGGAGCAATGTTAGTGTGAGGAGGGCAGGGGGGCTACGGGGGCACGGATGGTGTGTTGATTTAGAGGAAGTTTGTTTGGTGTAATGGTATTTTAAAACCATTTCTTTGAATGCAGCCAACTTCAATTACCATTACAAAACTGAAACAAATAAGCCACATTTGAGGAACCATGTTTTCTCAGCAGCTGTGTGGAAGGTCTTGTGCCTGTAATTTCATCTTTAAAAGTTTAAGTAAAAAATAATGATGAAAAATTAAGAGAGCAAACTGCTACTGCAGGGGATACAATGAGGCTGTCACCTTAAAAAAAAAAAAAAAAAATTATGAAATTAAACTCCATGCACTGTAACAAATACATTTTTATATGAGCTGCCCAGCAGCAACGAGCAACAATTCATTGTGTTATTAAAATAAAGAAAACAAGACATTAATAGAGAAGCTTAACAGGGAAAGACTTCAGATTGTTAAAACTTAAAAGCGTAAGTGTGAACATAATTCTGGTTTTGTAGTAGCAGCTCACAGTATTAGCACACAAACACACTCTCAGCTCTTTGTAAGAAATTAAAAGTGAGGGCTTTAAGAAGCTTCAATCACTGATTGTTCTTATATAAAATAAGCACAAATAGGAGTCTATACAAGCTACACTTATGACAAATTCAAGCATATATATGTCAGTACAGGCCTTGTTTTCACCAATGAAAAATAACAATGCTGTAAGGGTTTAGTTCCCTGAATGACTGACGCAGAAGCTACAGAGGAATAATCAATTGAACAGGATGTTTTCATAACCCTCACAACCTGGTTTTTGTTCGTGTTACATGAAATATGTGGTCTCCCTGACTACAGCCCACTGAAATGTGTCTAAACCTCTGATTACATCAACCTTTAGTCTAGACCACAAGTAAAACATGCTGTTCTAAGAGGTTCCATCTGAAAGCCAAAGTCCGAAAGGCTTTTGCTTTTCTTTAGCGGCTGAAACATACAAGCGCGCAGAGTTTGAAAGAAGAGCAAAGTTGTGGATGTATCAGTGAGGAGGCAGTGGGTGGAGAGAGGAAAGCAAGCATACCGTTTTGCCCTGCAGTGTCTGTGCGGTGATGCTCTGCGCTGGAGGCACAGGTCTGCGTTCAGGAGGAAAGGAATACTGACAGAGAGAACATGAAAGTAGATGAACACTGAAGATCACCAAACAAAGCATCAGATAAAGACTGGAGATGAAGCTTAGAAACTTCATCTCTTTGCTTCCACACCTTTTACCCTATACATTCCTGTGACTTCATGATTCCCTGAATTTAAAGGATTAAAGGATAAAAACAATTTCTTTAAAACAAATGTTTAAAAACAAATACAATTTCTAGCCCATGAATATAAAATAATTTTAAAGAATATATTCTGGAAAAATAATAAATATGAAATAATTGGTTAGCTTTTTTGTTACCATGTGAATCAGACACTGACTTGTGACTGTACGAGTCATTTAATTATATTAAAGCTACAATCTGTAACTTTTGCCTCTCTACCGCCATCTCTGTTTGAAACATAAAACTGCAGGTTACTGGTGGAGTTATTTTCTTAATGTGGATAATGAGGTTAAATTATAACTAACTGCCTTCAACAACAAGCTACAACGCTGCACCATGTCACACAGTTGCTGGATCTTCTGCTTTTTGATTTATTTCAAACCAAACAAAATGTTACAGCTTGCAGATTTAACTAAACATAAATAAATAAAAATACCAAATTCATTAAAGATTTTCCTGTTCTGGAAATCAGTTTTCTGTACATGGTCAGGGTGTGTGACTCTACCTTTGAGATGTGCGTTCGGTGGCGCCGTTCCAGAGTCACGTCTCCGCGGAACACTGGGGAGGAAACTTCAGAGCGGGAGTCCGGGTTGAGGGGCCGGTTTGAGGAGAAGGTGTGGTAACCAGCCAGAGATCCATGGGAAGGGGAGGTGGGGATGGATTCAGCGATCTGACTCATAGTTTTAGGACTGGGCAGTGTGCCGTACCCGAGCCGACTGTGCGCTTGCCTCTGTTGCCACTCGTACAGTTGCCACATGGTGTCGTCCCGTATAGAGCGCCGCTTCTCCGCCGTCGTGGGCTGCAGGGCGCGGTCGTACACTGACCCTGCCACGCTACAGATGCTGTCCGGTCGCAGCATGTTGCGCGGCAGGGTGCGGTAACCCTCGGGATACCGTGGTACGACCTGCGGCCGGTGGCTGGGCATGTTTCTGGGCAGAGTCTGGTAGGAAGTGATGCTGAAACACACAAAGAAAGAAAGGATGAGAAAGTTTACACTAAATGCACTTAAAGTGTCTGTGGATAAAAGCATCTTCTAAATGCATTAATGTAAATGTTATGCACTTCCATAAGAGGGTTTTAAAGTACAATTATGCTAATGGGGCCCGTCTTTGTCTTGATGATTTCTTACAGTGCTGCAGGCCATAGTTAAAAACTGACTCATTAGTATATGATAAAAAGTTTAGTGTGCTGTCTTCACCTCTCCCTGCATCCTGAGAACAGCTGATCATTAACCAACTCAAATCATTAATCACTCGTCTGTCCTTCTTCTCAGAGATTTAGAAAATTACAGCATGCAAGAAAACAAGCATACGCTGACCTCAGTCCATTAAAAACTGAGACCTGTTTTTCAAGCACATCGTTATATGTTAAAGAAGCAGTGAGTTAAAGCTGGCTTGGGCTTTGTGGGGTTTTTTTTCACCAGGCCTCTCCAAGACCTGGTGATCTTGGCCTATATCCCCTTCACATATATAGACAAAATTAAACGACCTGGCACGCAAGGGCTTGTAGCAGCAGAGTAAAAATCAATAAAGAGTTTTAAGAGCCACGTCTCTATTTGCTGAAGACAAGAAGTGTTGTCCGGAGGCAGGACCGATTCCACAGCTCACAATACTGTTACTAAGGTTCTGCAGAAGTACATATTTGCGTAATCGACTTGTTGGTGAGACGCCTTAAAGAATAAATGGCTAATAAAGGAAGCCCTGTTTACTTTGGAGTTCACATGACCCCAGCTGGACATATTCAACATCAAACACTATGTCACATTTAAAACATCGCAACAGAATGCAACAGAATGCAACAGAATGCAACAGAATGCAACAGAATGCAACAGAATGCAACGGTATGCGGCGCTCTCGAGATGCCCTTTCAAAGGCAACACTCGTGGACGGATGCTCAAAAAAACAGCAACAGTTTGCTGGAGATTTGAAAAGTTTAGTTTGCTACCTGACGAAAACTGACAGATCTCTTTTTGTATGCGATCACATCCTGCTGATGGTTCGAAAAGAAAGTTTGTGATTGGCCAGGGCATGCATTCACACAACAACTGTCAAAAACGAACAAAACGGAGCTATTCTGTGCCTGGAAAATGAGACGTGCACAAATATTGATGCAGGTTTTAGATTTTTGAACAGTCAGAGACGTGCTTCACCAAACCTTTTGATATTCGGCATTTTAAATAACACAAACGCATGCTGCCATTTTCTCTCCTCGCTGGGCCGCTTGACAGCAACTCTTATACACTTTCAGACAAATGTTAGTGGTGCTTGAGCACAAATCTCCATGTTTTATTCATCTGAGGAGAGAAGAGCAGAACAAACGCACGTCCTCCAGCTACACAGCTAAACGGAGGACGGCACCTGACAGAGATGTGTGGCTCCTACATAACAAACCTCCTCCGCCCGGGCCAGTATGAGCCGACTAAGGAACTGAGACCAGCAGAAGTAAAAATATCTGTTGGGTCATGATAAAGAGCTCATATGAGAGAGAGATGCTGAAGTTTGTTGCAGCAGGATGCGTCAGGGTGTGGGAGAGACATGCTGAGTTCTGCCTGACCTTCTGGCTGTGCTCTCTGGGGCCTGATGTATATGAATCTATTGTGTAGTTGTCTAGTTTGGGATGTGGATAGACAAGGGTATACAAACTTACAGCTACACAATAAAATTAAACATTTAACAGTGATACTTGTAAAAGTTGTACAGCTATCACTGTATAATCACTACAAGTTGTTTTAACTTAATGTGTGCTCACAATTTCTACCCAAAATAGAAATTTAGTGCTTTGCATAACTAAATAGATGTATAATTGTTATAAAAATATCCAAACACTAAGAAATATCTTGATATGTAAGGTTCCTCACCTCCTAGTATCTTCATCTGGGGCCCGTATGCGCTGGGTCCGAACCCAGTGCTCCAGCTGCTGCATGGAGTTGGTTCTGCTCAGGGTTCTCTCGGGTTCTGCAGGCTGCGGCGGCACTGTTATTCTCTGGGGTAACGTGTTGTTTATTTCTCCAGGGCTTCGATCTCCTGTCCGTTCTCCTGAACCATTGACCTGGGGCGGCTTGTACGGAGCAGATCCGCTATGGAGTTGTCTGGACGAGGACACGGCTGCCGCGATGGCCGCCGCTTGGGCAGGCTGGAGTTTGATGCTGTTGATCTTGGTGATTGGTCGCTCCACGGCGCCCTCTTTCTGAAAGCCATACTTCTCACCCTCACGTGGAGGTGGAGCTGGTTTCTCCAGCTCCTTTGGCTGAGTATGTATATCTCCTTCCCGCTGGAGCGTGGGAGGAAACCTTCCATCTTTCTGCAAGATCATCTCACCATCTTTTGGAGGAACGTACTTGTCGCCGTCCCTCTGAAGCGTGTATTTATCTCCATCCTTGTGTACTGTGTACTTCTGTCCATCTTTCTGTAGTAAATACCTATCTCCATCTTTGTGAATGGCGTATTTATCTCCATCCTTCTGTAGGACATGTTTCTCCATGTCTTTTTGAAGCATGTACCGGTCTCCATCCTTCTGCAGCGGCAGTCTTTGAGCATCTATTTGCAGGCCATATCGTTCGCCATCCTTTTGCGCGCTAGCTCTACTCTCTTTGTCTTTCTGGATGCAGGGCTGTTTCTCCAAAGGCTTCTTCTGCTTCTCCTCCTGGCAAAGGTTCCTCTCGTTGTTTTGGATCTCGGGTCGGGTCAGGACTCTGTGATTCAACATGTTGTTCATCTCCTGAGGGCTACGCGGCTCAGCCTTTACCTTCTCGAGCCTGCGAATTAGATGAGAACAGAAGACAACAATAACAATAATAACATGCTCAAACATGTGATACTGCAATTCCGTGAAACTTTAATAAAAGATGCATCTTTTAAACCAAACATGTTTTTCTTTATTTATCCAACAACAGTGTTTTGATGTTTTGAAAGACCATTTCAGTGTCTTCATTCATTTCCATTTACGGCTGTGATGTTGTGTTTTTCAAACACATTTTGCATTGTTTGCATCATTAGTCATCTCTGATTGTGCTGGAAGCTGCAGACAGACACACAGACTGAAACTCTTCCTCTACTCTCAGAAAGCTGTTAACTATCTGTGATATTCTCGGATGAGAACAAGTTGAGGTGTAGAAAGTATACAGCTTGCCTCAAATGAACTTCAGTTCAGGAAAACAACAAATGACAAATGTTATAAAGAACTGTTGCAGTGACTCAGTTTCCTTTGAAGTGTGTTAATAAAGTTAACAACAGTATAAAAAGCCCTCAAATAAATGTAAAAGCTATATTTATTTCCACAAACACATGCAATATGCAATACAAAGATATTAATGGGTATTGTTATGACTCATGACTGGTTCATTTGTGCTTTTGGTTTTCCTTCCTTCTAAATGGCTTAGTGTGGACCTGTAGTATGGTACGTGTATATTCTGTGCCATTATAAATGGGAGGAAGACATGTCTAGCTTTAAAATGTGTCGCTCTTTCAGATTATTCTCAGGGGGCATTTTTACCTTCTGACTGGCTCTGTGTGGACCAATGCCGCGTCGGTCATAACCTTCATCCACGACTCCATATCTTTGGCTGTGTCAGTGCTGAAATAGTATGTACGCATGTTCGGATGTGTTGCCTAGTTGTGGGAAATCAACAGAGTAACCTGGAGAAAAAAAGACCAAAATAACAAGTGAACACAAGTATGTGCTGGAAGATGTGCTTCACGTGGATGTTTTAACTCTTCTTTCACAACAGTTATGTAAAGCTCTAAAGAGTGAAAAGCACTTTGCAATAACTAACAAGGGCTGTTTTCAACATCTACTGATTTCTACCGATACTTTACAGTATGAACGGCCTCTAAATTGTTCAAAAATCTTTCCTATGTAGGCAGCATACTAGGGTTTGAAGTACAGCTAAGGTGTTTTTGACTATGTGCTGATATTTTCAAATGAATTAACATGATTATGTGGAATTGCGTAGACTCAAGACTTACCATGAGTGAAGCTTCGCCCAATAAACAGGTTGATGTTTCAGTTTATAAAGCCTCGTGAAGAATAGTGAGACATTGTGAGATGAGAAATAAGATTGAGACATGAGTCAACACAAAAATCTCCAGAAAAATCTCCACACAAAAGTTATAGGAACTGATATTACTAACAAGACAAGGTTAGTAAGCAATTTTCACTAAGTCAACACTAAGTTGTAGAAATACTTCAAAAACAGGGATTTGACTGCATCACTATACATCCCAGTTTAGTGCCCCATAGACTTGCAATCTAAGTGTGTTACAATTATTGTGGTTGCTTTGAGTCCAAATTATTTTCGGTGGTATTCGACAGCACGCTGAACCTGAAACAAACTTCAAATCTGAAATCAGAAAGCTTCTCAAACTGAAGTTAATGGTTTCACTGCAGCCATGTGTGACCTTGAGCAGAATGTCAGGAGCGTTCCACATCATTACAGTCTGACAGAGATCTGAACACCAGATCTGATTAAATTCATAGACAAACTGCCCCCATGTGCCACCCTAACACAACACGCTCTGCTCCAGAGAGAGACTAAATCTGTCTGCGCTCTGGAAGAGCTCTTTGGAGATGGAGAACCCATTACAGTTCACTCTAAATCCATCTGTCTATAGGAAAACTCAAGACAGGTCGACGCTGGGGCCTGGTGAGTGGTGTGTATGCTCTGAACAGAGATTAAATCTTTCCTGGTACGATTTATTTCGTAACACTTTATAAAAAACAAAAATAAATTTAAAGTCTCATTTGAATATGAAATCGACTTGAACGCATCTGATCTTTGAACACAAGTCAAATCTACATGTAACTCAAAACTTTGAAATCCAACACAAAACAAGACTTCTCCTCAAAATGCTTTTAGATGGTAATGAAAAAGTTGAATAAATTTCCAAAAATAAATAGGTTTGTTTAAATAAGCTATTAGACAGTTTGAATTAGTGAAGGTGGCAGCTAATAATCAGCATGTTCTTCTTCTGGAAATTTGACGTTCAGTAAAATGACTGTAAAATGACGATTTTAGGTTCAGTGGAGGGTTTCACCTTAGCTTGGCCATCCGTCCACTGAATCTTTCTCTTAGAAATCACACAGAACATTTGCTTAGAAAATCAGGTCACATTTCAGAGGTTTTGAATACAGACTCTGACCTTGAAGGCATATTTTCTGCTGATGTGGTCATCCACGGACAGCATGGAGATGTGGAAACTGGGTAGAAGAATACTGCCCAGGATTCCCTCTTCCTTCTCGTCTGAAGACAGAGAGAAAAATGAAGCACAGAACATTAACAACAGTGTTTTCCAAACCATCCCTGTGTGTTCTGTGTTATCTGTTATAAAGGGATAGTTCACCCAAAAGTTTTTTCCATCATTTACCCTCATATAATTCCAATCCTATTTGACTTTTTTTCTTCTGTGGAACACAAAAGAAGATATTTTGAGAAATGTCTCAGTGGTTTTGTGTCCATACAATGGAAGTCAGTGCCAGTGTTGTTTGGATACAAACATACTTTAAACTTTCTTCTTTTGTGTTCCTCAGGAGCAGAAAAGGTTTAGAACGAAGGTTTACAGGCATTATGACATGAGGGTGTGAAAATGATGGAAGACTTTTCATTTTTGGCTGAACTATCCCTTTAATATGCTGAAAACAGCAGAGAGCAATTTCTCATCAACTCAAGACTTGTGCTTTGTTGCATCTCACACTTTGCTTAAACATAATTCATTACATAATTCATAACTCATAGTGAGTTATGCCCATGCTAAGCTTTCTTACATAAATGTAATTGGTGAGCCACATAAAGATTTATTATAATAACAAGAACGCATCACGACACAATCTTCTTTTAAAAGTTGCACAGAGCAAGTTTTGTGTCTACAGCTGTGTTAGCAGGCATCCCACACACTTGCTTCTGGCAGACTGTGACGCTCAGATCTGTGAAGCAGCGTTCAGAACTTCAGCAACATGTCACTGCAGAAGAAAACCCACCAGCGGCTGACAGCCCACCACCTCGCTGAATTACTGACAGCAGCCAGAGAGGAACAAACAAATAATAGCCGACAGAGATGAGGTAGTGGTATAGCCAGGGGAGAGTGATAGCCCCAATTTTCAGATTTTAAAATCTCCCGTAGTCAAGATAAGATCCTCGTGATGGATTTTGCTAAAGCTAAAAAGTCAAAGTTCAGTGGTGGATATCTGAAACATTTTTTTTTTCTGAACCAGAATGAAATCTGTGCCTGCAGAACTCTGCAGAAAGTGCCACAGGTTCTCCCCTGATCTTTCATACATTTCTTAACATTTCCAGCCTCTGCGTATTTCTTTTGCCTTAAAATACTCAGAAATGGTGTTAATACAGAAGGTAAAATTCTGTATGTGTGTCTTGTTAACACAAACGCAGTATTCTCGGCTCTGTTTTAAATCAACACATATATTCCTATTGGCCTATCATTGCCATAATCTTAACTACACTGATCACTGTTCATTTACTGTGTTAAATACAGGATTTTTTTTAAGGCTGCATTCCATACAACACTAACCTGAAATAACACCCAAATAAACAGATATTTGCCTACTGGCTGACAGTGTTTTGGATAGTGTGACGGCAAGATGATGTCACCGACAAAGAAAATAATTTCAGAGGCAGAGCAAGTTTTTGGAGTTGGGAGGAGTAATTGTGTGAAGTACCATCTCACACAGACAGAGGGCGTGAGAGATTTACCCTCGTCTGATTATAGTCAGTCCAGGCCATGCCTTACATCATTTATATACACTCTCATTTTTACACACCAGACCTTTCTGAAAAATATTCAATACTACAGAGAGAGAAAGAGTGAGTAGAAAAGAGAGAAGAGAGAGAGAGAGAGAGAGAGAGAGAGAGATGATAGGTGATATGTACAGGTTTGCAGTCAGAGCACACCTCCTATGTGAATACTTCTCTCTTCTCCATCAGCCAATAAACTGTCTCATCCTCATGGGCCCAACTATGAACGTGAGATCAGACTGAACTGATGGACTATTTAATTGCACAATTTACTGATATCTAACAGCACATCCTCAGGAAACGTCAGGGGACAGCGGGTCGAGATTCCTGTCCAACACAACACCACTGGGCTCAGACATCCATGTCATCCACTCATCTCACTTCCCCCGCCTGATACAATCAAACAACGGTATATTGTGGTATTTTCCTCAGTAAACTATAACGTGATTTCACATTCCTACTGTATACAGTTAGAAATTATCATACGATACATACCATACATTACTACACCAGCTGTAGGAACTCATTTTGTGTGGATGGCGTGTTTCCTACAGCAAGATCAAAAGTTGCTGTCTTCATAACTCTTCTGATGACCACTTACATGTCTTAAGATATTATTCACTGACAGAGCGAATAATAGCAGCCGATTTTTACTGTACAGCTGCATTTACAATACAAGCTTTTAAAAACGACTGCAGCAAAAACAGTGTTTAGAGGTTTTTGCACTGGGATGCCGTGCAAAACTTGCAGATAAGCGTGCATATGTACTACTAAATCACCGCGGGTTATAACACAAAGGAACGTGAACCAGAATAAACGCTTGGTCCCAGGGCAGAAAGAGAGCAATAAATGCAAGAATTAGACACATATTCAGGGTGATGGTATGTGTGTGTGTGTGTGTGTGTGTGTGACTGCACTAAATAGATGTCCAGCTCACCTCTGTAGTAGAAGAGACACATATCGGACAGCACAAACCACCTCTTCTTCCACATCTTCATCCCTGTACTGTCCTGCAAAGGTCCCACAGCACAACAAAAACGTCAGTCAAACCATCCAACCAATGCAGTGCAGTATGGCTGCGCCAGAGCCCGCCCGCCGCCAATGCATGCTTAAGTCAGTCTCAAAGAACAACATCATGTCTCTTCAGGCAGCTCACGTTATTTATTAACATTGCTAACAAAACAAAACTTCTGTTTCTTTTAGTCTCGCGCTGAGTTTCTAATATCGCCCTCCATTTTGCGACTGTTCTCCAGAGCTCATCTCTGTTTCATCTCTGTAAAGGCAGTTATTTCATTTGAGAGATGAATCATATTTGTATTCCTCCCTCATGCTGTACGGTTTGTTTGCATCGTGTAAGCGTGTAAAATTTTATTTAGAGAACAAAGGCCGTTGATTCTGCGTGTGCTGTGGGAGTTTGATGGAGGATGTTTTGGGAAGAGGGTAGACCACCTCTGAAGTCGTGTCTTCTGCTGGAAACGCTGCGCTTTCAAAGAAGCGCTGCTGCAGCGATCACACGCGCAGAAGTGACTGATGCAGCTGTATCACAGTGTGAAAACTGCCTGCCACTCGCTTTATGTTCGTTTCATTTTGCCCTTCAGGAGAAACTGTTTGCAAAATGATGCAAAAGCGCAAATATGCACCGTGGAATTGTGCATATACTGCGATAAACAGACAGATTGAACTTTTGATGGGTAAGCTCTGATGTGCAAATCTGAGAGAACATGTCCAACATGCAGCAGGCGTTGACCTCTGCATGAACTAACAAAACAGTAATACCATGGTATCTGAGATGGTAACTTAGCATTACAACTATGTTTTTTGGACATACCATAATATTCTTAAAGGTACGTCAGTTTAAGTTTAGTGGAGTCACGCACCTGTTTGTAAAGCCATCCGTTCTTCACAACAGGTGCGTTCGGGTTCCTCTTGATGGAGTTGGACCTCTTCCCAAAATTGTGGACTTTTTTTGAGGACCTTGATGGCTACACAGTGCGAGAAGGGTTATTTCAAGAAAGATGCTTTTGATGATGATGTATATAATTACAACTTACAAACACAACTGGTTAGTGTAGTTCAGAAAGTGTGTGTGAGCCGTGCATTTTAAAACACTGAGCTTACCATCTCCAAGTCTCAACTTTAAAAAATTCAAAACACGCTGCCAACAATCTGACTATGTGAAACTGCTGAGGCGTGTTTGTGAGTCTCAGCAAAATGTCGTTTTCTCTCTCTAATGAGACACAATCAGTCAGGCGAGTGTAGTCTCTTATCTCAGAGCTTCAAGCTTTTTAAAGGGCTGATCAGACTCAATGACCTCGCCAATGTACAAATGCTTACAACAAATCATCAGGACAGGAAATTACTTTCTCTGACATCATTTCCTGGATTGACATGACAAACAACAACTTATGTGTTCCATTTTGCCATGCATCATCTTTCATGTGAAAAAAATAAATATTAGTTATTGTCATGTAACTAATTAGTTGGTCTTTTATCCTAACCAGCATGTTACTGATATGACTATAGAGTTGTGCCTCTATCTTCATCCTCTAGAATGCACAACAAAAAAAAGAATACAGCTAAAAAAAGAACTAACAAATCTAGATAAATTGGTCAATCTCACTGGTTAAGTAGTCGAGCATCCAGACTCACCCGTCCCTGAGAGATTTAGCACTGCTATTATACTCTACTACATCAACTCAACACCATTGACCAAAGAAAACACAGGAAATGAACGTGTGTGCCGTAATGAGGACGACAATTGTGTAACATGTTACTGATGCATGATGGGATAGCCCAATCTGTTACTGCCACCAGGTCAAGGTCAGTGCGTCATGCTGAGTGTATGTGTGTGTATACACTCACTCTGGTTGTCGGGCTGCTGGGGTGTGTGGTGTAGTCTGAGCCGCCGGTGTAGTTGGAGGCTTCACTCATTGTGCTGGTGGGACGTTCTTTCTTTTCAGTCGCTGGAGCTTTAGTCGCTGGTCTGAGAATATGATGGAGATGCACGAGCATCATGTTAAACGCACAGATGCACATCCAGACAGCGATTTACAGGAACATTTGAGATTATTTTCTTCTAATGTCTGTACAGTTCAGCATCTACTGCACACTGCTGATAACCACAGACAACAATGTGTACAAAAATAAACTCATCTTAGTATGCAAGCATGCTGCACTTTAAAAAAAAGGTTTTATGTTTATAAAGAAGTTTAAACAGCCTAAATTATTCATTATCATAATCAGCAGCATGGCAGAGATGCAGTATGTAGACATTCATACAAGAAAATAACCCGTAATATTACTTTAAAGACTGAAGGCAGAGTCTCATCTTTCTGAGAAACTGCGAAACGCTAGAAAGTTTCTAAACTCTCCTTTAATATGCTGAAACACTTCAGCACAGAGAGAGAGAGAGCGAGAGAGAAAGAAAGAGAGAGAGAGAGAGAAGAGAAAGAGAGAGAGAAGCCTCATGCATCAAAGCAATTACTCACTCCACGTCTCCACTGACCTCCTCCTACACAATTGACAACCTTAAATGGCCTGCCAACTCCAGGTCTAACAAACCGCGCCCAAAGTTTATGACCTAGTCAAGCTGAAGGGCAGAAGAATCTGAACGCAAGAAAGCCGGATAAAAGTCAAGGTTCTAAACGATCCAGATCGGCACCGTGTCCCAATCATTTAATGAAAGCGAAGGGAAATAAAACAACTAATATGGCAGGAAACCATGAATTCCCCTCAGAAGGGAGCCGGATTTGAGGGGCATCGCCCCACAGGGTCGGCCTATATTCTGACGTCTGGGGAGATCAATATCTAGAGCGAAGGAAAGACAGTAAAAACAGAAGCTACCTGGCTTCTGAGTCACCTTGCAGGAGAAAAACACTCTCCATTTCACAAAAGATGAGCATTAGCACATTTGTTTGATTCTGCTCTGCTGAAAGATCCCAGAGTCAGCGGGTCAAATGGCCCACATGCATTTAACACAGACTGTTTAAATGTGTTACGTGACCACACAGGCATCCAACTTTGCCTTCAAAACAGACACAAAGAATCACATTGTGAGATGGTGCACACAGTCATCTGATCATGCACACACCAGCGTCACACAGAGAAATGGTTAACAGGACAAAAAAATACAGAAAGACACCAGAGCTCTGGACACACAACTAAAAGAAACTGTGCGACAGGCTTGCCTGATACAAAATGGCTTCTTGGTGGCTGTTAGGGTGGCTAGGTGGCTGCTACCCAACTAAGCATTTTAGGTTGCAAGAACGTTTCCCTAACATTTTCATTAAGTAACAAAAAACTTGGTTATAACTAAAGGTTATTTGGACTGTGTTAGGAATGTTCAAAACATCCAAAGCATTGTACTATCATTACTGCAAGAACATATGATAACTTTGAGAGAACTTTAAGAGAATGTTAGCCTATGTTATGAGAACAGTTGCTTCGAGTGCTGTAAGTGGTTACAGAGTAATTGATTACTGATCTACCATATTTAAAAACATTTTCTATGACATTGTGGTCTCTAGATGTGGCTGGAGTCAAATCCTTCAGTATAAGCATCAATAAAAGTGATGCATGCTTTAACAAACAGCACTAATTCCACATGACAGATTCATTAGGGGAGGCCCAGGCCTGCTGGTTCAGGCTAGTACAAGGATCCAAGTACGACCTTCCAGGCAGCCGAGCTCAAATTAAATTGAGCATTCAACACGGCTATTAGCGCTCATTAATTAATCTGTTCTCATATAATGAGCTTTAACGCGCCGCTGCTTAGCCACACTGGCGGGCATCACTCAGATGACATGTGACCGCGTCTTCAGCCCGACATCAGAGGAGGAACAGCAGGAAGTGTGAAATCAGTCTAGTGTCACCCAGCTAACCCTCAGCGGTAACTGACTGTGTGGTTAAAATGAGTTGGTTTGTGTTGAGACAATCAGGAATAGCTGAATCTTGAAAAGTGGTTTGTAGGTTGGAGGAGTGGAGGGCGTGGTGATGTTAGCAAGAAAGGAAAGCCATTTCAGAGCAAGTTAATGCATTTTGTTAAAGGATGATGAAAAGCATCTCTCTCTAAAAAATGTTTCTCTTTTTGTTTTGTTTCCATGTTGGATCTTCACCTTACTATATTGCAAAAGGTCCAAAACAGAGTTCTTTTCAGGTCAAACTTTATTGTCACCCAGTTTTGTATGCCAGATGTTACCCAGAAAAGACAGGTTAACAGTGTTCTGGGCTTTTTTGGGCATCACAGCTCCAGAACATAGAGACTAAATTAAGGAAACAGGCCTTTAGGACACTTTCAGAAAGAAGATAAGCTTCACTCTTCATGGTTGTTCTCATATTTCTACTTCAGAACTACATTTTTTTTTATCTTGCTGTTTGAAGTACTAATAATTACTGTATAGGGCAATTTTCACTATCATGTACTCATGTGTATTATAAGGTTAGAAATTAAAAATGCCATTAGAGATCAACACAGTTGCCATATGACTGTTAAAACCAGGTTCTTTAAAATATCAAAAATGAACACGTTCACTCACTTTCTAACAAGAAGCCACCGGGAGCGTGTGATGTCCCATAACGATGCACGTTAAACTGTAAATCCAGATAAATGAGTGTTTTATCTCAGTCCAACACTTGACAAGACTGTTTGCAGACACAAAAAGTTCCCCGTTTAGTGCGTAACACATGGGATCGCGGGACCCCTGCTGAAGTGATGGAGGACAACCTAATTCATTTCTGACAGAGACCGAACACCTGATCTTCACCACGTTCAAAGAAGCAATTGGCTCATCATTCGTAGTCAACATGAGCAAGATAAATTGGACCGCAAACATAAATCTTGCATATCTTCACATTAGGAATGCATAGCAGGATCTCAGGCAATCCAGTTCAAATAGCGCCTTTGGTTAGTATTTGAGCAGAATTAATGAGACAGAAGGGCAAAACAACCAGAGATGAATGGAGGCTCCATTTCTAAAAAGCAGCAGATGAAGCTTAAGAGGAAAAAAAATGGAGGACAGGCAACCCATCAGCTCCCTGCAATTACCTGTTTAAAACAGGATGGACAAGTTTCCCACAATTCAAGCTGGAAAACAGAAAAGGAAAGACAATGAAGTGAATGCATTTCAGACATTTGAGGCCTTTAAACAACTCAGAAGCAAATTATAATCATGACACACATTCACCAGAAACTCAATGAAACCATCAGATGAGAAAGATTCCTGGCAACCCTGCTGTAAAATCCAGATAAAACCAGCTTCCCTCTGAAGCTGGTTTTACATGTTGTTTTTAAACCTGGTCCAAGCTGGTTTAGATGTTTGAGCTGGTGGGACTAGTGGGTAGAACATCTTGGTTTACCAAACTGGTGGGGACCTGGTTGAGATGGTAAACCATGTCCCAAAACACAGCTTGTTGACTAGCTTGACCAGCTGATGACTTGATTTTTCCAGCAGGGCTACATTAAAAGATGAAATAATAAAAAAAAGAATAGTGAAGGTGTTGTGAAAACAATTTACTGTAATGCTAAGTGTACTTCAGATGTATTTTGCCATTGCTCGGGCCTGTGTTACTGATTTGCCCTTAGACCAGATCACAAGCAGGCTGGACCTCAGTTGGAGTCCAGATGGTTTCAGCGCTCAAGGCGACTACAATCTGCTGCGCAACAAATGTAAAACTCAACTTTATGTACAAGCTGTGTGCTAATGCAGTCACCACGACCTCCGACTGCTGTGCTGTCACACCACTGACGGATACTTAAGGAGAATCCCCATAGGTGGACAGCAGGAGGCCATCATAAAAGCATCTACATATGATTAATAAATGCATATATTACCATTATTTTACAGTATTCACCCGTGTGTATGCTGCTGATGGTGGAAAATGACTGCAAATGAGGACATCCTAGGGCAGTGGATTTCAACCCGTTTGACTTTAAGGCCCCGCCTATTGTGTAACACAATATTTGAAGCCCAGCCCATCTCACAATTTCTACCCAACAAAATATTCCAGAGCTATATTTGTATAGATGTATATTTGTTCTAAAAATAACCAAACAAAGAAATATCTTGATATTTTTCTTGGTTTTGTCTTAATTTCAAGTCATCTTGAGGCCCCCCTGGAAATTTGTTAAGGGCCTCTGGTGGGTCTCGACCTCCTGGTTTAGAACTTTGATCTACAATATAACAACAATTATAGTGGAAACTATAATGTACTTGAGCCTCAAATTTCAAAACCACCCAACAAAATCAGAAAATATGAAGAGGATAAAAAACAAAAACATGAGAGCAGTGATTGGCCAAATTAATGAGCTTCCACAGTGGGGGAGAACAAGGGCACTTGTCTGATGGAACTTGCAATGAAGCTTGTGTGAAATCTTCCACCCAGAAGCTTGAGAGAGGTGTAGTTCTTGGTAAAAGCGGGAAGGAAACCATAAGAACAAGGCAAGCATGTGGGTGTAAGAAAGAAGCAGGGCCGTGGGCCTCCGTAACCTTGTTATCAGGAAAGCGAGGCCCAAGTGCACCATTTAAACCCATTAGCCTCCTCCATTAGCACACTGAAGAGGTTAGCATCTTCTCCCACTCGTTTTTAAAATGGCAGTTTTCTGAGGTGGACATGGTAACTGCAAATGCACAAGGATTTGTTAACTCAAGCATGCAGATGAGTTCTGGATCTCAACAGACACAATATTCTCAGATTTAACAAACCTCAGCTAAATTAATGTAAAAGTATGCACAAGAACAGTGCTTCCCATGTATTTTGTGCAAAATAATATGCATTTCAGAAAAAATTGGATAACAAAAAATTGTTGGATAATAAAGCAGTTGAGTGGAACTGTCTCCTGTATCTGGTTCGTTCAGGGCAGATACATCAGTCTCCAAGCCTGCCGATACTCCAGAAAATTTTATTGCCCAGCTGATTAAGACAAATCAGTGATGTTAAGAAGCAATGCATTATTCGTCAGATAACAGACTGGAGGAGAACTGAAGAAAATCTATGAGCCAACAACGAGGGTATTCTTGAGGAACTGCAAATTAAAAAGAGCATTTCATTCAATACGAAATCTAGTGAGCGCCTGCAATTTATCTTTTTCAAAATGAACTACGCCATAAGACAAGATTACTAACATTATAGACAGTTTCTTTTTCTATTGGTTTCTTTGTGTGATAACCCAACAATCAGAAAACCACTAAGACATGGGTGGAATGAAGGGTACGACTAAAATCTTATACCGCAGTGTGAGCAATTTTATGTCACAGCAGTATATTATCATGTTTGCTGAGAAATAAAAAACAGTTTATATATAAAATTACCTTATCATCATACCACCCCAACCCTAGTCACAGATGTTGGCAACAAACTAATTAATAAATTCACATAACTAAAAGTAAAACAAGGATCTAAAGATCCGACAACCAATCAAACGACAGTCTTGACCAATCTAAGTCTGCGTCAGAATTAAGTCATGATCTCTACTACGAGATATCATGGCGTGCTTGGCACCACACAGCATATCTCACAAACACACAAGTACCTTAAAGTGCGACTTTCTCACCTCGCCAAACGCAGCCGGAATAAAAGCGTGAATCTCATTAGCATGTACCTCACTGAATTACAAGAGGAAACATGATGGAGGTGATAATTGAAACTGGTACAGAAACGGCTCTTAACATCAGCAGTGCTGAACTTAATCCCACACTCATTATTCTGTCTTGCTACATTTATATCAGCGCATTTTGGTTCAATCAAAGTAAAGAGGGATGCTTAAAATTAATGTACTGTTATTTTAAGTCTTTTGAAGCCATTTGATAGCTTTATGTGAGCCACAGTCTGAAATGTAATTATATTTAAATTCCCGTATCGTGACTGGTTATGCCCCACAAGGGAACCAATGACGTTTAGCGTTGCTGACATCAGAACCTGGTATCACTTATCTTGGTTTGCCATATTTAAATATACACAGACGCGAGACTTTTGAGAGATATGATTAAAAGGAAGATTGTCAGTGGACAACGCAATTTAAATTTTATTTAAATAAGCTTAAATCTCTGAATTTTTCTCACACAAAGGCGCTGTACAACTTTAGAAAAGTTTACTTGAGTAATTAAACGCATAATTTATATGGACAATGTTTATGATATGGTTACAATGTCTGACTGAACTGTCGATTCACAGTCAATGTTTGAAAAAGCGCAACGTAATATTCTGATAACTTCTGCCATTCCACAAAAGACAGGAAGTGACAAGTGACTGGATTGACATGAGTCAATAACGACAGATTCTTCAGGTCCTTTTAAAATCTAAATGAGGTGTTCTGTGCCTCAGACACAAATATCTGCTGTACAAACGTTTCTTTTCATGGCAGATTCCCATCATCTCCTCAGAGATAGAGGAGCGGGACGTTTATCTGCAGGAGCGTTTATTTGGCATTGTGGATGTGGAGGGAGGCGGCACTACAGAGATGAAACTGACAGTTTCACAAATGTCTGAATAAACAGCAAAGCGGGAAAGTGCTTCACTTTGCTGGAGGACACAGGAGAGAGTCAGGAGAGAAGAAAACAGAGAGAGATAAGGACGAGATGTTTTCAGCCTTCTTTCAGCTGTTTCAAAGCATTCAGCTATGGAATTATCAGGAGAGACGCTCGTGTTGGAGAGAGGAGGAGGAGAACGTCTCCCACAATGAGTCATGATTTGACTTCTTGTCGGGTCCAGTCTTATCCGACACCTCTCAGGATATCTGAGACTAAATTCTTTCTCAGGTCTTCTTTAATTGTTGGCCTGTTAATTTGTAACGGCTTTGTGCGAAAGTGTGGGAGTGTGTTGACTTGGTTTTCCAACAGTGCACAGACACACACACATAGACATAGTAACACAAGCACTCATTAACAGACAGGCGGTGAATAATAATGCTTTTAAAAACTTGAAAATGTCTTGCTTATGCGACAAAAATCAAAACATTATTATACTACAGGAACATGACTGTTCCTGTAGCTCAGCTGGTAGAGCATTGCGCTAAAAGCACAAAGGTTGTGGGTTTGATTTCCAGGGAACACACTTACTGACCAAATGTAGAAATTGAATGTAACACTGTAAGTTGCCTTGGTTAAAAGCGTCTGCCAAATGCATAAAAATGTAAATGTAAATTATTTAGTATTATTTTTACTGTCATACAGTAACTTACTGTTACAGTTACAGTAATGTGGATCATCACTGAGAATAACTGAAGTAAAATGTCCACACACATCACAGTAATGTGCCAAATTAATGTCCCAATGTAACATGTTAATGGTTCTAGAACAGATGCATTTTCTTAAAGCAAAATATAAAATATAATATAAACTGTTTTTTAAGACAGATGGTGAAATGTGACTGGGACGTGTTTGTGTGAATTTCACCCAACAAATGCAGCCATGAGTAAACTAATGGAGAATAATGATGTATTTTTGTCGGAGAGTCTCAAAAACATCTTCAGACTTATTTATCCTACAATCTCATTCCAGTCATTACAATTCATAATAGTGTTCATTACACCCTCAAAAACACTCTGAGATGTCCAGCTCTAGAGAGACAGTGCATTAGATAGCATGAATCACGATATTGATTTTGTTTCTGTCAGTTTCAGACAAAGCGTTCTGTTTCTGACTCCAAACCTCAGGAAACTGTGAAGAGCCGTTGAAGAGAGAGGCAGAAATGACTCACTGTTCGTTGACGACAAAGATGCAGTTGTCTTGCGATGGGACGTCTGTGACTGGATGCTTGCAGGTCACCTTCCGCTCATTGTGACTGTAGGAGAGAAAAGACACAAGAACGTTAGACAGAGACGGGCGTGACTGCTCTTCGCCCCAAACCTTTTGACACTTGATAAACAGCTCTTTGATAATTGTGAGTTTTAAACATGTGCATGCAAAGAAAAATGCAATTTGCATGAAATCCCTGCAGGAAAAATTCAAACCAGCTTAATCTGTTGTTTTTCTTGGTGTTTTAGGTTCGGGGTGTTCCATTAGATTTAACTAGCATGGTCACAGAGATCTACCAGTGTTCCCCTCACCAGAAGATCCACCCCATAACCCAGCATGGATCAGTTACGATCCATATTAAAACCAGAACATGGATGGACTTTACAACAAAATCCAGCTAAATACAACAAAATCCTCACCAATACCCAACAGACCAATATATATCCAGACAACATCAGGGTGACATCATCACTCTAAAAACAAGCACAAAACCACACACTTTAAAACCTGGTTCATTTCAGCCCCTTCAGCAGGTGGTCCAACTAAACAACAACCTAAAACAGCATGTAAAACCAGAACCAGCTGGTTTGAGCTTAATTTTCCATCAAAATCGATCTAACCATTTCAACATGACATGACACACTGCAGCTTTACCCACAAAACTCATTAGTAACTTCACACACATACACACACACACCTTGAGCGAGGGGTGGTGCTGAACTTCAGCATGTCTCTCTCCCTCAGGGGCCGCCAGTGGCTCCCGCCAGGTTCCTTCACCGCTGCCTGTCTCTCTCTATCCTACTGTCTCTCTCTTTCTCTTCTGCCGTTTATCACCAGTCCAACCATGTATCTGCTGTCGCGACATTCTCCAGTCATACGCCACGATCACAAGAGCATACATACGCCCACCGGCCCACCCTCCGCTCCTCTCCACCCTCTTCCTCTCTGCCATAATGCTCCCACGTTTCAATAAACACAATTCCCAGCACAGACACACAGTCGGTGGGAAGACAGAGAAGGCCGTTCACACGAGAAAATGGGTGCTTAGCACTGATAAGTGTACACAACGGGCTGCTGTCTCACAGAACGCTCAGGGCTGGTGGTTAACATGTGGAAACATCGCTTATGTCGGCGTGAAACTTGCAGAGAAATTGCGGGGTTATGTTTTATCACAAAAGAAACTAAACAAAAAAAAACAAAACAATCTGTCTGGACTTAATTAACATCAGAATAATTTCAAATCTGTTTAACAATACAGAAAGAGAAGTGCGTCCACTTTTCAATCAATCATTTGAGTATTCAGTGGTGTTTGCTAACACACATACTGAGGGTTAAAGATTTGATCCAAACAAATATTCAACTTTTGAGCTACAGGTTGAGCTACAGACCTCAAATCCTGCAAAAACACCTTCTAGCAACACATCTCCTTAGCAACCACCCAAAACACCTTAACAACCGCGTAACCACAGCCGGGCTACCACCCACAACCATCTACGATTGTGGAAGAGTTTTTCAAACTGCACAGAAGTCTAGATAAGATGCAAAAACTGAGGTAAATACCCACACACGCCCACCAGCGACTGGATGCATGATGGATTCTTAATGCAATTAGCATCTTTCCTCTGTGAGTGTTACCATGGCAACAATAAATTAACTAAAAAGAGCGGCAACAAAGCCGATCACGTTTGTGCTAAAATTACCTACATCCAAAGTTTTTCCATCAATCAATCCAACAATCATATCAGGGCTTAAATGAACAGATCTGAAGAGGAAAATAAAGAGGAGAGGAGATAGTGGTCCAAAAGATCTCATCCAAAGTGAACAAAAACAATCAATAATATGAAGATGCAAACTGTTACTCATGCAGACTTTAGGACAAATGCAGCTTTAAATGCATTTACGAAGGAAATTAGATATCAGCACATATATCAGCATATATTAACTACTGTAAAACATTGTGCGTTTGTTTGTTTTAAGCACTCTTACACTCACAACAAGCAGTTTGTGCAAAACTGACCAACTGGCATAGTCACAAAATTGGTTAATGTTATATCTCAAACAAACAATACTAAATATAGAGTCAATATACATCACCCAGCCCTAGTTAACACTCGTGCACAACCGTACATGTTGCATGACACAGAACATGATGTCACGTGTTGAACACATGCATATGCATGACTGACGGCAGATGTTCTAAAAATAGTTCTCTCTTCTACACACATTCTCTCTCCTTCTCTTTGCCACTCAGAGGTGCGTTTGAGCGAGGAAGTCACACTTCACTTGCTTCTGTCACAGACAGAACACCCAGCGGGCGTGGAAGGGTTGCGTCTGGTCTACACCTCTGCCAGGCCTGCAGGGAGAGCAGGTGTGCGGGAGAATGGCTACACGGCTCCAGCTGTGGACGTACAGTACACGTTTCCCTCCAAATGCTGCGAAAACATTCTGCTTTGAGATAAACCCCATTTACATACGTATTTCTGCATGTCTTTAACATAATGCCCCTCTGCTCTTTTATAGCCATGTTTACGGAAGATTTTTGTGCCTGCAAAAACATTTCCCGAAATCATTTATGACACGTGTGACGCTGCACACGTTTTGGGGTCATTTTGGTCTATACGCAGCAGTCCATCAACCTATTTTTATTTCAAATGAACAAAAAAAATGTTTTTGATGACCCGACTTTATAAAAACATCAACTGAATGTAGATCAAAAGGATCTGAGCTTGTTTGCTCTTGTGCTCTGTATAAAGAGCCCACGGCTACAGAACAACATTAATAGAGAGCAACCCATACAGAGTCCATAGCCCATCTGAGATGTGTCATTCTGGAAGCCTGCGGGAGGAAATTACCCACAATCACAAGTGCTTGTTACAGAAACATGCTTACGTGCTCATGAAAGAAAGCATTCTGAGCGTTTACTTTTTCTGACGCAGGCTATAAAGAAACATATCGTCATCAAAGAGGCTCAGTTATGAAAGATACAAATAATTAATGGATGTTTTGAAAATTATGGATTTTTTTTCATGTACAGAATGAAAATTGACTTTATAAATCTGTTATAAATCACATCTAAATAAAAAGCATGTCAGGGCCAGGATTAGATTTGGTAAGGTCCCGAGCTGTCAAGAGAAATTCGGTAATGATTTCTATATGGCAGCAATAAAATCAACAAGCAGACTACTAATCACGCTAATTGTAATTTTAAATTATAAATATAATCTGTAAAGAACGAGAGAGAGAGAGAGAGAGAGAGAGAGAGAGAGAACAGGAAGCAGTATTCATTTTAAAGAGAAAAAAATGGGCTTTGGAAATGTTGTGAATGTCATGCTACCACATACTACTCATACTAGGTTTGTAGTATGCATACTTTGCAAAGTATGCCAGTTTGCATCGCTGAATTAAACAGCCTGCATAGTCAGGCCAAAGTGGCCTGCTGTGCAACACATAGTTTTGCATACTATCATACAGAAAATAATATGCAACATTTCTGTTCTAGTGTGCAGTATGCAGTACACTAGTATGCTGTTCGTTACAGACTGATTTAATGTCAACTGTATTCAGAACTAAAGGGGCACAACAGTTGCACCAATTAAACTTTATTACCATTACACATCTACACAGTCTCAAGAGAAGAATACAGCGAGGTGATAAGTGACGTGACCCGGTTGCTAAATTTAGAGTTTCACATTCTCTTAAAAGGTTGTCTGGCAAGTAAACATTGTTCAGTTCACCTGTGGGGATTCAAACTCTGAGAGGGAAAGTGGACAATGAAGCCTCCGCTCCTGTCTGCCATTCAAACAAGCTCCCTGTGGCCCCAACAGTGACCTTTTGGAAAGGTCAGTGTGCCCTTACACCCTTCTGTTAGCCTCTTAGCTTTTACACCAGACACATACTCTCCTTATAATAAACTGGTTCGATACACCTCATTTGAGTTCAATTTACTCATTCTCATGTCATTCCAAACCTGTGTGACTTTTTTGCCTCTGGGAAACACAAAAGAAGATACTTTGAAGTCCATTGGTAACCAAACCACAGTTGCACTCATTGACTTCCATTGTATGGACATAAAACCACTGAGACATTTCTCAGAATATCTTCTTTTGTGTTCCACAGAAGAACAAAAGTCATACAGGTTTGGAAGGACATGAGGGTGCGTAAATGGAGGAATTTTCATGTTTGGGTGACCTGTCCCTTTAAACGCTCTGATAATGAGACTCAGGTGTGAATTCATGATCATGAAGTCATGAATAATGCTGCTTACACAAGTTATCAACACAACTGAATCTGAATTCAGTGTGAAAGTCGCTCCAAAACCAAAAATGATCAATATTGTTTCACAAGTTTTCAGCTGACATCCAGAGTTGTTTTGATGTTGGCTAATGTGACAGTTCCTCAGAAACATTACAGACGATAACCCAGCTCTAAATATAAAGCCATTTCAAACTTATAGCTAATATCCATTAAAACTACAAAACCCAGGTACTGAATTTTAACCATCTGTTATTTTTAATGAAGTGATATTAAGGTGCTTCTGCTAGTCTAAACTTAATGAGTCAGTCCAGTTCAGAATAAATCTAAAATGACACACTGAATGGACAAATCTCTTTCCAACATTATATGATCCAAACACATCATTAGTAAATGACTCAAAGAAACGTGTGTAATATCCCACACATTATCAGAATGAATCAGACCACACTCGCTCCCAACATTCATGCTAATGTATTTATAATACCGCAGTGTTTGAAAATCCTTTGCAAATGTCAGACTGAAGATAAAATCTTAATTTAAAGTCTGTGAAGAACGACCTTGGGCCAGTAACATTGGTGGCATTTACATCTAAGAAACCGTTTAAAAAACCAAACATTCTTTGGTGCGTTTTTAAGAAAAATGGTTAAGAAGCTTCAAGTCTTGGAGAGGCTTAAAGGATCTGATGAAGAGTAAGAGATGAGCTTCCTGCGTAAAACCTACTGAATCCCCTTCAGTGTAAATGGAAATAAAGGGGAAATCATTTGTTCTTCAATCAGAGAGTAATTTCCTTTGATTCGGGAATCAGTAATTGTACATTTCATAATCTGGTTAGCAAGACAGACGTGGGAGGGTCTGCAGGTCACAGCCAGATATAGACAGAATCTGTGACCATTCATGTGAACAAACATGCTACTTGGTAGTTATAACTGCCATGGATGTATGCAAATATATAGTTTGACAGGCAAATCATTGCACCGGAACCAATCATTGGACAAACATTTCCTGCGGTTCTGCGGCTTCCGCAAAAGATATGTAAATATCTATAAACCACTTTACTTAGTGATTGCTATCAGGATGTGAAGCGACTTTTAACAGCATAACAAAGACGACAAATTGTTTTATTACAGATTATGTTTTTTAGGTTTAATATAGAAGCTGAGGTTTCTTATGGTACAATACCAGCTACAATATGACATTGCTTTAATACTACTATTAATAATCATAATGAATTTAGCGGTAATACTATTTTAATACAGTCCAATTAAACTCAAGCCATTTAAAGAACAGTAGGGCAGAGCCTGTATTTTGAGGCTTGGTTACTGTAATACCGTGGCAACAGTAAACCATACAACTATTTTTGTAACGTCGTTTTTAAAAAAATGATTAAGGCTACATAAAATGTGAGAGGTTGGGGCAATGTAATTTCAGTGCTAATGTCTCGATTGCACCTGCTCCTGCAATCACCAGCCCATTACATCACCATCACAGTTAGATAACAGCTCGCACAGAGCTGTCAAGAACTTCTCCCATGAGTTTACAAAAACACACACATTTACTCATGTCTGGCAAAAGTGGCCCTGCGTTGGCGCTGCTAATAGTAACCGCTGCAGATGGCTGCTGTTGTCTCGCCGCGCTCTGCGTCGCTAATGGCAGGGCTGCAATCCGGCTGCAAGATTGATTTATTTTCTTTCCTTTCTCTCTCTGAAAGTGCGCAGAAGGAAGTTCAGAAAAAACAAAAGCAGGCCTCATTTGGAGCCAAACAGAACGAGAGAGAGATGCTCCTGCCAAGATGCTTTAGAAAGCATCGTCATGGCAACAGAACAAGGGCCAAAGTACCGATTCTCGTTAATATTGGCCAGAGAACGCAACATCGCTTGCAGGGGTTGCCAGGTACTCCTTCCAAAAGTCCATCTCTTTCAACACACAAACATGCTCTGATCTGATCCACACAATCTGGCCACCTGACAAGGGCAATTCCCACCCTGCTATGTGATTGGACAACAGCATGGAGGGCTTTAACAGAAGTGCACAAAACAAATTAAGTGTACAAGTAGATGTCAAGGGTTTATTTAAGGGTTTATATGCTGTCCCTGAAAAAACTGAAGTGGTATGTTAGGCTAAATAACAAAGCTTCACTGTCAATGTATTTATATTAACCAAGAGCAAAGAGTGTCATTGTGAAAAACAGTGATGAATTATCCTCTCACAGTATAATGTGCTTATGAAGAGGATGAGGTACAAGTTTAAGAGGGCGATGTGCTTATAACAAGCTTAAATAAACATATGGAAACCCCAATAACAGCAAAACAAGTAAAATGCAATTGTGTAGTCCTCCTAAAGCTGCGACCTGCGATTTTTATTGGTTAAAAATAAACAAAAATCAGTTATTAATCAAGTACATAACACATCAGTATACAAAATGACTTCCTTTCCTTACCCCGATTCACAACGGTAAGCTTATAATAATAACTCATAATTTGAGCTGTTGGGTCTGATTTTCCAGAAATCAGCTTAGCTTCATTTGACTTCAACATACGTAAATAAAGTACGTAAAGTAACCTGCAATTTCATGTTTTAGACAGCGATGGTGGTGGAAAGGCAAACAGTACAGATTGCTTTAACAGAAGTAGTTCTTTTGTTTTAGAAATAATTGTATACTTACTCTAACTTCCTTCTTTGTATTTTCACCCAACAGTCACTGTTGATGTCTTAATGATAAATGCAGGCAGTCACGAGACCATGTGCTCAGTTCACCACTGTTCAATACAAGTATTTTTACTGCGAAGTTCAAGAAAAGTTACAGTATGTTTTTATAGTAAAATCACTATATCGCAAAAAGGATAAGTTAGTTCCTGGTAATGCAGCCCCGTTTATGGTGTTTAAAAATACTCAAGCATTAGTCTGCATTGCTCAGCGTTTCTGTTCTGAGTTTGAACAGAAGGTGTCTGTGGGATGGATGGATGGATGGATGGACGGATAGACTGATGGAAATAAAAATTGTTTTATCTCTGCATGAAAAGAAAAAACAACATTTCAGACTGTCTGTTATATGTGCCACGATCTGCATTCCAGCACATCAATAAAGTAAAAACTCATTACCGGCACACAGAACGAGTTGACTGGATGAATTTTGGACCCTGACAACAGTTGCCATCTGGCTGGATAATGAAATCCTGAATTACGGTTGGTTGTGCGCTAGACGCTAACCGAGCAAAAGTACATGATCATTTACTCAGAATTCAATCCAGTTCTCACCCACAGAAACATAAAAATGATGCTGTTTATTGACTGTTATATGATCAGCTGGTGAACAAAAAAGGTGAACAAAAAAGCCATCAAAGTCATTTTGGCCTCTACACCAAATTACCATTGTCATTTTTTTTTACTTTAAAGGTAGTTTTCTTTTTTCTAATATCTCAGTTTAATATGCAGTTAGTCATCTGTTGGTAATCCCAGTAATCAGTTTGCTTTATCCAGAATTTGTAAACCCTGACGCGTAAATTAAAATGCAGCAACAGTGTCTAAACCAATGGCGTGAGTTTAGGACGAAACAAACTGTTTGTCCAGCCAATGGCAGACCGTGTGTGCAATCATACATTCTGCATAAAGCTTTTCCTGTCTGGTTCTGCATTCAGGGTTACTGTTGATGTAAGTGAATCTGAAGGGGCCGTTCGCCCACATTTGAGGCTGAGTTTCTGTGACAGCGATTGGACAAAAGACAGCAGGCGGCCGAGGCGATTGGAATAGACCGGTAATGATGTCTCAATTCATCTCCCCCACTTTCCACACCATCTGTTTCCCATCAAAACACGCATTCACATCCATTCACGGGTGGCACCGATCAGTTTTAGCCTTCTGGTTCGTGTTGACTGACGCTCAAAACAATTTGTCTGTGAAATGTATTGATGAAAGTATGAAATGAGATGAAGTATGAGATGAAAGTAAACTCTATAGAGATACAATTGATATCAATGTGGTATTAGCTATGAGCATGCTTTGGAGGCAATACAAACATACATACATGCATACATACATGAGGTCTGGGGCGTGTAGGTCTCCACAGTATCTCATCACATTTTGTTGGGTTTGAAAACAGGCTGAACTTGTGAAAACAGATGGTATTAGTAGTGCATGACCCAGATAGAACCAAACACATGGCATCCACGCAGACAGTCAAGACCAAAAGACGCTCACGTTTGTTTTTAGCTTTCACTGTACTTTTTAAGGATTACATCTTAAAAAGTAATCCTGAACAAATTCATAACACTAAAGCCAAAATTCTGTTGGAGGACTGATTTATGACCCGCTTAATGTTTTGGAAGAGAAACTTAAACTGTTAGCTGAGTGTCTTCTCATTTACTTGTGTTTTTGGCCTAGAGCTGTGAAACTGAGGGTCTGTGTGGATGACCTCGCATTAAAATTCTATTGAAGTACATTATGAAGTTAAGCAGAGCGCAGCTCTCCAGTTTGGCAGCTCTAACGTTAGTTTTGGCCTGAGTTCAGGGGCTGCTTTATGCATGGATCCAAACAGTGAAGACAGTCAGAGGTTACGTATTAAATAGTACCGTTTAGGTACTATTTAATACGTAAAATAGTAATAATAAGGGAAGCATTATTATATTGACTGTTCATAGACTTAAGTAAACTTTTACTGTGTAACTCATTCTGCTGCGTTTTTGCTATCCTAGCAACCCCCCCCCCAACTATTTAAAATGCCCTAAAACCACCCACAACACCCTAGAAATGTAGCAGACTTTCGCAAGCAAGCAACACAAATCTATTTCCTGTTGTGTTATTGAACTATAGTTGATTTCCATTGTCTGGGCAGAGCTAAAATACCAACCAGAGTATTATACTGTATGTAACTGACTGAAATTACATGAAACCTGCCCACCCAAGGAAATCGCAAAATCACGTTTGCCACACCAGTAGCATGTCTGATTGCAGCACATGATTCTGTGCTGAAGCAGAGAGACAGTAAATCAGAACAGAGACTCAGAGCAGGAACGGCCTGTGGGAATCATGAGTCTGATGGAGGTTTTGTGTTCATAAAGCAGAGAAATGGCACTGCCCTCCTGCAACGACCTCATGCTGTTGTTCCTTAAAGCACACAGCTGTGTTCAGCCACTATAACTAAAACTGGCCTGTAGCCTGCACCCCGTGTGTGTGTGACACAGGTTATGTGGGACACACACACACACTTGGGCACTTTAGCCTAATATTGCTTCGACTATATTTTAAAAAAAACTTTCATCTCCCTCAATGGGTATTATCTCTTAAAATCACTGTAACTTTAGAAAGTTTAAAAATTCAAAATATGTCCCAGGTGCTGTGTAGAGCCCTTCTCATGTTATTGCCTCTTTATGATGAATCGTTTTGTTTTCCTCACCTTGTAAGTTGCTTTGAAATAAAGTATCTGCTAAATGCTTAAATGCAATACAGACTAATGAGTGTCAAAACATGCATTATAATTAAAAATGCATTTTACGCTACTTACAATGACATTTTGTCAGAATTCACTGCTTTAAACAGTTCTGAAGCAAATCAACAAAATACAGGCTTATGGTTTTGTCACTTCTATCAAATATTATCTGATCACTCTAATGTCAGTATGTCTCCAGTCAAATAAATGACCTGGAAACAGATTCTGTCCTGTGGGCCTGACCTTTACTTTGACTAATGCACAATATGAAATCTAATCCACACAACACAACCCTAATAACATTAAATAAATGATGAACAAGGTAATATTCAAACTGTGACATCTGCAGATTACAAGGTTTAAAAACATCATTTTCTGTCTTTGCCGCATGTTGATGGAGCATTTGTCCTTCATGCATCCCATGCACGCTGTTTGTTTTGGGATGATGCATGCAGAATATTAGAAGTGTGTTGCCAAGGTAACAGGTGGAAGGGGAGAGGGGCTGGCAGATCATGATATTTACCGTGTTGTCTAGGACAAGGACGTGAGAGGATGGGCAAGATGTGGCGGAAGGTCAGTGAGATGGGCATTGTGGTATCTTCATGTTGTCATGGTGACCCAGGAGGTCAAGGAGATAGTGGAGAACAGGACAACACCCGCACACAGCAGTAATGTCAAGTACATTAACATCAGAGCTACAGTCAGTTCTGCTGCCCTTTCAGGATGGAAGGAGTTAGCAACTGGGTCTTCTGGATCAGAAAGAAATAGCTAAAGAGATTTTCGATTCACACTGCTGAACCTAAAACAGCTTAAGCAAGACTAAGGTGGTCAGACGGGTCTAGTCTGATGGTTTTAAAGGGGTTTTTAACAGCTGGTAATGTTGGGATATCAGCTGGCCGATGAGCTAAACCATCTTAAACCACGAAAGACCCTCAAACCTCCCGCAGTCTGTAACTTCTGCCTCTCTACCGCCAACTCTGTCTGAAACATAAAATTGCAGGTTACTTGCAAAAAATTATGATAAAGAGGATGACAAATTTAAATTCTAAACAACTGCTGTAAGAACAAGCTACAAACGTTGTACCATCTACAGTACCCGGACATGTGATATAATAGCTGGATCGTCTTATTCCTGTTTACAGACAGACATGACCTGCAAAACCAGACATGATAGTTCAATTATAACTCATCATTATAAACTTACTGTTGTGAATCGGGTAAGGTAAGGAGATCATATTGAACACCGATTTGTCATGTACTTCCTCACCTGATTTGTTTATTTTTAACCAAATAAAGTTACATATTGTAACTTTAAGCAGTTTTTATCAGTAATTGCTTTAAAAACCGAGGAACTTTGAGCCCTGTAGATGTCAGAGAGTTGTGTGTAGAAGAAGACAACATTTCTGTAATTGACTTGGACTTCAGTCTCCAGACGAGAGACGCAGATGAAGTGGAAGCTCAGCTGTCTGGCGGTTAGCAGCACCAGCTATTCAATTCAGAGCTCTGATGAACAGCGAACAAGCCAGTGAAATCTCTCTGTTCAATTTAAATAATTCATTGGGCCCCTTTTATAAGCAGATCTCTCTCACAATAACAACAGCAACATTGACACATCTTCTCAAAGGACCACACACAACGACACATTAATATTTCATCCTTCTATCCACTGGAACATTTGGAAAAGCAGATAACAGTTCTTAGAAACAGAACAGAGGTTACATGTTACCAGAGTGTCTCGTTTCCCCTCCGGCCTCCATTGAACCCAACAAAATAAGTGTGGATGGTCAGCATTCATTCTTCATTTCTGTATATCGCAGCTCTAATGCTTTGCCAGAACAAAAAATGTGCTTATGCTGAAAAAGAAAAACCTTAATGCTTAAAATGCATTACTGCTTACCCACAACTCCTTTAGCTTATGCTGGAAATTCCGAGGCTGTGCCTCATCATTCTCCGATAGGTATGAAATTACACACCAACGTCTCATAAACTGTATTTTTCCCTCTTCTGTTCTTGGTTATTTTTCCACATTGGGCAGACGTTGCAGAGAAGTCATTTTCTACTGGAGTCAGTGGTTTGGCAGATCACTCTTGTGGAGTTCTTGTGGAATTTCACTCTAGAACCAGAACGCTTTAAAACCTAATGTGTGTTGAGTTCTGCTGTATTCTCTATCTGGGCCTACAACTCACAATTTGAGTATGCTAAACAATAACCCACTCAAGGTTGTGCGTTACAGTTTTACCACAGTTTAGGAACAACACGATGAGACACCTTAACCATGATAAAATGACAAATAAAGTACAGTTAAAATATTTATTAATTATAAGAATATAAGTAATATAATTCGCTAACCGAACGGTTGGAAGTAAGGATGTAAGTAAAATTCAAATAATTTTCGGTCACGGTCACAAATACCAGTGTGTGAAACTGACTAAACAGATTTTATAGCTGGAACTGCGTTTTATAGTCTCTTTACAACCTGCTTTATCGCAAAGGTGTTAAATTACTGCAACACTGTTTACGCAGCAATGTTGAGCTCTTCCTGTTCTTTCTATTGGCAGATTTTCCAGTGTGGAGGGATGGCGTCCAACCCCACCGCCTGCCGCTCTGCTGCGGTGCCCGCGGTGAGCACCAGGTCTGTCTGTGGGTGGATGCCACACTCAGAGCGGTGTCTCCTTGCCTCTGCTCTCTGCTCCACACCCACGCCGAGCGCTCGTCTCCCTGGGAGCGCACTGCATGATTCACCATCTGCAATCCGGTCATATTCCCTGTGTGTTAGCCGAGCTTAAGGCAGAATTCTTGGAATATCTGCCCGCTGGTTCGGGAAACAGATTTTGCCCTTGTTGACCGTTTAGTGCACTGACTTTGAGATTACATAAAGTGGCTCCAGGAGACCAGGAACTCCTGGAGAGTCAGGCTGATAAAAATATAACCTGACATCTTCCTATCCGCTCAATCATTCATGACTTCAAAAACTGATGCAGAGACTTAATCACACGTGATTGCTAGCACCACAGATTGTCCTCGCTCGCAACATGTGGATTTTCTTAAGGAGTTACAGATTTCCAGTCTGTGCTTAATCCACAAAAACTCAATCCCACAAAACTAAAACACTGCAGTTGTAAACAGTCAGTATGATGCTGAGAGGGAAAAACCAGAGTGTAGCAGGACTGAAACGGTGACTTCAGTACAAAACTGCTTCTAGTACCTCAAAGTGGACATCAACTGATACATCAGGTAAAACATAAACAGCCTAAGACAGCACATCATAGAATATTTACAAACCAGCCAAATATACTGTACAGGAAGGCCTTTTATAATTATGCTGGGCTAAAGAATTAACAACTAACAAACTAACTGCATAAATATTAATGGTGTTATGCAAAAATAATCAGCAAAGCGCATGTCTCAGCATTTTACAGGTGAGTATGCTCTTTACATAATGTGGAACGATTTCTGATGGTAACAACATAATTATAATATAATATTAAATTTTGTAATCAATCATGAGGCATTAAGTTACATTTATCTTAATACTTCCATGCCTTAAATGACAACACACACACACACACACACACACAAATACATATGTTATATAACTATATATATATATATATATATGGACAGTATGGAAAACACAAATAAAAAAAGGAGTAATTTCTAAATTTACTTTGACAACAGCACATTATTTAATGTGTTCCTCATAATTTTTGTTTTTTTCTTCAAAAAAACAAAATTCCTATTTTGGTTCTTGAATTACTGTGAATTAAGAACAAAATCATTGATGTGTGTCGTAAGTGTACTGCTGTTTCCTAACACACACTAATGAAACATGTAGACAGGCAGGGCTGATGAATTGTCCAATAATGAGAAACTGCAAAAATGTTATTAAAAATTTCATCTGGGGTTGTGAAGGTTCTGCGCATTACATAATTCGGCTGCCAACATCCGCAGAGACCTGCGTTGAGAGCTGCGCGCAGAGCAGAATTTAATACACAGTTAGCAAAACAGTTCATTTCTCAGGAAATTTAGAATCACTCCCAGAACAAAATAATGATGAGCAGGAAATGATATATACCATGATGACATAATGACCATTGTGCTTTGTCACATTATTATTAACATCCAATCAGCATTCATCAAGATCAAAGTGCCAATCACAGCCTGTTAAATTGCTCACTAATGGACTTCATTTGCATGTTATGAGAGGACGAGTATTTGCGCACCGTGTTACTGTGGGGCTGTCCAAATATGTCATTTTCTCATAGACGTTGGTACACAACAGACTCAAATAACATATTTCAGTCTGTGAGCACAAAAGGTCTCAGACACATCCATTATCGACAAGCACTTTTCCAAAAGCTAATCATAATAACAGTCTCGCACAGCCTGACATGGAAATGCAGTAACTAATGTGCTAGTTTTCCTTGTTACAATCACTCCAAGACTTCCTCGCAATATTTGCGCAAGTGCTTGCATGCAGTGCATGGCTTACTCAGCCTGGTCTCTTGGTAGCTGACGGCTGTAATTTGGCACTCTGGAGATTCAGCTACACCTACTGTAGACATATTACCCATAATCCACCACAGGCATGCAGACTGTCTTAATTGTATAGAAAACTACATATGCACACTATAGAAGTCTAATGCGAATTAAACTCAACTGAGTCATACAACTAAACAGCAAGTGATACATTTTGACACATGGCTGTATGCGTGTGTGTGTATGAGACACACACACAACAATGCATTAATTAATTCAGAATTTCACAGCAGGAAAACACTTCCTTGTGAGAACATCATATTCTGCATGGCTTCTGGATTATGAAGAGTTAGCAGATTGTATTGTTGCACAAAAAAGACAAATAAACAGCTGTACAGTTTACTGTTAGCATATTTATCTCCTTTCAAATGATGCCTCCATTACTGAAAAATGAAGTCCATCAGTAATACTAGTGGATCAATATACAGTAACCTACCAGTACACCAGTAAAACACCCCCAACCGGCAGGGGTATCGAATGTTTTGCATGTTGTTTAATACCTGACTTTATGTAAACTATGTAACAACACAGACCGGCACTTTGTAGCCTGACCATTACATCAGATATAAAGTCAAAATCTCAAGTCCTGTGTGTGTGACCCTGTCACAAACGGCTAAACAACTTCATCATCCCAGGGACAGAAATCGAGGACACAGTTAATCTACAGCAGGACATCAGATACATTACACTGTATATTGACGAGTTCTTCTCTATTAGCCAGTCCATAACTCATGAGCAGTGACTCGCAGCGATTTTAGAGGAGTCTGTGAAAGAATGGGGACAGTCAGAGCGAGTGAGCGAGTTAAAGAGAGAGAGAGAGCTCACTGGAGCAGCAGGCAGGCAGGCATAATTGTGTGTGCTGACTACCATGTGTTGTGCACAGAGTGACATTGTGCTGCGCACCGCAAAAATAGGCCTATTGTGCGTCTCTATACATGACTGTCATAGACTCGCAGTGGCTCTGTCACGAACTGCCACTGTATCAAACAGTGCTCATAAGTCATTCACTTCCTGTCACCAGGGTGGTAAACAGTCAACCTGACACGTCCATTATCACGAACCCTACAGCAGGCCCCTGTACACCATCTGTCTGACAGGTAAGCGTCCATCTCTCCTCTGTTTCCTTGTTGGAGGGCCCCAAGCAAGTAAGCTGATTGGTCACTGCTCACCAGGTCAGGTCATGGGGATTGGCCACGTGGATTTTCAGAATTGGACGGAAACGCTAGTGGGATTAGAGGAATATGTTTGAGTGGCTGTGTAGTACGAATATTCTAACTGGACAAACGTCAGTGGAGTTATTTTGCAATATAATGATTCTCTCACTTGAATGCACACACACAGCTTCCCATTTAAACAGACGTTTTACCATTGCTGAGAGCAATGATTGATCTACAGCTACTTTTGAAATCTGAGGTGAAAAGCTGAAATGACAGACCACAGAGAATGCTCTTCTTGGATCATGTCCTGCTCATATAAATCAATATTCCTTCACCTGATGGCATTATGTCGATGTTTTATTGTGTTATACGCAATTCTAAAACAGTTTTGTAGCCAAATTCCTCAATTTCTCAAGGACCAAAACAAGTATATCAATCAAGAACAAACAAGAATGTTGACGGCCAAAACTTATTTATGTTTAAGTATAGATAGTAATGTTAAAAACAGAAGACAGATTTGGCTGAGAAACAAAATCAAGGCTGAGAAACAGGGGCTCGCGGCAGACACTTCACCAATCACAAGTCGTCAGAATTAAAGCTCCTAGTTTTTTGCATACTAATTAAACACTGGAACTCAACAGCCTCGGTTTTGCACTTTTTTGTAATTTGGAAGAGGGCAGGAAAATCCAAGAGGCTTTGCAGGGGACCGAGCTGATACAACAGAGATTGGAGAGATTGTGGAGACAGATTGGTGAAGGGCGTCTTGCCAGAGCTGCTGATAACAGCTTCACTGCTTAGATGAAAATGCGGAGAGATGGAACAGCCCTGCAAAGTGAGGACCAGACTTAAATCTACACAAGATCTCCAACATATTCAGTCACAGCTTAGAAATTATTGACAGATCTCATTGATTCGCTTGCATTAACGAATCGGTCAGTGTAAAACAGATTACTGAAACCAAACTGCTGCACAAAGAACCCAGCAACACGTTCAGCTGGTCAACAGAACTTATGTTGTAGATCATTTGTAGATCAAAAGTCTGGACCTGACATGATGTTCCACTGACAACACCAGTCTGACTTAGGCCGTCTTGCAATAAAGAGCTGGTTCTGCAATAAGTTATTATTTAAAAGGCCACCTAGATTTGTATTTTATGAGGTTTGGCACTGTAATATCCCCACCGCTCACTGCTGGGAAAAAAAATACCCAGAGCGCCACAATATTAATAACATGATCTGCCAATATTAGCAATTACTTCTTGATGGATGACTGTGTTATTGCAGGAAGCGTCTGTGGGACCGACGCGCCTGCAGAACTGACATCAAAAGACCCTGAGGGCCAAAAAACCATAAATATGAGGAAGGGAAACAAACCTTTCCATTTTCTTACACACACACAAACCCTCACCGACTGCATTAACAGTTGCAATTTTAAACACCGTCTCTTTTGGCGCATGCCATTGTTTTTGGCAAGGTAAAAGCTGTTCTCCCTCAGGTCCTGGGGAAATATCTGAACCCTGTGTGAGCTTCGTCTCCTAGCTTTTATCACTGATAAGAGCGAAAAACAAAGCGCAATTCAGAGGAGACCTGCGACCAGGGCGGCTGCGTAATGCGGCCACAGCACGCATTCGCATACACGCTCACCTTGCCTGGTTGCCGACCCCTGCCGACCCCTCGTCCCTTCTCTATGTCCCGGAGAGGCCTTCAAACAATCTGACAGTGATGCGAATGGCTACCCCATGAAAGCACTTAAAATCATCTGACAGAGTGCCGAATACGGAGGAGAAAAGCAGAGGGATGAAAACAAAGCAAGCGAGACTCTTTGAAATGGCCACCATCTGATGTCCCTGTGGATCAGAGCAGAAAGGCAGATGGATGTTTAAAGATATTTAAAGACAGTTTAAAGATATGCATACTTAAAACGTCTGTGCCCTCGGAGTTTAGACTTTTCATTTGCATGATGGAATAGTCATTTAAAATAGCCAGTGAGTTTAAATGATTATGACTTACTGGTTCAGGAAAGGAAGGACTGTAATATTGTGTGCTGCGGTGAAACAGAACCTGGAGCTGCCAATGGTAAAATCTCCACCACATTTGAGATGAATTCAGCTCACAGAAATGCTGAAAGGGTGGGTGGATAGATCACGGAGGACAGCAGCCAGTGAGCACAATAAAGTTTTCACTAGAGTGGAAGTTTTCGCAATGATGGCCAATTGCTGTAGTCTGGACAGATTCTGCCCAACAGCAGGGAAGGCTGTGATGTGGTTTCTTGAAGACATATTGCAGGGTGCTTTGCTCATTTTGACTTGAATCTTGGAGTACTGGAGTAGCTGAGAATATTTTGGGTTCACGTAATGCTGTCTCTAGTTCATGCTTTATTTTCTGCCCACAGTTTGAGACGGGAATCAGTATCTCTTCAAAACATCTCCTGCTCGACCTAAAATCGGAGTCTCCGAGAAAAACTGGGCTTGAATTTGAATGTCTTGCTGTTTTGGGGTTGTGATGGTTTGAGACAGCTGATATTCAAATAGCAGCCCAGTTAATCCCTCTCTCTCTCATTTTAAGTGTAAAAATAATAAATGCCACAAATTGTGGGAAGAAAATATCACAGTTAACTTAATATTTTGTCCAGTATCCCAATAATAATATAACATCTCACACATGTGAATATAGTACGTAGATGTCTTAAAGGAGTTATTACAACTAGCTCAATCAGAAAACATGGTGGAATAAAGACAGAACCTTGTAAACAGAATATTTTGTCTACAACACTAGGACTTCAAGATAAAAATATCCATAATAGCATGTTAACAGATGAACTTTAAAGTAGCCACTTTAGAGAGATAATTTCAGTGGCTCAAAACTGTGGGCAAATATCCTGGCAGAATGGAGATGGCACCATGTGAACCCAATATTTTGTCTATGACTCAAGCGCTTGAAGATATTCAATTATAAGCTCAGTTATTCTTGTGCTGCTATATAATAACTTACAGAGCGATTCTGAAGGGTTACGTTTATGTGGTTCTGTCTTCATTCTGTCAGGTTCTCACCCACAATTTGGGGCAGGCATCATTATATCTCCAGAAACATCCGTTCCTTAACTGGAGAAGAACTACAGCGCTGTTACTTTTGGCCTGATTTCCATCCAACTTTTCTAACTACAGAGCAAACAGCAGTTTAGTGCAGACCTCCAGAGAGTCCCGGTGAGCTCACCGTCTGCACACCTGCGTCTATCTGACACGGTGTCTCATTAGTTGCTTCTTCTGCTGTCTCTGCGCCGCTCGCGGGAGACGGACAGCGGCACACGCTAATCACTTTACAAAGAAGTGGGCTGAGCAATTTACCGCAAAACAAGACGACTGCTGCTGACTAACACGGAGTTTGTTATTTTCCTTCTCGATAGGAAATATTTTCCTTCATGTGGCGAGCTGATGGATGTTATAATTAGCCAGATTTAAGGAAGCTGGTGAGCGAGGCACACACAAAAGCTAGCATTACAAAACGCAAACATAAAAACGTCTCTCGGGCGATATGTGAACTGAATATATAGCACCAGCACTTTCTGGAGAGAATGAAGAGATAGGGCAAGATTTCCTCAGGGGGAGAGGAGAAAAAAAGAGTTGGGCTGGTTTCTAACAGCTGCTTCTAGATGTTACAAAACTGCTTGCCTCACAGTCTTGCGACTTTACACGCTTGTGTGATGATGCAATCATGCATGTCAGCTCCTTAATATGCACTTTATGAGTCCCTGTACATTTGCTTATTGTCGTGTGCACGTATATTTCTGTCTTATACCTCCTGAAGTAACAGCAGTAACTCACTGGTGATTAAAGTATGGAGCAGGTAGTGCGCATAACAGGTCTATATACTGTCAAGAATCAAGCACCCTGAAGGGTTTTACGGACGCAGTCTACTGTAGCCTGATGCATGCTGGGAAATGCTCTCTAGCAGGGTAGTATATCAGTATGGAATGGACAACTAACCTAGGCTAACAATTTTAAGTTGTAGGAATGTTTCCATAATGCGTCCATTAAGTAACAAAAATATTGAAAAGGTTATTTTGAAAGTTCTGGGATTGTTCAAAACATCCAGTTTTGGATTGATGATATATAACGTTGAAGAAACATTCTACTAATGTTCCCTGTTAGCTGGGAACCTACTCCTAAATAAACATTCTGTCATATACTGCCAACTAATTTCAATAATTGTTAAATAATATGCAACGTAAGCTACACTGCTAACACATGACCTCATCATGTTGCATGTTTAATTGAATAGCATCGCAATTATTTTAGAAATAAATATTTTCAGATGGTATATAAAAATGCTCTAGCTTTTGATAGTCTGATCAAATAACAAATAAAAAATACAAAAAAATAACAAAATCAAAAAAATGTGCCTGACGTCACTTCCGATTCATTGCACAGGAAATAGAAGGTGAAGTGGAGCACATTGCATTATGGGATACATTACCCTGCACACTGTGGTCTGTTGTATACTGCAAATGTAGCAAAATGTCAATCATTACTTTAGAGGGACAGAAAATATGAATACAATAAGCACTAAACATTATCGCAGCAGCACATCGTTTCTGTCTACATCTCACTATTTCATGGCAAGACTGATGCATCATCCCTCGAGACAATTTCTGAAGTCTGGATCGGTATGGAGATCACTTCAAGAGCTTAAGAACTTAAAATGAGGCAGAACTTTTGAATAAAAGTCTGCATTTTTAAGATCTATACGAGTAATCTGTAAGTCTGTGAAAGTTTCCAAAAACATCAATACATCCGCAATGAAAGAACATCAGAGAGGGTTCCTTAACAAGATATAAGATATATAAGATATAGAGACGTTTTATATTTATAATGCTAAAAAATCATTATTCTCTCTGCTGGGCACAAAAGTGCTCTGCTGGGCACAAACACAGAAAGATTTTCCCCACTTGAGTCAAAATACAGCATGCGAAATACCACGCCACAACATTTAACAAAGCAAAATCAAATGGCACGCACCTGTGTTTCCTTATCTGGTTATTCTAATGACACAGTCACAAACTGGTGAAAATACATTTTTACACACACACTCTCTTACCCCAGGTACAGGCTTCATGAAAAATCCAGTTGAGATCGGCAGCTACTGTATGTGTGATCTGCTCTGTAAATCGGTGAGGTTTTGAGTGTCTGAGCTGCCTTCATTGGCTCTCTTCCATGACAAACCGCCAATAGTTCTGTTTTCTGACGTCCCCTCCACGGGCAATGACGGGAAAGAGAGAGAGAGAGATGCTTTCTCCAGCTTCGGTAGCTGATCTCACTCGCTCTACACTGCTGGGTTCTTACTGAGCACGCTCAGAACTCCACCACGATTTCATGCACTAAACAGCAAAGACTAGAGCTGCAGTATAAATTTCCACATGCTGAGTTCATAATTATCTTATCAGACATGGAGTGTTTGTCTGTTTTATTTTTACTTGTACATATGTGAAAACAGCAGGAGTCATTGTGTGACGCATAGCAACACATACGACAGTCATAGCGTCTCAGTTGTAAAACTGCATCTGTCAAAACAAACATGATAACGTGAGTGCGTATATTAACGTGAAATACTTATATTTATATAAATGATCATTGTTCCACTGATGATGGAAAATCACATACATCAGCGTGTCATATTATAATTCCTAAAAATCAATAAATGACAAAATATCACAGTTTCTAATTAAGTTAGGTGAACAGAGGACTGCTAATATAGTCGATTACTTTTGAAGCAAATATTTACCTGTCGAGTGTTTCTGTACCTGAGCTATGCTGCACTAGGAAAATCTTGCTTCGTTATTTAAATCTGTGTGTGTATTTGCATGCGCAGACATGCGACGTGCTCGCAGCTTCAACCAGCCGCGCTCTAGTTCTTCTGGTCCCATAGCAGAGGCTCTGGGCGCAGTGTAAAGCCTACAGGCTAAAACTGAACCCTGTGAAACTAGGTCGTGGACTGATGATACATTAGCGCAGGCAGTAAAACAGAACACAATCGAGTGAGAGGAAGACAGACAGAGAGGATCATGGGTAACTTCTACAAGTGCTCTCCAAACAAATGCACATTCGGATGTGACACTTAAACTCATTCATCTGAAAAGCCCAAATTGCAAACATTTAAATGTAACCCTGAACTATGAGGGGCTATAAAAATGGAAGTGACAGCGCCCCCTTCTGATAATGGGCTGTGTGACAGCAACGGTGAGAGGGATGTACATTTTCCCAGCGAATGTGTTGGCTGTGTAATGAAATCCAATGATCTGTGGGAAAATGATGGAATGTTTGTTGGGGAACGCTGCTTGTTTTGTTGATATTTTTGTTTACTCTGTTGGCACAAGGGAACGGTAATAAAGATTTTTATTCCAATGGTGACCATTTAGCAGGATAATTATAAAACAGCGAGACAGAGAGTGAGAGAGAGAGAGAGAGACAGACAGACAGAGGGGGACATTAAAAACAAGCAAAAATTACAGACACAATTCTCAGACAACATCAGACAAAACTGCACTTTCAAATTAACCTCTGTCTATTCGTATCGGAAATTTTAGATAGCGTTTGTCCTTGTTTACCGCTGTGAAACCAAGCCTGCGACTTCAGAGTCTCTGTTGACACTCAGAAAATGACACACCACGACAGAAACACAAGAGTCCCACTGAAAAACATCATCATCTATCAAAAATCCTTCAGACAAGATTACACAACAAACAGCCCTAAAGCAAGGACATCTTCTGTCCCTGTACACACACACACACGCGGTTTCACCGCACACCCACCTCTGTGAGCTCATGACGTCGTCACCACAACCTGCCTGAACACAGAATTACATAGCAACGTGCTACCAACCATGCTCTGCACCTCGGCAACCATGCAAAATGCCATGGCAACCACCCGGAACACATTAGTATCATGACAGTGACTTTTGCACAGACGAACAACAAATGCACAAATTTTCTAGAAACGAAGGTGCAAAAACATTTTGAAATTGTCATTTTATGACGTCACAACCTGAGCATCCAATCGCCTATGTTTACAAACATCAGCATTGACCCAACCCTGTGAATAACAACGTGAACTGCACTGGAACCCAGACATAAGCAAATAAGGTCATTTACATACAGAAGTCTTAAAGGTACAGCAACCCAAAAAAGCCCGTTTAATTTTATTTTAATTAAAGGTCTAATAGTGAAACTAAATTACTGCATTGGGTGCGAGAAATCTCGACTTACATTACAATTGGAATTTAATTTAAACTGAATCTCTATGCAGAGTTATAAGCTTTATATTATATCTCTATTGTATAACATCTGTTAAACCTCAGACACTTCTACACTTTAGGAGTATAAAGAATACAACAGAAGTAAATACAGGGAATACAGCAACAGTTGGATGTCTTGTAACCCTCTGACACACACAAACACACACACAGTTCAGTCCCAGAGCTGCTGTATTAGCCGTCAGACTGTCAAACCCCATAATATTGAGGTGTTAAAAAAAAATCAAGCAATCATACAACCACATGGGCTTGTAAAAATCCACAAAATCTATTACACACAGACATATAGACACCTGTCTGCGTATTCCCAATTGCACAGAATTAATCACCCATCAGCACACAATAATAACATCACTCGACTGTCATATATACAGGTTTATCACTACAGCACTTGTGTTTTTTTTGGATAATGGATTAAGAAGGAAAACGAGAGTCTTACCTGCTCGGAGGAACGACGGATCACGCCGCACATGGAAGAGAAACAGACAGAGAGAGTGAGGTGAGTGATGTTGCCTGAGATGAAAGTAACACAAGAATCAACACACACAGCTCAATACTGCCCTCATCTGGGCACCGAGCTGCCATTCAGTAAACCCTTCACCTGCAGCTGCATGTTTGTAAGAATAGATACAGACAAGATTTCACATCTAGTGAAAACAACACAAATGGTGCACTGGGGTGTCATGGGTGGTCAGACAGGGTGTTGCTATGCAGTTGCTAAGCGGTCCTATAACGTGTGTCTTTGCTGTTGCTAGGGTGTTATGGTTGGTTGCCAGGCAGTTGTTTACTGACCTAAGTCGAATATGAACAGCCAACAATCTCTGATGTTCTGATATTCACTTTTCACCTCTTTTATTACCTGACAGGCAACAATCTTTAGTCTGATCTCCTGATAAACGCATCTTACCCAATCTAACACATTTTAACAATCTCTATTACTTGGTTAATTTATATGCATCATAAAAATATGTGGGATGTGCTCAAATCACTAACCTGAAGCAGAAAATACTAGTGAGTCATGTATAGTGAGCTGCCTACCTAGAACACTTGGGAGCGTCAAAAATGCTGCCTAGGTAAGTAGCTCAATATGTTTTGAGACGCAGCCGCACCCTTTAGTGTCTAATATTCAAACTCTGGAAATAATTTGGCTAATACTCTGAAACAAAACATGTTTTTGAAAACCACATTCACAAAAGAAACATGTAAAGATCAGGTGAACTAACAGGAGTGTTTAATTCTAGCAAACAATCGCCTCTGTCATCGTTACAATACAAAAACACTTCCACGTAGACACACTTCATATATAATACGGTTTTGATGGCCTGTCTTTGGTGTCGGACTGGATCTGCAGCCTGAGAACAGGTGAATTCTGCTCTCTGGTGGACTAAACTGGTTAACGCCAGACATATACCCGCCTTTATCTACAGACTGAAATCAAATGTCTATCTAATCAAATGTTTATTTCCAGATTAAGATCAAATCCGTTAGAAAGGGATAGATGAAGTGATACATGTGAGAAAGAGAGAGAAACTGAAATTGATAAGGAGATAGATAGATAGATAGATAGATAGATAGATAGATAGATAGATAGATAGATAGATAGAGAGAGAGAGAGAGAGAGAGAGAGAGAGAGAGAGAGAGAGAAAGAAAGAGAGAGACAGACAGACAGGCAGGCAGACAGGCAGAAAGACAGATGATGTCATCTGAAAGTACAGTTTTACATCAGTGTTGCTACTGTAAATCAATCAGTCTCACAGTTGTGTTGCTCAGGACTCAAGATCATTTCCCGATCATTTTGTGACCGTGTCTGTTTCCTGTATCACACTGACACTGACGTCCATGCTCCTGTAGAGCACCTGCTGACCAGAGCACAAGATGATTCACCAGACACACACTCGTGCCCCTCACACATCCTCGTCTTCCTCACCAGACACTGACTCCTCCCATACACCACATTCAGTTCCCATCTCGCCCTGCAGAGACAACAGCTGCTCTGAACTCATTCTCAAACAGTTTCACATACATTCCAAACTAATCATGTTAAATGAGGTGGGTGCTCACAACAGACAGCCAAACATCCGGGGAAAAAGCTCATTAATGAAGTTCTACACATTTATAACATCTTATTTTTATCCCAAAATCCACTGATAATGTTACAAAAACAGTCATGGCATCATTTTAGTTTTCTCTCTCTCTCTCTCTCTCTCTTTCTCTCTCTCATTGTTAATATACCTTTAAGACTTCTATACGTGATTGTGCTCATTTCCTCTCTCTCTGATCAGACTATGATGAACAGAGTCATGCTGGCGAGTCGTGATGCAACAAAGCATGCGATTGGCTGTCGTGAGAAACCATGTGATGCCTCAGATCTCTCCTAATCAGCATCAGCAAGGGTAAATCTATGTTTAGCATCACTGAATCCATACATCATCATTTTCAGATGTGGAGGGCACACGGGAGGATCTGGGCAGTGAAGAGACCACCTGTGCGTATAATCGCGCATTAAATCACAGTACAGATTACATCATTTAAGTCAGCACTGACATACCAGGAACGTGTATTAAGTAAACAGGGTTAATACAGATGTCATTTTGACTTCAAAGTTCATTGATTGTTTTTTGTGAATATGTGTTCCATAAATAATTTCTCTAAGAGACTGTTTCAATAAAGAGATTCTCTGTAAAACCACCAGAAAACTTCCCAGAGTGTTTTACATGAATACGCAATTGCTTCATGGTGTAATTCAGAGAGCCTCAGGCCCATTATAAGAGGATCTATTCGTTTAATAAAGCAGTAAACTGCAGACACATGCAGTAATGCTCCTAAAGCCTTGACAGTTCACTAATAACAGCTGACATTTATATGATGATTAACTCTGTATAATAAGTGCTGCAAGAAGTTCTCTTTGCAACATGCTCATTAACATCAAACTCAAATGGAATCAACTGCGATCGTGTACTTGCATGCATGTTGCACTATTTGTGCAACACACAGATCTCTAGCTAATGCAGAGTGCTCCAAACTGGTCACTAACAAGGCTGCATTTGACTTAGGATGCTGACTTAGAAGGTAGCTGACTTAGAAAGTAGCACTCAGCATCTAACTCAAGTTTTAACTGCAATAAAACCAGGCTGTCTACATCATACGAGTTAAAGCTACATGTCATCTCAGAATATGCATTAGCAATCGACCATCATAGCAATCGGCTGTGAGCTCCATGCTGGACCTCCATGTGTAACGTTGCCTCACTATCGCCATCTCTGTTTGAAACACAGTATGCAGGTTACTTTATTTACTTTACGTTAAGAACAAATAAAAAGCATTTCAGACAGAGGAAATGAAAGGATGTAGCAGCAAGGCAAAAATATGAAATATAAAAAATAAATAATCTGTCAACTGCAGGCACATCACAACACTTGGCAACAGCTGCTTCAAATGCAGAAGACAGTAACAAGACAGATCTGGTTTGGTGATGTTGTGGTGATGAGCTGGATTCAGGAAAATGGTATTTCTCTCATTCAGTTTTCTCTCATAATTTACAGCTGCAGTTCTGTGTTTCCACTAGATTAATGGGTGTGTGAGAATAAATGCGTTCATTACGAAGCCGGGCATGTCTCAATTACTCCGGCGGTCTCATGACAGGTCAGGGCTTGGGAATGAGGTTACGACAACTCGGAGCTGCGACCGCAACTCACCCACTCCATTGCGAACCTTTCTGCAAATGTAACATAAGCAAGTTGAAAACCTCGAGGAACAAAATGCAGAAAAAACGCTTCAAAACAACAATTTTACATCTGACGAAGAGAGCTCAATCTCTAGGGAACCACTCGGGCAACAAAGAGTGAGTTATAAACACTAATAACAGTCATTTTATTTGTATTTCTTCTTTGCTTTTACCTGCGGATACATTTTTTATTCTTCATTTTAAGACAAACATGAGAAATGTCTTTGCGTTTCATGACTGATTCAGTCTTTTATTTGACAGTTTCAGCTGAGCGCTTATGGAAAATTAGAGCTAACTGTGGGCTCACAATAACAGCCGATCTGTTATTATAGTGATAAAGTGGCTTAATCAGAACACACAGAGTGTCATTATTATCAGATTATGATTCGAGTATAATCATATCTGATGACCATCCCTGTGGAAAGCTGATTGTGTTACATAAATACATCTGAAATGACTTATCACATTATTTCATCTCACACGCTTGTTATGTCACTTGAAAATTCTGAGCATTTAGAAGATGGTGGACTTTGTAATGCAAACATCAGACGCATAAAACCTTCTGTGCATTAAAACGGTTGTCCTGCGTTTGGCATGTTATTTTGTGTCACCTCTTTACTGCCCAATAAAGCAACCTAAAAAAACAAATAATCAAAAATTAATAAGCAAATTTTTAAATAAAAGAAAATATAGAGGACAACATCTGCCACTATTAAACAGCTCAACATCACCAACCTGAAACCATAAAGTAACTCTTCAGCTAACCTGAAGTCTTTGTCTTTGTCCAATTTTAAACTAAAACTGTCGTCTGCCACTACATAGTTTTCAGTTTTGAATAGACACTCATGAGCAAAACCTCTCGATAGGTTTTCTACAGACACACTAAATCCATTAAACCTCAACTAGAGATGTTCCTAATTTCCTCAAAATCCCCATTTCCTGTGATCCTCCCGATGTCAACAAACGCTGGTCCTCACACACACCTGCAGCGCTAGAGTCTCTCCAGACACATGATATGAATATAAAGATAGAGATAACATAAAAAACAAACTGTACTGAGACTGGCTGTGAGTCTTTTAAAAGCAAAACAGGAGGATAATGAAGACAAACAAACTGCTGTGCTGTTTGTAAAGAGCTCCCTCACACATGTGTGTATGCTAGTTTACAGGCTGTGTAAATGTGGGTGTGAACCGAACACACACACACACACACACAAATGTTTGGAAGGCATCTTGGTGACTGGTCAACAAAAACAACCAACATTTGCTATCAAGCAAAACAAATACTACCATCATACTAATGTATAATTTTATTAGTAGACACAGAGGCCAGACACATACTTTACACACTTGCACAAACACAGACACAAATTCTTGGCCAAACGGAACAACGACTAAAACACTTGTCGCTCATCACTGTTATGGCTGTTTAGAACAGAAACTTGGATTAGAGTAAAAAACATGTTTCTCATTACGAATACCTCAGGTTACAACCTCTGACATTCTGCTGTGAGAGTACAGACACATCCCACAAATATCAAAACGAATAATTCCCTCTCAAACATGCATATGGTTGAGTTTGGACTGAGCATACAGAAAGAGGGGGGACAAGCTGGCCTGTTCTATCTATGAATAAGACATGGAGACAAATGTTCGCACAGAGAGTGCTGCCAGCCCAGACTCTCTGACGGCCGGCTCCTCTCTCCCTCGTGACTCATTTAAACGTGAAGTTATTCATCTGTCCAGCTTCATGTTCAGCGAGGCCTGTCCTCAGAGCTGCACGACTCAGCTGTGTGCATGCATTGCAGTTTATCAATGACAAATACGATGAAATGAAGCCTTTACAAGGAAGCAGTAATATGGCATGCTTTTGCATATGTTTAGGGTTAGTGATCTGAACAAACCGGACATGAAAGATTCCTCGCAGCACGCAGGTCACGAAGAGATATTGCTGCCATATTACTTCTAGACATAAAACTACCCAGCCAACGTTGGCGTAAATGTTCTCTCAAAGTTCTCAAAACCTTCTTGCAGTAACATTAGAAGAACCTTTTCATCATCATGTGAGTGTAAATGCTCTCTCATGTATGTGTGTCTCCAGACACATGGTGCAGATCTGTAAATGCAACAGACCTGAGGCCAAATGACATTAAACGCAGGCAGCATGCCAGAAACATGCAAGATTTACTCTCAACACTGGCGGAACACATGAGCATGCAGCTTACAGGAACCACCAGAGGGCGCCTGTCCAAAGAAATGTCATTGCAATCTCATAAATACTTAACTGGTTTAGAATGCTGACTTTATCCTTCTCTGCCCTCTAAAAAAATTATGTAAATACAGAGAAAAATAATAATAAACCAAGCAACAGCTGATGCAAGAATCGAACTATGAGAAGCAAGCCAGTCCTGCGTGTCTAAACAACTGCAGCTGTCTCAGAAAAACACATAGACCTCGGAATAGAATAACAACATGCTTGTTCCTGCGTCCTGCGCCTGTCACAGCGCCGCGCTTTCCACAGAGTTAGCATCTCTGAAAATTCCACCGGTAGACTGGAACGCCCGAGCAGGAACCATCCCGGTTTATTTTCCACAGGCGGCAGATTGCATTCTATCAAAGGAAAGAATATGGAGCGCTTTCCTAATTTAACACACACTGGGGTTTTAATATATATATAGAGATGAACATCTACAGCTCTCATCTTTCAGTACAATTCCTCATCCAAGAGTACTTACAGCACACACACACACACACTCAAAAAACTCACACAAAAGACATATAAACATGTCTAGACGTATATTAAAAGTGAGTAAAGAGTCATATGAGCTTCTGAAGGAGCAGGTTGAACGAGTTTAAAGTTTCATAAATACACTTCTCATGAGAACAGGCACTTGGGTAACTACAGGACAAAAAACACACGTTTTCATGTTTTATGGGGACTTCCTATAGACGTAACGGTTATATATATATATATATAACCGAACACTCACCCTACACTAACCCTACCCCTATTCTGTATGATTCATAAGCATGTTGGTACCAAAAATAACCCCACAAAGGCAAAACTTTATGGTATTACTATACTTGTGGGGACATTTGGTCTCCATACCGTAGTGAATACCAGTATACACACACACAGAATTAAAGGGCACAAATCCAATGTGTGGTCTCCCTGCGCTTACCACAGGATGAATTGCTTCTATGACACAGCAGTGCTGACAAATCCACTTTTGAAATGCCCCCCCAATCCCCCGCCGTCATGAATGCGACAGAAGCCTGCAAAGCATTCCGCAGCTGCAAATATGACAACAGCTTTTAAACTCCAAGCCAATCACACAGAAGTGCTGTGGCGCGGGGGGAGAGCGCCCTCGACGCAAACTATAAACACAAAGACAGCGCAAATATACAGAAAACCGCTGAATGCTGGAACCCAAACAGATGTCTGACAGACAGCTGTCCAAAAACATCCCTTTGAGGGCTAGAAACCAAACACCTGGAGAAAAATCTGAAATCATTTTAAAATCTGATGAGAATAACAATGAAAAAGGACTCTTCAAAGAGCAGAACAACAACCCCACAGAGGAACACTGAAAGTCCCCAGTGAATGTGCGAAAGTACAAACCGATTTAAACAGCACAAATCAATTTGTGCTACTCAGTAAGACTGTATTTCACCTGCCTGTGGTTATTTAAAACAGGACCGTTGTATAAGTTAGAAAAGTAGTCGGACAAATAATTTAGGTTACTGACAATTTTAATCAAGCTTAAAGCTGCGTTCCAAAACATTTTGGGTTACAAAAGAACAAAATTCAATTATTAAGCTAGTACGTGACAGATCAGTTTTCAAAACGGTCTCCTTAACTTAGCCCGATTCCCATCCGTAAGTTTATAATAATGATTTATAATTTAAGCCGTTGGCTCCGATTTTGCGAGCAATGTCAGTTTAACTACTTTTAACTTCAACATATGCAACTTTAACAAGTAACCTGCAATTGTATGTTTAAAACAGAGATGGCGATAGAGAGGTGAACGTTACGAATTTCTGCTTTACTGGCTAAATGTAAAGCTAAACAAGTATTTAATTTACCAACCAGTCCTCTATATAAATAGACCTTTAAAAAACGTGTTGCTGAAAGTTTATTTTTTCACTAAATATGACGTTTCACTCTGCAGCCAATAGCAGAAACCTGTTTCCGCTAACAATGACTTACAAAAACACTTTTTTACCTTTGTGATGTTATTCATCCTTATTAGCTTTCTGTGAAAAATATGAAATCAAATCTTGTGACATACAGATTTTAGACTGAAAATGTTAGATTTCAGCAGGTCCCTCACTGCTGGTGACAATATGAAGTAAGTATGCCTTTCACAAACCAGTACCACTGTCTGACACATTATAAACTCCAGTATGTAGGCACCCTGAAGTGTCCAATTTTCCTGACACGCAAGCAATCTGGCCACCTTTATCCAGTCATCCCAGGGCAGAGGACCAGAACAGCCTAATTTGTGTTTTTGTGAAAAGTCTTTTATTTTTGCCAAAGTAATTTGCATTAGCTATGGAAACCAATAATCCCTTTATCCTTCAAAAGCCTAATGCAGTTCCACTGATAGTCTCCTGAAAGATTCTGAAAAAAACAAAAATACACATTTTCTTATTTTCTCAAACTCTTCAGTCAGCTGACTGACAATCTGTTGTGTCACTACGAACATTTCGCAAAACATTCAGGCCTGGATGATCCACAATAATGAGAGATTTCATACAGACTGAAGAGTGACTGAAGAAGTATTACACATAAATTCTTGAAACACAAATGTTTTATGTGGGTCTTCATGTGTGCATTCTGCCCCTAATGAGGTCACCACAATAGTCTGAGGTTATTTTTCAGCATTAGAATCAAATAAGAATTGTTTTTGATGTTTACTTAAGATTTCACAGTCATATCTATAAAACCAGCAGGGTTTGGGATGCTAAAAGATAACACATATTTTCAGTAACAAAAACACGACCGTTTAACAATGGTTTTCAAAGTTGTATTAAATATAAAACAGCATCAAAATGCTAATGCTATAATTGAATTTTTATAAAGCTTGAATGCTGAAATGCTATGCAGGGGCAGGGCCGAGAAGGTTTTGTTGTCCTTTGCATGCGACAGCTCTCGTCTAATTGGAAATAAATGAACAGTAGACAATCAGAGGACATCTGCAAAGGTTTCAGTTAGAAACAGCACATTAGAGCAAATCTCTGCTCAGTCAATCTTACAAAACAGAGCTGAGCTTGGCAAAATGGAGCGCAACAGAGATGGATAGTGTGAGCTTTTAACAGAGACACACCTCAGCACGGGGCGAGGCAGGCTGGACCTAATGCTTTAAACTCTATTACTCTCATTCTGCCCCTGGTCTACTTTAATCTGCCCTCACTGGAGGCTAAACAAATGACTGCATACTGCATTAGTTCCCTATTGAGTCAAAAATGGCATGTTTTAGCTCCTTCATAGTGTAAACAAATGGAGAAGTGGTACTTTTCTCTTAAAGTAAAGTGACAGTGTAATCTCTGTTTGTACAGGAAGACACGCTGAATTAAACTGAGTGGTATTCCATAATCTAGCACTTTTTAGTGACAAATCAAGTCTTTTACATGCACCACAACCCCAGAGACGCCCTGACATGTTGGTACAATTCTCATTTGCAGGAAACATGGGAACTAAAGGTTAACATGCTTGCATTCTGTGATTTGGAAACAGGCTGATCCTGCCAGGCGAGATTTATGTGCTGCCTCAGGTTTTGTGCTCTTCAGATCTCTGAAAGTCTAAATCAGAGGCTTTTTTTCTCTGCAGCTGGCCAAGAGAAGCTGCCACCTCCTATACGAGAGACAAACCAGCAAGATGAAAAAAGGGCTGGGAATGAGTCTGGATACCTGAGAGATGCCGCCGATGTGGTGGCATTAACTGCACAACGCTGAGTGTGTGGTGAGAATCATCTGTGCTGGGAGGGTAAAAACTGACTCTGGGTTTTGAGACATGAGTAATGGCATTATGAGGACACTGGGCGGGTAGTTATAGTAATTTGTCATTTAACAGATGGTTTAATCCAAAGCAAAGTCCAGCACTTATTACAATGTGATTTTAGTTTAAAAGAATGTCATCTCTGGACATGATTATTTTCTGTGAAAATCTTCCATTAACATCTGACACCTAGACATGAATATATTTTCAGGTGTGTAACATATTCTTGGGGGTCACTAAATGGAATCTAAACCCTGTGCTCTCAAAAATAAACTAAGCCAGCATCAGTTTACTCAATGAACTTCCCTACACATCTACACAACAGGGTGCAACTGCAGAGGTCAAAGCAATCACTATAATCACAGGAAGTGGAGGGGCAGCAAACCCATGCGCTTATGAATGAGCGTTTGCGCGCATGTCCTCCTAATTTAGCAGCTAACACTCACCCTCCCCCATCGCCTGGGCTTCTGCCTTTCTATTAGCGTGGCACGATAAGGAAGACAAACTCATCAATTCCCAGAGTTTAATTCAGCCGCGTCTCTCGGGCAGAATAATTAAAAGACGGCCAACAAACACCAGCCAGAAGTCCTTATAAAACAAGACGCGTGAAAGGCACAAAACTACAGCTGAAGGTGACGGATCGGCCTGGCATGCAGCCAGGAAGTGAGGTCATAAATAAACTAATGGGACATGTTGATTAAAAAGCCAGATTCCCAGTCGATCGAGGCACAGAAGTGGAGAAATTATGGGATGGAGATCTCAGAATGCAGTAGGATTTTAATGACAGAGATGTAGCCACATGTCTCTGTCCTTCTTCCCCCCCCAACGCACACACATCACAAACATATCAGAGCAGCCACAGCTAGTGTGTTTTTGCAACCAGAAAACTGATATTTTGACGTGTATCTGATTCCTGTTCCACTGACTGCATGCACAACGGTTTTATAACACTCGACCGGCAAACAGAAGTCGTTCAAAGTGAGGTGACAGACATCACTGTGAGATGTGGACTGCACACTAATGAGCAGACGAAAGCTCAGAGCATCAGTCAGTGGAGACGGTGAGCAAGGTGTATCTCACCGAGACTCAATGTTTATATTTCTCCACCTTCTTCTGCATCCTGTCACAGGGCTCATCTGTCTCTGTAATCGTGAGTTTGTGCTTGGCTCGCTTTGTCCTGTCATTTCCCGTTCTGCACTCCAGGTCTAGCGTGGACAGACAGACAACGGAAGGACACCCCACCCCAAACACACACGCAACTCTCTAAGACAAAAATAGCTACACAATTAAATGAACTAAAATCAACACTTTGGACTTGTGCAATTATTAACCAACGTAAAATCACATTTTGCAGGTGCTGTGCGTTTAATGTAAAGGGGCGAGGCTGTATTCTGTCTGTACTCCACTGTACATACTACATGATACAGATAATACACAAACCTACTGTCAATACTATGAGAATGAACTATACACAAAATCAAATGTAATGACCATTTAAACCCGCTACATACAATGCCATATGGAAGATATTTCTATGTAGCTCATGTTACACTTATTTCTATTATATTTCTATTATTAACAACAATAAGACACCGATAATAATAATGATAATAATAGTAATGCAGCCCTAATGGCAAGTACCTCTAGCATGCAGCTAGCTTGAGATTACTGGGCAGAGAAAAACAGTACAGATAAGACCACGGACAGAGACCCCAAGACTGTTCCCAGCACAGTATCTCTCTCTCTCTCATTACACACACACACACACAAACACACAAACAGTCTCTGCCTCAGAGTTAATCCCTCAGGATAAAGAGAACTGCAGGTGTGTACGTTATTCACTAACACGACTTACACAGACGTGCACACACTCAGGGTTTCCACACCGTGCTGACGGAAGCGAGCCTCCTTCCCAGTTTTACGCAATTTAGTAACAAAACGGCACAAGTGCTTCTCCTGGGAGCAGAGAAGTCAACAAACCAGCCAGACAGAGGAATTCCCCAAACTGCTCCTACACGCATGTGAGAGAAACAGCTTTCATGTGTTTTTCATGTGTGAGAGCGTCAGTGTTTTGACCAGCTAGTCAGTTGTATAGCTTATTAAGCATTTTCTACATGCACACTTGAGCATTTGCATAGGTAGTTTACAGTTACCCTCATATGACCCTGAAGAGGGCAAGCAGTGTGATGTCTTCATCATGGATCAAACACCTATAATCAGAGTTGATCCTCTAGACCAGCTGTCTTCTGAACGAGAACCAGTCCATTAACTCTCACAGTCCACACTCAGCATTCATTACTTCTGATGTGTCAGAGCTAAAGGACTTCAGGCCTAAAAACAGTCGCACCACGACAAAACTGAGGTCAGCAAAGACACGATCAGGCTGAAAACTCTATCAAATCTGTAATAAAGACGTATCAATCATGTACTGCAAAAGACACAGGTTAACACTGTCTGATGGGCTGGGTTACGTCTGTTTCAAAAACCAGAGGTTCTCAAAGAAATATGTAGTAGGTGTTTCTGTAGCTCAACTGGTAGAGCATTGCATAAGCAGCGCAAAAGTTTGTGGGTTCGATTCCCAGGGAACACACAAAAAGATCAGATGTACAGCCTGAATGCACTGTAAGTCGCTTCGGATAAATACGTCTGCCAAAAACGCGTAATTGTAACATTATTTTTATAGCTGTCTACTGTACACAGGTAAAGGCTGCTTTTAGGCACAGTTGAGTCAAGCAGAAGTTTATGGCATTTATCATATTGTTGTTTCTGTATTTTTACTAAAAACCTAAAGCTAAAACAAATAACATTTATTGAAATTTATATCAGAAAAAATAATTTCGTCAACCAAATGAATATAATTCATGACACTTACTAAATTCTATTGCTTTACAGTTGCTGTGCAGTCACATACTGTAGCAACATTTGACAACAATCAGTGCAAACAGAATTTACAGTATACTCATTACAATCCATTTATAAACCTGGTCGCATCACACCTAGTCCTCCGAGTGAAGTCATTTTTCTGTTCTCATTAAGTAAACTGCTGCGTCAAGCTATTATTGTGTGTACGGCACTTTTCAAAATAAAGCGTTACAAAAACCATACTGTACTGTACTGTAGTGTCTTAATTATCTTACAGTCTCTGTTGAGCAAGTCAGTGAAACTTCTTTAATGCTTTAAAACTGCGATCTGTAACTTTTTTTTAGTTAACATTCGATTCACAATGGTACGTTTATAATAATAGTTTCTAATTTGAACTTTCAGGTCTGATTTCCCAGGAAATGTCAGTTCGGCTTCATTTGACTTCAACATATGTAAAGTCAAGTACATAAAGTACCCTGCAATTTTATGTTTCAAACAGAGATGGCAACAGAGAACCAAACGGTACAGATTGCAGCTTTAACATGGAGCTGGATTTTGGACCAATGAGATTTCACTACGAACTGGAACAGCCCGCCCACCAATCCCAGAACAGAATTCAAGCAGCCAAAGAAATTTTCTGTGCTAACCAGCCGTGACAGTCAACAGTGCCACAACAACAAATGGAGGAGATTTATCAGCTGACCCCTTCCACCCTGTGCATGCCTAAGACACTCAACCCTGTGTTAAGAGTTAAGGTTTACAAAAGCCCCTTTCACACAGTAATCCTGGTAATTTATCAGCCCAGAATGATTTTACTGGTAAATACACAAAAATGTGTTCTCACAAGTAATGGCGCTCTGTCTTTTTACCGGTGACACACTATTCACCCATCAGCTTGTGTTTTCTCCACTACAACACACACTCGGCAGTGGCAAAGTCGTGCTATTTTTAAAGCGGTCACGGATATATCACCACTCAGGGCTAATTCCGCCAATGACCTTTTGAACCCTGGAGTTTGCACGAGCGACTGCACGCAGGCACTGCGCCATCTTTTACGTCTTGCGCGTAAGCACATTTCTTTATTTAGTAAACACGGCCTGTGCGCGCACCTGCTCTGGGCTGACCCTGTTTTACAACCCTTCGTTTAAAGAACTCGTTTCTGTAAGCAGGCCACATGAAGACCCTACAGTAGTTTGAGACAGAAAAGTTTACAAATCGGACTGAAATGCATCTGCAGTCATTTGCAAAACAGTCCAGTTATAATGCCAATACATATGGTAACAGATCACAGGAGCCTTATAGTTTTAGCAATTTATAGTTTATAAACCCAGCAGCCTGCAGTAAATAATATCACACTGGTCTATATATATGTATGTATGTGTGTGTCTGTGTGTGCACATCCAAAGTCCATCCCTGCTGTCTTAACCTCAGACTCATCCTCTGTTTATTCTCGGCATGGAACTGATCAACACGTCTCACTGCCAAAACCACTCCTTCATTTCACACTGACACGCTAAGCCGTTTAGCGGTCGAGATGTTTGGACCAAACCCTATTAAGTGATTTGACTAGCAGTTTACTTCCCTATGTAAACATATTTCTGATTGAAACAGGAAGTTGTGGCATCCTCTTTCTCAGGAAGAAACAATAGCTTGTTGTTTATATCACGTTCGTGAACCAGGATCTGTGGATTGCTATTGCTAGTCATAGACATATTGTTATTGCCATTATTTGTCAATTTTGAAACCATCTATATATAAGCTGACCCTTTAAAGATAACAAACAAGCAGTAAACTCCAATTTTCATTGGTCTCTCATAGGGTTCAAGGGCTCTCAACGAAATAATATATGATTATTGCTCCATAAGCAGCACTGTACAGAAAGCAACACACCTGTCCAGCATTTATAGGAGGAGATAGGGGGAATAACAACAGGACAAAGGGCTAGAGAGAACTTTTTGAATGACGTGGAGCCCTGGGTAAACAAAGACCTTGTGTTTCACATGAATGAGTCAGGCCTGTGTGTAACCACACAAGATTGGACAGGGATTGTGACTACTCTCAGGGTGAGGTCATTTCCTGCCCAGTCACCCTGCTGTGTGTCATTTTCCTACACCCTGAATACAGTCAATATGACAGACAGCTCAGTCACCCAACACTAGTCATTGTAGGGAAAGTTTAACGTTGATAGTGGCCTTCATTTACAACTTGGACTTTTGGAGTGTTATAAAATGACAGCATTTAGCTTCATAACCACGTCTGTGCTTCCAGTGGAATAATATGACAGGGTGGAGGTTGTACAGCTCTTATCTGTTCTTAAACACAACAGCTCTGCCTCAGAGGCAAACTGGGTCTCCAGCACATGGTCATGCTTTAATCAGGCAAGATTCTGCCTTTGTAAACAGCCCTTAATTTACTGACAGCTCGCCAGAGCCCGAGAGAGAGAGACAGAGAGAGAGACCCATACACTGTCTTTAAAATCTTTAATGAATACAGACACACAAAAACTCTTTGAGTTTTATGAGACACTGAGATGAAATCACTACAGCCACACACTTTTACACACTATATGATGATATAGTATAATTGTTTGTAATCGTCCATTATGCCTCTAGTTATTATACTACAAAAAAATATTAAACTGCATCCACACTTGTGAGCATATTAAAGCATGTATCACAACTTCTCTATAGAATACCCTTCAGGGAAAACATGTTATAGAGACCAAAACAGCTGCACAGTCGCAATAAAATAATGCACTGGTAATTCAAAAGCAATTCTGTAAGCAGCGAGCTATATTCCAACACTTAGATCATCGCTGATATACAGGCCTGGAGTCTTCCAGAAAATTCAGCCAAAACACAACTCAGCCTGCTTTCCAAGACCACCAGTGGCAGACAGTGTGTGGGAGAACATGTGAGCATAGGGGACTTAACTAGATGACTAGTTAAGTTAATAACTTAAAATGTGATAAACTAAATAAAATAAATAAAATTAAAAACAGCACTGCTGCAGTCACGTGTCCAGCTGTGTTCAATAGATGCAAGCAACCGGTAACTGCTGTAGGTGGTTTGCGGCCGTAGCTCAAATATTTTACTTTATTTCTGACGATCAGCTGTACGTGTTACGATTTCTGTGTAATAAGATCCCCAGAGTTGCGCGGTCAGGTGACTTTGCGCTAAATTTATCTCTGTTCCAATTCTGCCCGAAATCTCACAATTATTTTTGTCTCTGTTAACGCTGATGACGTTTCCTCTCATTTTGCCTGAGTTTAGCTAACTGGGACTGTCGCGCAAACTCGTAACGGTGCTTTGAAGTGAGTAATTAACTTTTCCTCAGTTCCTCACACACTTCCTCAAGCGCAAACTCATTTGCACTGAAGTCAAGCACGCATTTCCACTGCGGCCTGGAGACGCAGACCAGCACGCATATATTTGCAGGCAACAGGCAGTAGCTAACAACTTCCTCAGACTTACAGACCCAAACTTTAACAATAGCTCTCCATCTCTAAACAGCAAGACTAATAAAGGTCACGAGGAGCTCAGATCTCTGACCTCTGTAGAGACAGCAGAGATTAACAGAACAAGACATTATAATACTAAAATGTCAGCACTGGATTATTATCATGTTTCACTGGGCTGGAAACATGCATGCTAAATACAATGCAACAAATCTAGCATTTTGTCAAACTATACCAAATTTATTCTGACATCACTAGGTATGAATAAGAGGTCACTTTACCACAGTAATCCCTGGTTACTGATACGCAGCCACTGATACAATATAAGACATAAATAGATACAAACTAGTTTGTGTGAAGAGACGTTTTCATGCAGAGACAAGATATATTGATCAGTCATGCAGTACTAGATTTCATAATCTTCACTAGATCATCATGAGAAAATATGATAATTGTAATGATCATTTCTATGATAAGTCATCTTCTGACTGTTTTTTGTAAAGAGAGAGATATTAACATCAGAGTCTCCAGCCATAGACAGGACCTATTTCAGTCCTCGCTGTGTTTCTGGCTCGAACCCAAGCTCACGTCGTCCAGCGGCTCCTGTTCTGAGCTCATCCTCTCCTCTATCCGCTTTTATCACCTCACACCAAATAGGTTTAGCACCTTACATAACTTCATTAGTGTAAGACAGCACAGAGTTGAGCATTAGCAGATGCTCTTCTGGAAAAACCATGAATGCCGCTGTCAAAGACATGACACACGCTTACAAACCTTGATCTGAACATGCATGTACCAGCACTGACAATCACTAAGTGGTCTGAATATATTTATATAAATATTTATCTTCTGTGGAAGGCGCAGGACATTTTTGTCCAATCATTGCATTTGGCCCAAATGGAATGATAGGATGTCCTACTTTCCTGTTAAACTATGCATGCATTGTCGGAGGCGGCGTGGCTTTGGAGAGCGCTCTGTAGGATGGGTGGGACCATATGCTTTTAAAGCTAGCTTGCTATTGCTACCCTCTCCAAAACTGCCTACACTACCTTGAAGTGCAGCCGTCTTATAACAGCAGACTTGGTTTATAAATTCATACAGCCATCCTCTGATTAAGTACCAGTGCAATTTTAAGAGCAACATCCACTTTTTAATGTCTCTAAAAGTTCGAGCCATATAGGATGATGATAAAAACGGGCAGGTGAATTATTAATGGGTGAAAAAGAAGCTGCGTGCAGTTTCTTCACCGAGCAAAGCCTCACAGGGAAAAAGGAACTGACTGAGATTTTACTCCTCCGTCTTTCCTGTGTGACTGCGTAGCGTTTGAACACGCAACAACAGATGCGCCGTTTCATATAATACTGCCTGACAATGCGCAAAGCAAACTAGGCAATTGAAACACACACAAACACACCTCGCAAGAGAGATGTACAGGAAGGTAGTATAGTTATGAATCACTGGAACAGTAATACGGTAATGACACATTAGACTACATGTACGGTTAAAGGTAGGGTGGGCAATTTCAGAGAGGCTAGCAATAGCAAGCTAACTTTGAAAGCATAAGATCCCACCCTCCCTTCAGAGTTATTTCCAAAGCTACACCTCCTCCAATAGTGCATAATGTGACAGCGATATAGGACATCCTATCATTGTATTTGGACCAAATGCAATGATTGAACAAACATTTAATGGTCTTGCTCCTCCCACAGAAGACAGCTATTTATAGAAATATATACTACTTAGTGATTGCAATTAGGATAGAGAGCATGTTTCTGGAAAAAAACACCTTTCCTTCAGGACATAGTAAGTCATGGTTGGCTCTCACGTTGCACCACGTCGCACCAATGGTGACAATAAGCACATGAACATTTGAGCACAGCCATGCTTTTGTTTGCACTACAAGAGGCTGAAGATGCATGCCAATAATGCAATACTGCAGATATTACTGCGATTCTAAAAAAAAAGTTGAGCCCTTACATAAATAACTCAGGATTACATCATGCAAATTGCCTTTAAATCATTGGCACGTATGCTGGGCCTTCAAAGCTGTTGGCACATAGACGAAACAGCTCTAATGCTGCTCTTTAAAATGAATCACATAAGCGCATGGAGTGAGGGATCGAGAACCTGCAATATTCAAATCAGATTAACACCGAAACAACATGTCCCAACCACTAACATGGTTTTTCTCCTTGTTTTGCTGGGAAAGGGAAGCATGGCACTGTGACACAACGTCATAAAGTAAAACCAACCATTCACAGTAAACTTTCGAGGGTAAATGGCATTTTGTAGTCCCTACATTAATATGCGATGCAGCTATGCCGAGACGAGACGGGCACAGATCTGACGAGCTTTAATGATACCAGCGAACTGTGCATGGTGAAATATTTAAGCAAGACTCATGACTGCTCTTCCATACACGTGCTTTGATGATCTTCTCTGCTGGAGGTGAGGTCATTTCATGGTACCACAGGGAAACTGAGTCGTTCCCTGCCAGGATAGAGGGATTGTGGGTAAGCATGGATGTTTCTGGCCAACTTTAGAGCTTTAGGAAGATCTGAGGGACCCCTGGAGAGCTTCCAGGTGAGTGAAACCTGCTGTATATGTGATTATACTGAACCTAATTCATCAGAATACCTTCACAGATCTCTATACACCATCTACAATTCAAGCATAAGCCAGCATCAATTCAGCCTCACAGTGCGTTATATTTCAAGATTAAAATCAGCTTGAAATGAACTTTTAGAATGAACATTCTGCAAACTGCCTCAAGGCTCTGGGCGACATGCTACTGAAGCTAAAGAAAGTGTCACCATTACTCCTGGACTAGTAATTATCTAGAACTCTTCAAGGATGAAGAGGAGATGTGCTGTTACTTTTTTTTGAAGAATCAGATGTACTTTTCTCACCTGGCATACAATCAAACAAGTGGGAAATTAAATCCTACACATTTACATGGAAGGAAAAAATCTGGAAACATATCTACAGAACATCAGAGACTTGTGGGATATTTTGACCTGGACCAGTAATGTTCCATCTAGCAACCGTTTAGAACTCCCTAGCAACCATGTAAACATGAGCTAAAAATACTTAGAACCTCCTAAAACACCCAAAACACCCAAAAAACAGATTGAGGAACCAGGATATGCTAGAACCCCTAGTATTTTCTTCAGAAAAGTCAAGTTTTCTAGTTTCTTTGGCAACCTCTGAAATGAAACTGCCGTGAGCTCTGTCATGCTCTGACGTGACCTTGAAGACTTCCTCGCTCATCACAGGCGAAGATCTCTCACACTCCTGCCAATTTGTTTTTCCACCGCAATCTGATAGTAATTCATGTGGCCTCCATGTTCTAATTAAATAACACAAGAAGACATTCCGAAGGTAAACGCAAAACGGGGCAGGAAAGACAGATGGGGGTGGTTATGATCAAGCTGTAAATCACTTCACATTTTTATAAACATCTTCACTTCTTACCATCCGGTTTGTGATTAAAACAATAATTCAAAAAAACTCATTACTCAAGGTTTAAGTAGCAGTCACGACACTCTGCACTTCATTAGTCCACAATCTGAGATGTCGGCTACAAAACATCACACTCTCATTATAACAGACACCAAAATCACCACCAAAAATGCATTTATTAGAAACTAGTGGTTTGCACAAGGCTACAGAAAATGTCACTAACTTACACCATCATCCATCTTGTGAACTAACCCAGAAGAACATCTGATAGATCTATCCGAATGCATCACACATGCATGCTGCGAGTTCGCATCCATCTATAAGACTGCTACGCAATTAATGCACGCTGTCACGCTACCTTACCAGCACATCTGCTCCATATTAGCCCAGCGGTCTTGTCTGCAACAGTTCATGAATGCACTGCAGAACTCAGTGACGGTCAACCAGGGCTGTAGGTCAGTAAATGGTGCTATCATTCCACCAATGCAATGTTGGGATTACGGTAAATGCTGGATTATCTGATAGAAGAGATTAACAGCAGGGTGGCCACATTTGTGAGGCTTAGAGGAAGCTCTATGGTGGGACGTTCCCTTTACATCTACATTTACATATACATCTACCAATCACAAAGAAGAGGAGAAATCTTACAGCTGGAATCAAGAACACTGTAGTAGGTTCCCAAGGTTTGTCAACACCTGGTAGTCCTTCTGAACATTAAGATAAAAACAACAGCATGTGTTTCTAAGAGTGAAGAGTATACATTGGTTCTGTAAGAATATGCAAATTGGGAAGGATTTATTGGATCTATTGTGGGATTTGGGAATTCGAACATCTGCATGTATGCATTTTGAATTCTAAGCGTTGACAGCACTGCCTCTAAGTGAGCATCTGCATGCTGCAGACGAGGGGGGCTGGGTTTGGGCTGCAATGAATGCACTGGTGAGTGAGAGCATCGCAAAAAGCTTTATGAAATTCCCATATTCAAAGCAAAGAGCAAAAAAAGGTTGTGTTGCCAACATTTGGATTGTGAATCCAAGCTGGCCAAAATCACATAACGAATCTAAACCTTCCAGCGCATTCCATTACGCATTTATCCTCTCTCTGCTGTTTAACACTGGCAAATAAATAAATGCAATGCTGTTGTATAAAGCACAGCAACTGGTCGGATGAAATTTGTCGTACTTCAGTAACATCTTCCATTGCAAAAATTCTAAAAAAAACGTCTGCTGAAAAAGGAAGAGTTTCACATGGCTGGCCACACCCACATCTCTGCTAATGGGAGTCCTGTTGTATACAAGCACCTTATGTACATGCCTGCAAAAAAGCTCCAGTTGGCATCTTCAGCCAATCTCCCATTATTACAGTCCTTCTGTGTGCCAACAGGAAGAGAGTGCCAAAGAGAAGTGCTGGGAATTACTAGAAGAGGGGACTCACTGAAATTTGCAACAGAAGCCACTGATGGGGCAGGAAAGTGCTCTGCACTAAAGCCAGCCAAAGCGCACTTGGTAATCACATGACTCCACTGTGAGGTCACAAGCAAGTTCTGGCAAAGAGATTTGCTGTCCTCTGGAAAACAACCTGAAGTTGGTTTTAATTTGCTGTGGTCAGTTAGCAGTTTCATGCCAGTTCTGTGCTGTCGTTACCCTGAGCTGAGTTTGTTTCCTTGTCCAATAAAAAAACTCACTTAAAGGCAGGGCATGCGATTTTTTCCAGAAACATTTTTTGTTATGCTTGCTTAAAGTCTCTTCACATCCTGATAACTATATGGTCTGAATATATCTATGTATCTTCCATGGAGGGACTATAAAACGTTCCTCCAATCATTTAATTCGGTAAGAATGCAATAATAGGATGTCCTACTTGCATGTCAAACTCTTGTATTTGCATACCTCGATGCACTATTGAAGGATGCATGGCTTTGAAGAGCTCTCCGGGCAGAGGGTTGTTAAAAGCTAGGTTGCTATTGCTAGCCTCTCCAAAACTGTCTACCCTGCCTTTAAAAAGACTCACTTGGGGGTTAATAAGGGCACCAGGAAGGGAGGGGTGAGAGAGTTTACCGCCCAGAGACTCCCCAACACAGCCACACAGAAATGCTTACAGGCCAGATTAAAATTTTACAGCTGATTACATCACCGGCTTGACACCCCAGTCAATTATCCAGCCAATCATGTTGTCAAAACGACAAGACACTAACAATCTGACCGCATGTCCTCTTTACAAACACATAGTAATTTAGATTGGTCTTGAAGAAGCAGAATATTTAAAGGTGTTTTTACAGCCGCTAAGACTACAAAGATCAGATTCGTTTGGCACCCAGTAATCTGAATCAGATACTCTGGCAGCACGGAGTCAAAACACAGTGATCAGACCACAGAGAGGGTGTACTTAATTACAGCTGATCCTTTGGTCCCTGTGGAAACCAAGAGGGTATCCAATCTGTGATGAGAAAACGCAGTTCAGTGCACATGGCCTGGCCGAGGTTCTCAGCCCACACGTCACATGCACTGGGAAACGAAGACAAAAAACACTTGACGAATTCTAATGCCATCAGGTTTTTAATGACTCATAGACACAGAGCCAGACTGGTCTTAGACTTGATTTGTTATTTGATCTAGTATAAATAGAGGCGATGGATTTGGCTGTCCATCGGGCCTTCTAAATCAAAGTTTTCTGATATCACAGCCACTACATTGGTTTCTGCAGATTCTTGGCTGGCGTTCAAAGCTGGCCTTTAGTGTTCATTGTAAAAGAAGTTAAAATTTAATTTTCTTCCTTTTAAGCACAGCTGGCAGCCATTTCAATGGCTGCGTGAAAGATGAGAGGCGAATAAATGCGACATAAATACATACTGTTCAAAAACATCAGTTTATCACAAGAGCTCCCGCACCGGAAACATTATTACGATTCTCTCGCATTCACCAGACTTATCTTGGGAGTGGCAGTAAATTACACAAGATCTCAACCCAAGTGAGAGATGTTTTAAACGATCATTTCCATCTTTAAACCTCCTTTAAACTCGCATATTCGCACAAGACCAGAGCGCTTCAACAGAAAACATATGAAGATGTGTTATGATTCGCTAAGTCCTGTTTCACCCAGAAATGAAAACCCAGTCAGTATTCAGTCTCTCATGTCAAGACACATTACACTTGCATGGTTTTTCTCAGCTGTGGAAGCAAAAAGGGGATGGTTTGTAAAATATGGCTATATGATATATGTGCTATATTATAATCTTCCACTGCACTGTAGACGTCAGTCGCATTCACATACGTTCAAATATGGAGCGTCAAGACAGATCACGCATTTATGACACATTCGAGCATGCGAATACTATCTCTTTTAGCTGAACTATTCCAATAATGTATGACACATACTTTTTTTAATCAAAAACATTATCTTTAAGTTGTTAGTGGAATGTTTTAAAATCATTACAGAATTAAATGTTTGAGTAATGTTTTTACAACCAAGCAATACAACAATTTGGTTCCCTAATGAAAATGTTGGAGTGACATTCTTACAACCTACAATTGTGAGGCGCGTTGCCAGTTGCCAGTCAGCTTTCTTGTGAGGACACGCTCGCATGAAACGAAAGCTCCTGTGCCCATTTAGCATACTGTACCACTAAAGTCACCAAGAAGAACGTCGACCTAACCAATCAAGATGCTCACCCACCTCTTCCCTGTTTCCTTACCAAGCGAATGGAGTGAAATGTTTTGTCGGTCTCAGCAGTGGGATTGCTGAACCGAGAGATTGTAACAGAGACTGTGAGTCTACAGGCAGGTCACTCAAGGTCAGCCTCCACACTCCAGCTCAATTTGTGAAGTGTTTGACAATTCTCCCGAGGCCACTGACAATGCGTCCGGGGACGAGGATTAATGCGATACCTTTGTTTGGCTTTGGCTCTGAAAGAAAATTAAAACCATCAGGCGCAAATTAATAAAGCTTTTGGGAGTCAATTAGATTAATGATGTTGCTGCTTGTTTGGTGTGACCTTTACACCTTCATGTTCGAACCAGTTAAAGAGAAAGTCTCGGGACAAACCTCTGAATGCTGATAACCCATCGTCCAGACTGTAAATCACGCCTGAAAATAAATCTGCCATTGATAAAGCACTACGCAACTCTATGATGTAACTGGGTGACCTTGTACACTGCAGGATGCTGAAAGGCTGTTTACACATGAATAATAAACTCATAAATGCATTAAAAAAAATAAATACATTAGGCATAAATACATTAGCACAGGCAAGTTAGAGAAAATCATTGTGCCAGACAAAAGTAATGTTTCCAGTTCTGTTTGGAAAGCAAAATGGAAGGACCAACTGTTCACAACACTGCGGGATTATAAAACAACAGACGTTACATTGTGCAGTAAACATGTTGCAAATGCAGAAAAAGCGAATCATTTCAATCAGGGTTCCCACACGTTCTGACCAATTCATTTTCACAACTCGGTACTTTTCGAATCTGATTTCAGTCACAAAGAACAATAAGTAAATGATGAAACATATCTTATATGTTATTATCTTACATGTATTATATGTTTTATATTTTTATATATATTTTTACATATATTTTACATATGTATAAATAATAGAAAATAACTATAGTAATATACATTTCAAAGACTTTATTTAGATATTATTATTTTCCATCATTATGATCATTGTGATCTTCACTAGAGGCGTGAAGATCACAATTTTAAAATTCTCTGATATTTCCCTGATCTTATATAGTTGACTGCTTTCGAATAAACTAAGGAAAACAAAAGTATATGACTGCACAAATTACAAAACAAATTGATAAGAGGATTCAAAATGATGATATATATAGCTGATAAAAACCTGTAGTTTCACAGCCCTGCTAGTTTTATTTAAAATAAACTGATAACCTGAAATCTTAAATTCCTTCAATGCCTCCAATAGCTTTTCCAAATTCTTCAGCTGTTAGTCAAAGATCAGATAAAACAGCCATCACACATCTATACCTGAAGCTCTTATCACAACACACAGACACACAATGACAATAACAGCCCGGCGTGATAAACAGGCAAGATGTGTAGAGACCTGCAAAAACTACTGGACCTTCATCTGAACTTCTCTAACCTTCAACAAAACCAGACACACAAATGAAGGCGATTCAAAAACTTCCAACCAATTAAATTGCAGCACACATGATGACATCACATTCAATGAGAAAGGCATGAGGACACTACATCCTTAGACGCATTTCTGCATTTGTGCAGGTGGCACAAAATAATTTTACACTACAAATCTATCGTGCATGTATATAAATGTCTTAAAGCTGTGTTTAACCAACATCTAATAAACCTCTGGTAAAACAGGAGTTAAACTAAATAAATACAACCTTTGTATTTACTGGACTAAGGCACTAAACAAACACACAAAACTTCATTCAAGAGGGATTGGTTTTGAAAACCAACAGTTGTTTGAAGCATATTTGTGTAATGAGGTAATCAGATCTCCTGGTCAACAAAAACTCTGAGTGAAGGTGTGGCAGTGAGCTTGAAAAGCAGAAGAGTGCTGCATAACCCTGTCTCTCTATCTGAAAGGGCCCGTGTGCTCACTACATCTATTAGCTTACTAGCCAGGGCAGCCGTCCATCAGGAGAGGCCTCTCCTGACTTTCTGGAGTCCCACCACAAGAAGCTCGGAGCAGGAGAGAGTGAAGAAATCCCACATGCGCGGCAGGACAGGACCGCCCGCAGAGAGCAAACGCTGCCCTTAATTCTTTGCTTTACCTGCTCTACACATCAAACAATAAAGCCTGCGTGGTCCAGAAGCTTTTCAACAAATAAAAAATGGATGTAGACTCTCAAGGCAGTCGCCCCTGGCAAAATGAGCATGCTGGGAGCACGATACAACTACAAGACGTGAGTTTGTGAGATCTCTGCTGTCTAATGAGGGTAAGAACAGCAGCATCTCCGCTGGTGTCCTCAGAAAATCTCACTGAAAGTTCGGCCCGGTTTCGTAGCATAGCTAGCAGGCCTGACCCAGATATTAACGCTTGGTCACTCAAATTAGGAAAGCACTGATCCGTTCCATTAAACATCCATCCTGCCCTTTCTCTGAGCCCTCAACCTGGAAGATTCAGTGTGTGCAAGCGGGTGCAAAAGAACACTCCCTCAAAAAAAACTCACCTGTTGTTTTACTGAAATTGAGAAGAACATCCAAACGTTGACTATAATTTAATAAGCTTTCCATTGTTTCTCAAGCTGCTCTATCCGTTCATTTAGTTTTCCACACAAATCATCCAAACCCAATATTAAGTGTCTAACAGCTGAGCCCCTCCCACTGGCAATTAGTGCCAACAATGTCACTTAGCTAAATGCGACACCCCACAGGTTAGGTTTAAAATCCACAGTAAATCTAAAACAACATATTTCCGAGGTGTAAGCACAACCATATAAGAGAATTTGTTAAGTCAAAAGCAATTTGTTATTTCTTATTAGGGATGTGCATTTCTGTCTACGAGAAATCTATGAGAACTTGAAATAAAATGCTGGAAAATGCATCATGCAATTACTGGTGCCGCAAGCAATTTTTTAAAATCGTACACATGAAATGTCTCTGAAACCTGAGGTATCACTGATATAAATGTCTTAAGAAATCACACCAGACTGCGGATTAAACAGCAAACCCGACTCTTGGAAACAACTTGTGCTTTGAGCCAATCAGAAAAGCTCTCTGCATGTTAACATTTTGCACGTTTGGTTTGCTGACATGTATTTGCCGGTCGGGGTTATAAAGACATGCCGTGTGGTTTTAAATAACCAAATTGCTAAAATTGTGGAAGAATTAGTTGTAATTTTAAAGTGTGATCTGGTTTTACGTGATCTTTCATTCCTGTGTTCTCGGGTACATCGGGTGCTCAATTTCGATTTTCTACTTGATTCCCACCAAGTGCTGAAGAAAGATGTCAACACCTCTGGCTCTTGTGTCCCAACAATCAGCAGGTGAGGCAGTCATCTGCCATTTCACACCCTTTCTCCTCGGCCTGCAGCTGTCAAAGCGAGTCAGTCAGACAGACAGACAGACAGACATAGAGAGAGGGAGAGAGATAGAGAGAGACAGAGAGAGATAGAGAGAGAGGACTGGAGGGAAATGGGTCTTTAGGAAGTGTTTCATCAGAGTGGATCCACTCCGCCCATCCATCGACCCATTTAGCTGTCCTAAAACCACAGCTTCTCACATGACTCACGCTGTGTAACGCGGGAAACTCTCTCACAGCTCAATGTAAATACATCAGGACCATAAGAAGCGTTTCATTTAAGTGTTTAAGGGACAAATGCAAAGGTGAATCGCCTGTGGAAGACATCGATCTGTTTTCACAGGATACATCAATACACACACACACTTCATAAAAAAACAATGGAAAGCAATGGAAGCCAAACCTGTACAAAACACAACTACAAGTAGTGCAAAACTGCACATTTAAAAAGACAACTAATATAGTTAGCAAGTTGTCTGAATGACTAGTAGGTCTTAAAGAAGTCTTGTTTAATTAAGTCCTGTCCACCAGATAACCATAATTGTTTATGACAACAGCTCTCACAAACCAAAAAGTCAGACAGATTATACATAATAATAGAAATAATGTTTAAAGCAGGCGATCTGAAGTCCGAGTAGTTGTTTTGTTTATTGTTATAATTGTAAATGTTTATTGTTACTTTGTTGACTGTTAGCAGTGTTTATTAGGGATGAATTTCTCTAAGGGTTAACAGCTAGACTTCAGGCATGCTGAAAACCTTTCCGTGAAGCCGCATCTATAAATTAATCCAATTTACAGCATTACTGCAAAAAAAATTACAGCTAAAAAAATACAGGAGATAAACAACCTGACTAATCGATTGGTCAGCCGTCCTTAACCAATTCCCTACATACTCGCACAAAAACCCTCAGCACAGCAAAGACGTGAGGCTGGAACATGAGGAGAAAGCATGTCATCCTGCGATATGTGACCTTTATAACTTTCTCCCTTCAAATCCTGCTACGTCTCTCCTTTTATTTTCCACTTGTCTCAAAAAACAAGTGCACTTAAATAACAAGTGGTAAAAGGTTATTCCATCAGCAGCGATCTGCTCAGAAAGGCACTCGCTCTAATGCATGTTGAAATCCTGACTTTTATTTGACTGCACTCCCCCTTAATATGCAACACATGAGAAGAGAAAAGTAAGACAAGGGGAGGAGACACAATCTCCGCCCCTCATTATGCCATCCAATCAGTGGCCTGTTAGGCGGTAGGTGGGACTTAATGACCAGCATGAGCTGCTTCACGAGCTGTTTATTTTGCAGCATTCCCAAGCAAAGCCCAAAAAGAGAAGAGATCTTCCAGCCACACAGCAAGCGTGGTGTTTAAACTGCTGTTCTTCAGCCCTTCAGATGTAGATCACAGGTCATCCACTTTACTCCACTGTTTGTTTCTGCTCTCATCTTCTTTTTCAAAAGATGACGACATTAGAGCACAACAGCAGGGCTTCAGAAGTAAAAATCACACTCACTTTTTCCACAGACAAACAAATTTTAAACAACACTATCTATCTTTTAAAGCTGCATTCTTAACTTTTCTTAGGTTAAAAATGAACAAAAATCAGTTCATGAGCAAGAACATGACAGATTAGTGTTCAACACGATCTTTTTACCTTACCCAAATTCATAAATTTATAATATTCAGCTTTCATTGACTAGTTATGCTATTTCTGGGTGACACGGAATAAGGGTCCCTATATAATGCAGCGTTACGGATGCAGATACAAAAAGCTTTGTTATTTTGAAAGACGGGCAAACACCACCAGCACTTGCTACTTCTGAGTTTCAGTCTCTCTCAACAAGACCCTTAGCAACTTTGTGCCAGAATAATAAGTGACCCCATATCACTCTTAACCTCTGGCTGGCCGCCAGCAGTACTGCTGCAGCAGTAATACGAGCCAGACCACTTTCCCACAATGCCAATGGTCACTGTATGTTCTGTCCCTCTGTGCTAAATGGTGATCAGTCCAACAAGTGATCAGTCAAACAGTTCCTTGTGTTGTGTTTATGACTGGAATAAAAGCTTGTCAAGCTATTCCTAGATCAGTATAAATGATCAAGCTCTAATCCTCTGGTTTAATTCACAATCCTGCATTAACAGACATGAAATCAGTCTAAAAATGAGTGACCATCTGCTGTGGGCCTTCAGGTATGAAGATCAGCAGCAGAAGAGTCTGTATGTTTACTGTACAGTAATCCACAGAGAGAAGAATGAGGGCTATTCAAGCAGAAGATGAAACCCACAACCCAATACATGGAATTGTCTGACACGGGAGAGGATTTTGAGTCAGGCTGGCATGTCCCAAGCATGTTTATCTGAGTGGCATGGACAGTGATGCATGGTCGACATGTCTCAGTGGTGCTCCACGGTCCTTAGGTTTGCTTCTGGGGTCTCCAGTTGTCACTTTTCAGTCCGTGGTTGAGAATAAAGGGAAGGAAGTCGTTCAAAGAATTGGGCTGTCAGTCCTGATATGAGACGTCTCAACGAGTTTTAACTCGAACCCCTGCAATAAATCAGCTCCCAGTGGCCTCAGTGGTCAGTCCAAAGCCATAAATTTCAACCCTGAACTGGGCTTGGAACAAAAATTGCACAACAAACCAAACACATACAAACACGCCTTGTGCGTGCACTAGAAGTCAGAAGCAATTCAACGAAGAAGCAAAAAAGCTAATTTAACTCACGCTGTGGCTGTCAGGATATCATCAATAACTCTGCTAAACACTGCATTTAGGCAGTGAGGAAGGTTATCGGTAAACAACATATCTGCTTGCTAAAAAAGCGTAACTGTTAAGTAAAGCCTTTATTTTGCAATAGGTGCCCGTATTTTTTTTTTGCAACACAGCATGCTGGCTTTCTGTAAATCTCATCTTGACATTTTTATTGGCCTTCACACCTTTAAATTTCTCTGTTTGGACCCTTTGAAAGCACAGCGTGTTGCTCAAAGTCTCAGTTTAAAATTTCAGTGTCGGTTTCCTAATAGCAACACATCCATTCATTTTAGTTCAGTTCACTTCATACAACAAACTGCCTGTAGTCACCAAACGCAACAAGTAGGAAAACCTGCCATGTTCCAAAATGTTATGGCGTGCTTCTGTAAAATGCAAACCAAAGCTTTCAGACACTGATTCATTTGCCATGAATTTATCAAGAGTACAAAACTCCCCCATTACATTTTTCACACGAGAGATGCAGTCAATTAAACAAATGACATGTAAATGATGAAGATACTGATCTGATAATACTGTGGAGTCAACGTTAAAGAGACAGTGCACCCAAAAATACATTTTCTGTCATCATTTGTTCACACAGTATGACCTCGTATGTTTGTTGCGTGGAACACAAAACTGCATGCTTGACAAAATGTTACAGTCTCATTTACTTTCATTGAAAAAAACAAAAAGACAACAGTATTTGAAATGACATGAGGTTGAGTAAATGACAGAATATTCCTTTCTGGGTGAACTCGCCCTTTTGAAGCCACCAGATATGTTAAAATAAGGACATTTTTAAATGCTAGACATTATAACCTATTGCTTCAAACAAAAAGAGAAGCCGATATGTTGCTCTACACAACAGCCTCAAAACATGACAATTTCGGTAAACGATTAGCATATCATAACTAACTCATCTCCAGACTAGACCATTCTCTCCGACAGACCAGAACTGAGAATCAGATGCGTTAACCCAGACACTCCCAAACAACAAGTCGAACACACAGAAGACCGAAATTAGGGGTTAATATGATTCACTCAGTGACACCCAACACGCTCAGCCTGTTCAGCCAACAGATCCTTGAATCACACACGGCTTTCAATCTCTCCTTCACCCTGACGGTAGTGACTTTCTTGTGTTTTTTAAACAGACAGAATATGCATTCAGGGTGCGAGCGGAAGCAAGCATTTCTAGAAACGCTACGTGTGTGTGTGTGTGTGTGTGTGTGTGTGTGTGTGTGTGAGGGGGTGGAGAGCTGAAATCAATGCTGCTGTCAAACACACACAGGAGGAAGAAATATCCTTCCACCAAGAGCCGCCGTCCAACTCACTTAATAAAGCACCGTGCGCCTTCAAACGTGTATCCTTCCTCCCATCCCGTGGGTAAATCTGAAAAGGAAAGAGAAGATGGGAATGAGTTTTGCATGCAAGAGCCCTTTCCAGGGTCCATGATGCTGCGTGTGGCTGGATGCGGCGGGCAGCGCATCATGTCCGTGATCTGCAGTGCTTCTCGATGCTCAACATCAACACGTAAAGCACCTCGTTTTGCCTCTCAGGGGTGACAAAGGAACTGGCATCGCATCACATCACGCCAAATGAACAAAGTTTGGGTCATTCGAGGGTTTAATGCTTTCAAAGCAAACGACTTAACGCGACGCAAAGAATAATATTGGCATCAACATTTCACCGCCGCTGTCAGACGGTCTTATATATATAAATGACAGCTGTCAGTTCGCCACATTGGGCGGCATACATGCTTCTTTCACAGAAATGCAACGGAACCAATGCAACTTATGGTCAAATATTGCGCGTCCAGGTGTGCGTCATGCATGCATGCATGCATGCATGCACGCAACGCACTGACATCGCGTCGCGTACAGCTGCCGCTCATCGCATGCATTGCATTTCTCGCTGCATTTCCCATGCACATTTTCCCCAAGCCGCACATCAGGTCCAAATCCTCCTCACCTGGAGTTTTTCTGTGTCCCGTAACGACGGCTTCTCCGGTGACTGGATGCAACCAAGTCGTACTCTTCGCTTCTTCGCTGTGGGGCGAGAAAAAAGGGGAGAGGATGTCAAAGAGAGCCGCGGGAGTCGAACCCGAGCCCGAAGTTGCCATCAAGCTCATATTTACTTGATAAAAAAGACGCGTCCGTCCCGGGTCACGCCGTAACTCCAGGAGGAAGGCAGGCAAGACAGCCACTCCGGGTTCAGGTCCGCCGCCATGTCTGACACTGAGCCGCGGCGCTCGAGCTGCGCGCCTCCGACCCGCTCGCGCGTACACGGCGTCGCTTAGCAACGGGGCGCGGGCAGGAGGAGCGAGAGAGGGGGCGGGCGGGCGCGCGCGCGAGAAAGTGCCAAACAAATGGACAAAGTTGTAAGATAACAAGAAACAAATGAATTTGCAGGTGAAATCATATTAATTCATGCATTAATTCATACCGCTTTTTATTTATGCGTGACGTTTTGATTTATGCAAACGTGCCCGCTGGGGGCTCATCATGACATCGTGTTTAAAACCTCTGTGCGAGTCTGTATGTGACCCCATGTTAATATCTTTATTATTGATCATTGATCCTTTTCTAAAAATAGCTGTGCATTTACGTCTTTTATTTGATTTGCATTTTGCATTTACTGCAGTTGTCTCTAATGCATTGTCATCGATTGGTTTCATTTTCAATTTATAGCAAAGCATAAATTGCCCCCCAGAGGCATTATTAATGTTGTATTATATTGCATTGGCTTGTATTAAAATGTGCATTTAGCTCTCTCGTTTCTAGTAAGCAAATGTTAAGCAGAACAGCAGGTGCTAGAGAGCATCTAATGTCTCATTTTGGTTAGTTAATCCTGTTGAATATTAACTCTTTAGGTTATGCCCTCTGTTTCATACACTATTTATCACATCACACTCCAAAAAAAACAACAATTACAAATATCATAATAGACTGAACTGTTTGTTTACTGTTTGTTTATTCAACACACCTCAGTTTGACTAATTCACACATTCGCAGATTTCAATAACGTGATAAAACTCAAGCTGTGCAATGTGTGTTAACCAAAACCGAGGGAATATAAACATCTCACCGTTGTTTCTTTAGCAGTCTTCACTTATGAGTTTAGCCTATTCAGTTCTTGTGTAGCTCAATTAGTTCTTCTCTCAACCAAGAACTCTTGTCCCTGACCTGAGCTGAACTCATATTAAACTCTTTATACTTCAGCGTGTTTCAGACGCTCGCTGACCTTATGCTATACTAGCACCTACAGCTCTAAACCAGCTACAAATCCACCCAATCAGTAATCCAGTCTGTCTGAGGGGTTTAAAACAGATTAGTGTTGGTGTCTAGAAAACGTATTGACTCAACCCATCTGTGATGCTTCCCCCTAACCATTCACTGTGATGCTGGGCTTGTTGTGGCCATTTCCAGGGAGTTGCTATGCAGTTGCTGAGGCGTTCAAAGGTTCTTAGCACACTTCTTTGTGTTTACTGTAGTGTGTTCTGGGTGGTATGACATTACTAAGGGGTTCTTACATAGGTAGTTACTAGCCCGAACAAAATATCCATCTAATAATTTTAGGTTGTACGATTGTTTTCCTAACATTTTTATTCAGTAACAAAACATTAATAATGATATTTTAAACATTCAAATGTTATTTAGTTATTTGTATTAAAACATTGTTCAATTCAAACATTGTTTAATGTTCATAAAACGTTCTGCTAACAACTTATGAATAAGATATTGTTTTGATATGTGATATATAACATTAAAAATGTTCTACTTGTGTTACTGCAAACGTTTTTGATAACTTTAGGAAACATTAGCCAATGTTTTGAGAACATTCCCTGTTACCTGGGTAACCCATCCCCATACGTCTGTGATATTCTGGTCCCTCTTTATAACACACAACAGTAAATTCTTTTCCATTTAAAATAACAACATAATTGTCATTACGTTTTTATTTATATATGCATTCATTGGGACAGCAGTAGATATGTGGCCACTGTAATGGACACCAGACATCAAATGGTTCATTCTTAGGGTTAGAGGGTTTGTTCGAATCATTAGTTTTACAGTGATAACTGCTTTATAGTGATCATCACTATTAAGCAAACATACTTTGCTGCAGATAAGAACTGCTCTGTGTTACAGTAAACTCACATGTGAAGGAGCATATGCAAGAACATTATGCGCCACACACATAATTAGTCACAGCTCGGCAGACACACTGTGGAATTAGAGTCTGCTACCTGCAACCTGCCTGAAGTGTATTCCTGAGCGGGCCGATCCTTCCCGACCCGTCAAAACTACTCAAGATTTTCATCAAACTTCTAAACGTTCCCCAACTCTTCTGTTCCCACAGTTATTAAATGGGCTGCGAGTCATTCTCATAATGAATATTGATGAGGTTTCTGGGTACTGAAGGTTGTCTGTGAGCTAAGGTGAGGTGAGCATCAATTCCCTAATGCTTTGGAGTCTGACAGGAACCTTTAGAAAGCATCCCATTTTAAATCCAGGAATGCCGGGAAATCTGGGAAATTAAAGGGAATGCCACAGCTTATATTGTGTTTTCAACACTTTATAACACTAAAGAACACATTTCACACAGTCAAACAGTTTTCTTTGTTCTATTTATTACAATGTTTGTTTGTTGTTTGTAAAAAGTGAAATATAAAGACAATGTGTCTATTTCATTAAAAACGTTAAAAAACGTGTAAGTTGTTACATGTGAGTCATGTAAGTTCCCAAATCTTTGCTCATCAGACAATTATAACATTCCACTCTTGAGTTATATTTTTCCAAAATTAAATATATATGTGCGCAACGATGTGTGACACTTTAATCCAACGTTAATTTAATATGCAATTCATTTCCTTTTAAACAGATGCAAATTTACTCGTATGTCAGTAAAGCAACTGCAAATCTAATGGATCTTAGCGCTGGAGGGTGTCTCTTATTTTATTCCTGAAATTCTGAAACGGATTCTTTACAGTGCATGGAAATAAAGCTGAAGAGTGTTTCTGTTAAAGTCAAAGAGAAAAATGCTCACCAGCTCTAACTCTTGTGGATCCATTTCCCCCCCAAAAAGCTCATTTATTGTGTGACTGTGTCTGGACCCCTGCTGGTTCTTCCACTGAGCTCCAGACACGTCACATTTATCACAAAGACAAGCGCCCTAAAAGCTTCATAACTGATGACGCTCGGGTTTTAAGACACTTGTTGATGTTGTCGTTCGGGTGCGTGAAACGCTCACTGAGTCTGTCTGGGAACCTCAACCTCTGTAGATACGTAGAGATATGTGAAATGGCTAACACCTGTCAGCTGGGCCCTTATCATCTCCTTTGGGTACAAATGATGTTTTTACTAAAGCACATGTGCATTTCTGAGCTCTGACAGGATGGCTAAACTGTGCAGGAAGTAGTTTTGCTGTCTCACAAATACAAATTTGCCCCAGGAAATACACTTCATTTGTGGTGTTTGTTTGCTAAGGCTAACAGATCCAGCCAATATGTTTAGGTTGTAAGATTGTTTCTCTAACATTACTGTTAAGTAACAAAAATATTATTTAATGTTATTTGACATTATTTGAATGTTCTAGGAATGGCCAACATTTAGAGCATTAGCCAATGTTCTGAAAATGTTCCCTGTAAGTTAAGGTTGTGGTTACGGATTTAATAAGTATTATAGTTCAGCATTTAATTAATCCAGCACTGGAACAAAATGCACCAATGCATCATCTGTAATGGGGTGAATTAAGGCACTCGGATGTTCAGACCTGGAGATGCAACACTTATGGACATCTGCAAAGTTCCCGGATGCAGTTTTCATGTGAAACTGTGCTGCATGATGGTTTGGCTGTTTTAGGAGATCAACATCTTTAAAGGTTATTACAGGCTCCTGGTTGGCTAAAATAACATCAGTTATTGTTAGATATTGCTGGATATGGCCAGGTCACCGTCTGTCCACGAGAGCCAAAAAGCACTGTAGCTAAATACCACATTTACTTTAATGGATTCTGTTTGCCACAGAGCAGGATCATGCAAAGACACTCAGCTGCTGTCTGTTTGATGAGTAAGACAAACAAGCAAACAAAACCCTCTTCCAAATGAACGTATTCATTAAACTAAATAAGCAAAACAATGAAATTTTATTTTAATAAAGATGGGTGCAGCTTTTTATCAAAGACATCATTTTGTTACACTTTTGCTTTAGTAGGAAATATCAATACATTCCCAATCCCTTTAAACACACAGAGAAGTTTACTTGTGTCATGATGGTGTTCTGTACTCACATATTCTTCCTCACTGGTCTCTGAAAGTTTTCAAGACCCTTCATGAAATATTCAAAACTATTAGACAAGTTACACACAATTTACAGTTTGAGTTTACCAAGATGTTTATAAACTTTAGGATGACTCCACACCAGAGATAAATAAACAAACATGACATATTCATAATGTTTTTATAATCAGTATTTGTTTATATATGCTAAGATGATGTGGCAGGTTTAGTGCTCATATAATCATGCTGTGTTTTCAGAAGCATCAGTCTCTTCTTTGGCGCAGAACAGAATAACTACAGATATTAATTTTGCATCAGCAAAGATTTTAACCAGATAAATAAATGATAAATATACATGCATTGAAGTCCTCTGCGGGGATAAAAACTGGACGTTTAGGTTCTTTTAAATTGTTAAGCAAAAGGCTTTAAAATCTGAAGAGCAGTTCGTCCAAAAATGAAAATTCTTACATAATTTACTCACCCTTACATCATTCGAAACATTCCAAAAACGTGCAAAATAACATTTTTAACGTTACATAATGGAAACATTGGGGAAACGTTCTTAAAACCTAAAATTGTTAGCTGAAGAGCTGTTCCATCTCCACTGATGGAGATAAAGGTCAGCATTGTACTGTGGACGTCTGTTTTCTCACTCAGACCAACATTTCTGTGGTCTGCTTTGTCGTTGCTGGGATTGCTTGGTTGTCCAGAGAACCGCAAGCACTTGTGTGTGTGTGTTTGTCCTTCCTGGACTTATTGTTCTGCTGCTCTGTGGAAACCTCCAGGGTCACGGGGTCAGGTGGAAGGGGTTTAGGTGAAGGGGTTCAAACGGATCAGGCGATGTTTATTTAAACTCCCTTCCACCCACTTCACAGCGACATGCGGAAACAAAGCTCCGTTCCAAAATCTGGTGTGCTGCCCTGCTGTCTGCTGCCTACATAGGCAGCTGTCTTCAAAGACAGCACCTTTATTAGAATTGAAATTAAAAGGCAGACAGTCACAGCACCGAAAATACACTTTCTCTTACATACTCAAAATGTTGAACCTTAAATCTTCAAATAAAAAGTTCATTTAGAGGTTATTGGAGAACTGGCCAAATGTAAACGCTGAGCAGACCTGAGAGGATCACCCATTATACAATTACATAACAGAGAAGCCGAGGAGAACTTCTCATGCCAGCCGGAGCAGAGACGTGACCATGCAATTAATAAACATGTGATATCAAACAGCTGTTAGAGGTTTCTGTGTCAGATCTCTCTCTCGCTCTCTCTCTTTCTGTCATTCACTCTCTGTCTCTCTCTCCACCCCCAACTGAAACATACACATGAGAACCAGGAGAGAGAGACTCTTTCTTACATTAGAGTCTGAGTGGTTGCCGGGGTGTTGTTGCTAGGGTGTGCCGGATGGTTGCGCGTCAAAAGAGCCTGTGTTTACAATAATCTGATCTGTAGATATGAGTAAGTGGCAAGATGAAGGTTTTAATTATGTTCCAGTTATGTTCTATAAATAAAAACATACACAGATATATATGTGCCTGACTGATATTGTTTTCCTACATGAGCATTTTGAGCTCCTGAGTTGTGTTGAGCTCAACTTTCATTTACATTGTGTTTGATTTTACAGAATTCCAAACCATAGCTGTTGATCCCATCCCCGCTAACCGGGAACGTGCTCAAAACGTTGGTGAACATTCTCTAAAACTTCTCCCAAGGTTACCAGAAACGTTCTTGCAGTGACATTAGTATAACATTTTGAAATACATATATATCATATATTAAAAACATTTTTCTTAAGTAGTTAGTTGAACATTAGAAACAGAAGAATTAGAAACATTAGAGAATTAAAAAATCAAGCAATAATGTTAATGCAACATCTCTAAAAAGGGACATTGTACACGTACCTTGAACTTTCAAAATAACATTTTTAACTTTTTCTTACATTAGGGAAACGTTCTTACAATCTAAAATGATTAGTTAGGACTTTTAGTTGGGGTTTGCTCAAGGTTTGAATCAGAGTGGCAAGAGTTCCTGCTTTATTTATTCTCTGCTGGCATCAGATGTTGAATATTGCGTGAGCTGACGTTTCCACAGCTTGCTGTGGCTTTGTTTGGTCTTGTGTTTGTTTGTGGCGTTTGTCAGGTAATGCTTTTGTTCTGCCATTCAGAAAGAAGAAAAGAAATCCTTCTGTTTCTTTCCCTACCTCCGCCCTCTACCTCTTGTGCAGAGTCATCACAGAGTGCCGCCCCTATTGTGAAGTACTGGGGGGTGTTCAGCTTCATGACATTATATGTCATTATTCACTTTGTGTTTGTGTATGTTTGGGGTACTAACATCCCAGCTAACAGGGAACATTCTCTAAAAGTTATCACAAAACGTTCTTGCAGTACTGTAATTAGAATATTGTTAACATTATATATCATATATATCAAAAACCTTATTGTTAAGTCGTTAGTGGAACATTTTAAAAACGTTACAGAATTGTGAAATTTTAAATACCCATAATGCAATGCACCTGAGCATTGTCAGTGTGAAGGAACTCCATACTGACACTCAGAAGCGCCTCTTACAGCTTGTAAGAACATTTTTAATAAGGGAATTCTGGGAATTTGCGTTTTACTATGCGTTTTCTAATAATGTTTGCTTGATTACAGAAACTTTGGCTCTCTGTTGGGACTCTGATTTTAGCTAATGAATCCAAGACACACAGCTTTGGAAATTAACAGCCTCCCTCAAACAGTCTGTTCGTGCACAGACTGTAAATTCTGGTAGACAGATTTTGTCCTTTCTATTCCAGCTGGATTTTTTACACTTTACATTATAGATTCTGTCTTCGTTGAGTAACCTGAAGTTACAGAAGTCAATTCACCCAAAAACTAAACTTCCATCATAATATCATACTGATCCAAACTTCCTGTAATGACTGTCATTCTTTCCTCACAGCTAACACTTTTAGGTTGTAAGAAGGTTTCTCTAAAGTTTCCATTAATGAATCACAAATGTTAAAAATGTTATTTTGAAAGTTCTAGGAACGTTCAAACATCCATATTTAATTTTTTAATTCTGTAACATTTTTTAAACATTCCACTAACAACTTAAGAACAACATTTTCAAAATATGATTTATAACATTAAAGTTCTACAAAGGTTACTGCAATAATGTTTTGATAACTGAGAGAACGTTCTGAGAATGTTCCCTGTTAGCTGAGCTGGACCACAAATAAAGAAGTTTGAATGTTCATGAATTTCAGGATGTTCACGCAGCTCCTCTGCAAATAAACGATGCTGCTGCAGCTTCAGAAAATCCAGCAAAAGCATCATGGGAATTTTGGTGAATTTTAAACCTTGACAGACTGTAGTCAGACCCCTTTTACTTTCACCGTCTAGAAAACAGCAGTATGAACGGTTCTTCTGAACATCTCCTCTTCTGTTCCACTGAGGAAATTAAATCACACACGTCTGAAACAGCTTAACAGTGAAAAAACCTTGACCAGGTTTTCATTTCTTGGCAATATTTTGGTTTTTGAATGTTTTAGTCAAGAATGCAGTGATGAATGAATCTGTCATATGAACTCAGAATGACTTCTGTAGATTCTCTGATAACAAACAGCAGCTGAATGCAGGTAAACCGACTGTATCACACCATGAGCTTCGGTATTAATACACGAGTGACTCGAGCGTGTGGAGGGTTTTCAGCGTGTGCCTTATAAAAACCCCTGCAGGTGTTCTGACATGCGACACTCTCAGCATCTTCAGTTCAGTTCGCCGTTCATACTGAGCGCAGCTCTGTCTGATTGAAGCATCTCAACCTGTGTTGCCTCAAAATAAACCCATCCATATTAAATGAGCTGGATACACACTGTATTAAATCCACAGTACTGTGTGAAGGCATCAATACTGAATAATAATATCAGAGATCTGGCTGCTGCTTCCATGCAGAGATATGAAGAATTCATTACCACTACAGTGTATGTGTTACTGTGAACAGATATTAAACATTCAGGAAGCTGTTTTATAAATTCATTCCTGCATTAGAGGTTTATCATTCACCAGACCAAAACTGAAGTCCAGAGGTGTTGAAGTAATAGCACACCTTTCCTCATGAAGTCACATGATTAGAACCCAGCTAACAGGGAACGTTCCCAGAAGGCTGGGTAACATTCTCTAAAAGCTCTGTCACATGTAATTAATAAATGTTCTTGCAGTAACATTAGTAGAACTATTTTCTAACGTTATATATCATATGAAAAACGTTACTCTTAAGTTGTTAGGGGAATGTTTTAAAAACATTACAGAATTAAAATAATATTGAATGAATATTGTTCTTATAACCAAGCAAAAATGTTAATACAGTGTCTAAAAAACAGGACTTTTAAATGTTCCAAGAACGTTCAAAAGTACATTTTTAACATTTTTCTTACAACCTCAAATTATTAGCTGGATAGTATCGTCATTAAAACATTTTCCTCATTATTCCTCTTTGAAACCATTAATGTCTCTCAGTTCAATAAAGCTGATTGCATCTCTGGAAGTTTGTAAATGTAACAAAAGCTGAATTCTTCAGTTGGATGGGGTCATTATTTTAAGACTATTCTGGACTTCCCTTAGCACGCAGCTTATTAAAATCATGTGAATCTCCTCATGCAGGATGAGTGATTATAAGCAGCATTGTGGGATATATTTGGACAAGCTCCAGCTGTGATTTACAGCCTTTTGAAGAGATCAGCCGAGAACCGGGAAGACTCAGTGCCGGGAGGTAAGGGCAGGAAAAATGATCCAATCTGCCTTCTTATCAAACCACAGCCATGAAAACATCATTTCTCCACTCGTGCACGTTTGCCTTCATTAAACCATCAGCAGCTCTTTTATCTAACGTCCATTTAGAGGAAGTAACACTGTGTGTGCTGTCTAAACCCACTACCAGCTAAAGGGGAAAGTTCTCAGAATGTCAACATTTTCTAAAAGTTCTCTCAAAGTTTTAAAAAGGTTCTTGTAGTAACGTTAGTAAAACTGTTTGTAACATTATATATTTCATATATGTCATACACTCTGCTGTCAAGTAGGTAGTGGAACATTTTTTAAATGTTAGAATAACATTTTTATAACAAGCAATAATGTTAATACGGCATCTAAAAAACTAGACATTTGGCTGGGGAGTTGTTTCTCATTTCTAAAATATTTTTCTCATATGCTCTTTCATTGCCCTTGACGTTTTGAAGCATCTCACTTCATTCTACACCGTGGCTTCACCTCTAGATGTCATATCTGCAGGAGAGAACATTATGTGTCAGAACAGATGCATTCTGGGTAAGAAAATGAGTGAGAACGGCAAGTGCCCTGAGTTCTGTCCCTCTGACTGACGGAGGCGCAGTGAAATGAGACAGAGACAGCGTGTGAACACGCGTCTATAACCAGCACTGACAGAAGAAGCACTGATGTGTGTCGTGACACACTCACAGATTTCAAGCAGCACTGGATGCTTAGAGATAGTCTGAGCCAATCAGAAATTACCCAGCTAACAATTGTAGGTTGTAAGAACATTTTCCTAATGTTTCCATTAGGTAACAAAATCTAGGAACATTCAAACACACAGTGTTTTAATGTCATTGTTTGGTTATATGAACGTTATTCAAACATTTTCATAAGTCTGTAACTTTTTAAAATGTTCCACTAACAATTTTAAGAATATTGCTTTTGATATATGATATATAACGTTTCAAAAATGTTCTACTAACTTCAAGAATGTTTCTGAAAACTTTTAGAGAGTGTTAGCCAACGTTCATTCCCTGTTAGCTAGGCAGCATGCCGTCACAGTCGCAAATGAAGTTGCACCTTTTAAGCCACACAGCTAATCAATAGTGTTTGTCCATTAGCTGCATTAAATCCAATAAACGTCACAGACTAAGTTTTATATGCATGGAGGAATATACAGACAGGAAGTCCACAGGAAACGATCATTTCTGTGACTGACAAAGGTTTGTATCGATCAGGATGTTTAAATTTTGTCTTTGTTGTTGTGACAGTGGGAAATGCCTGCAGACACGACTGATGAGCTCAGGTCATGTCTGTAGTTCCAGTATTTTCCACAGTGATAATGATTATAGGGCTGTATTTTTCCACTGGGATGCGACACTTGTTGTATCTTGAGAATGAAGGGGGTAGAGTGTAACCATTACTGTAATTAGATATCCGTGAACAGACGAGCATTAAACATGATTTAAAGCAATAGAGGCTCTTTGAAGACATGAATACATTAACACAGTGTGATGAGACATTCACTGTGTTCCATTCTAAAACCGCATTGGGCCTTTGGAGATTCACTCATGAATATTCATAAACTTGCTTCTGAGATAAAAAGATAAATGGGTATGAACTGCATTCATTTATGAAATACATAAATGTTATTTGTGCTCTCTGTATCCTGAGGATATTTGCTGTGATTGTATGAATCTCAGATTGTATGTTTCCTCTGATGTCTTCTGTTTTTCAGTAATGAAATTACAGCGATGTCCACTACTAAAATGAATATACAGTGCATGTCGATTATGATTTATATTTACATTTATCATGCATCTATCATGCATTTATATCCTAGACAGTTATGAGATTAAAAAGAGAACCAATGCAGATTTTTGCTTAAAGGCTTAGCTCTCTCAAAAATGATTATGTAGTCATTTTAAAGTTGGCCTGATGTTGTTTTGAACCCGCCTGACACCGCTCATATTTGCATGGATTGAAGGTAAACATGGACAAATTACTTTTTCATTTGATTTCATGTACTTTATGAAGAAGTTTTAAAATTAAAGTAAACAGAAATGCTTTGTTTGTTTGTTTGTGGGGAGGTCATGCAGTGATGACATCATCTGGATCTCATTTCTGTCCACAGCAGCCAGGCACCAAGTCAGTCATATCTGTCATAAGAATGACACTGTGGCTAAATTAAAACTTTTTTAAACGAATGCCGCTGGCACTTCCCAGGCTACATCCCTGCTCCCCATCCAACAATTTTAGGTTTCCATTAAGTAACAAAAACATTAAAAATGTTGTTTTGAAAGTTCTAAGAACATTCACAACATCCATTTTTTTGATGTATTAATATAGTTGCTTAGTTACAACATTATCTACTATTATCTACTTCTACTAACGTTACTGCAAGAACGTTTTTGATAACTTTGTGAGAACTGTAAAAGAACATTAGCCAATGTTCTTAGAACATTCCCTGTTACCTGGGATGAAGGTTCTCTGTATTTCAATTAAGCCTGCAGGACATCGCTTATCAGGTGACAACTGCAGCTTGGAGGGCCCCTGGCAATAAAAGTCTGTCAGCCGGGGCACTTTGCTCTGCTTACAGATCACATAAAGATGCCTCAGTGCTGTAAGTTACGACTGTAGCTTCTCATATCTGCAGGACGGCACATAAGAGCCACTCGTTTCAGCTCATAGAAAAGCAGAGCTTTCATGCTGCTCTGCCAAACCCAGAGCGTGTGAGCAGCTGCCATCTTGGATTGTGCCGGGCATCTGTACGGGAGTCCCTCTGCGGTCCTACAGGAAGTGGCAGGGTCTCACTGGCACAGCGCGGTCATGATCACTTTACACAGAGCGGACAATAAACACCAGAGCCCAGAGGCTAGCGCTGTGTGCAGAGCAAAGACATGCTTTGTTTTGATACCGAGGGTACAGCACTTAGCACGCACTGGTGCTGTTTGTTTTCATGGGGCTTTAATAAAAGCAGGCGATGTGTGTTTTCACCCTCCTTCTAACCTGTTGTCGGTCCCCACAGGAATTTAAATTAACTTTGAAAGCACTTTTAGAGAACGTTAGCCAATGTTCTGGAAATGTTCCCTGTTAGCTGGGTGCCAGTATAGTAGATGAGTTCAGGGCTTCTGCCCGTATCAGAACGCTGTGTTCTGTTCAGTCCAGAACAGCAGGACCGAGAGCTGCGGTGGCGAGATGGTGAAGCTGTCCTTCAGCTGGTGTAGTGAGCTTTCCACTGGCAGCTTTCTCATGCATTAAGAGCTTTTAAAGTCTCTGTGCTCCTCCGGCCTCATGAATAAAACCTTGGCTTTTCTGTTCAAAAGCAACGGATTGGAAGTGTTCACAAATATCTTTTGAAGACCTAAAGTGTGTGTGGAAAAACTGCTTGTGCTTGTATGAGAAGGAATTTAAACCCAGAGTAAAAACCATAAACAAGAGCAACGTTAAAGACTTTGTTGCTGAAAAACATTTCAAAAGAAGTTCAAAAGAAACTGTTTATGAAGGAAAAGATTTATAGAAAGTTGGCAATACATAGTACTTAAAACAATACATGATTGTTTGAATACCAGAATACATGATTGTTTGAATAACAGGTTGTTGAGGTATTGCTAATGTATTTCAGTTGGTGGTTTGCAATCAAAAGTTAATATAGTATATGATTTCAATATAAATGCAAACATTCACCATAAATTGACAATATATTTTTTATAGCTTCATACTCTTACTGTATTTCATTTGCATTGTCTCATCTATTTCTATTTCTTCTTTTTAGAAGTGCTACGAAGGAGCAAACTTTAAAACAAAACTTTCCTTTGGGTAGATTTTAGTGAAGTCTCTCCTGAAGTCAAGATTCTTTATGTAAAATTATGTTTCCATTTCCTTCCCTACACAAGCCAGAGCTTTGTGATCACCCTGAAGATCGGTACTTTATGAAGCAGAGAAATGGTTGGAAATATTCGTCCAAGAGAAATATTTATCCTGAGCATTTTCCCTTACGACAGAAATTTGCTTTAAAGTCTGTTCGTCATTCCCACTGCAAAAAAACTACTGTAAGAAATGAACAACAACAGAAAAGGTCATTCACAGAGTCTTAGCTTTAAGCAGAAGAGGTCAAGCTAAAAACATACAATCTTGGTCTACATGCTTTGATTTCACAGGTTTTAAGTTGGAGTAAATTGTGCCGTCTGGATGCAGGCCAAATCTGCTTTTGGTTCTACTTTAATCTGGTTTAAGAAAACATCATGTTTCATGTCCGTCTCATTGCGCAGAAGATGTAATGGAGTTCTCCATTATGTTTCATTTAAATATCAGCGGATGCTTCTCTTGAAATCTCTCAGGAGAAATATAAATAGACACAAATGTCAGGTCCTCATGGTCATGGAAAACCGGGAAATTTCAGAGGATTTAAATCCAGGCCTAGACTAAAACCCATGGAAAAAAACAATAGGATTCCTATAATAACGTCATGGGAGTTTCAAGAGTGATTTCACTGGGAATCAGATAAGATCAAATTAAGCAAGTGTAGGCAGGCTGTCCTTTCACAAGACGTGTGACTGTGTAAACCTGAGTCATACATATAACCACAATACTGTATGATAACATATTTTTCTGATTATGCTCAGCCCTAAAATATCACATTGGCTGGAAACTGCTCCTTCTGAGAACTGCCTGAATGACTTGAAATATGAAAATTATATTTTCATTATGTATTTAAATTATATATAAATTACACCAACCAGTTGAGCAGCCCTGAAATTAGAGATGAACTGTTGACTGCAGTAATGACAATGAACAGCACAGCTCAGCTCATTCACACCTTAAAGAACTTGATTTAAAAAAAGATTGCAAACGTTGGTATGTTTTCTCCTCTAAAGCCTAGAGCAGACACGTGTGAGATTTCTGGGGAAATGTCTCATTATCAGGAGACAAATCGGAGGAAAGGTCTTGCTTTCCATTTAAACTCACTGCAGTTTAGGAACCACATATGAGATGTTCCAGAGATCTTCTGGTGATTTCGGTCCTGCGGGATCAGTGGTTTAAATCACGCTTCACTTTCTGGATTCTCATCACATTACACTCGCTTTCACCTGGTTCAGCAAACATACGTTCCGCTGCTAATTCGTTTCATTAGCGTCATGCAAGTGGAGTGGTAATGATGTGAGAGCGTATAGAATTTAGCAGCTCTTCATCAGAGCACATTAAAGAGCACATGGTGATGATCAAAGCAATGAAATGTGACTCTTGATGGTAATGACTGGAATCTTGAGGCTAGCCATGTGGTCTACTTGAAATACTTAGTTATTTTCATTTATCGCATCACTATATAAAACGAGTGGCATATCTCATCTTTTACGGCTCTTTGTTGTGTATTGATTGCTACGTTCTCTTTCCGCACACAAGCTGCCCAGCATTCGCCACCATCATTAGCTTAAGATTCCAGGCTGGTACGGCAGTAATGGAGTAGACGATTAATTACCCACAGCCTCTGTTTGCCATCGATCGGTCAACATGACCCCCAAACGTAGGACACTGCAGAAATGTGCAGTATTCGCCCAGGCAGACCTGACTACAAAAGACCAGCCATAACCGTGATATGTCATGTCACCCGACGAGTTCTTTTCTTACAAAACTGTATTAGCATTTTATAAATAAATAAATAAATATTGTATATAAAAACATTAAACATGTTATTTTGGAAGTGTCCAGTTTTTTTAGACATTTAAACGATATTGCTTGGTTATAAGAACATTAAGAAGCATTTTTTCTGTTTTTAAAACATTTTACTAAGTACTCAAATAACGTTTTGGTATACAGGATATATAACGCTAAAACAAAACGTTCTACTAACGGTACTGCAAGAACGGCTTTTGATAACTTTTAGAGAACGCTAGCCAACATTCTGTGAATTCTCCCTGTTAGCTGGGTTTCTCTCAAACTAACTAACTATAGCTGTGAATAGGCCTATACATGAACAATGAACATGTTCCACATAATTTGACGACCAGACCGTCCCCAAATGCTTTTTGACTTTGTTTTGAACAGCATGTTTTATCTTTAACAACCTGGCAAATTTCTTTTGGTGAAATGTTTTGACTGAGAGGGTGCTATGACACTTGGTTAGATGTTTGTTATCCAATACTTCCTGAGGGCCGTGAGACAGAGCTGTGGCTTTCTATCTCTGTTGAAATTACACAGTTGTGTTCAACTCTGAGGTTCATAACACTCAGCTTTACTTTTAAATGTTTCAGTGCAAATGAGTCTGCGTTGCTGACGTCTCCTCTGGGGAAACTCAAACCGAGGGTCAAAGGGACTGTCAAAGACGTCTCAAAACTTAGAAATAATACGACTTTTGTAAATACAAACAAAGTGATATAATAGAATCACATTTGTTATCATCTATTTTAAACAGCCTCGTCTTTTTGAGTTTTGACATTTCGGGACATTTAGTTTCTCCTGAGCACAAGCAGATACTGTTCTTACACACACACACAAACACACACACAAACACACACACTGGTGTGAATGTGGCCAAAAGCAAATGGTTGTGATTATAGCATTTATAAAGATTAGAAGAACACTGTTTAATATGTCAGTGGTGTTTATTTCTTCGCTGACACCGAGGCTGTGTGGATTTTAAATGCAGTCTCTCTTCTATGTGACATTTTTTGTTTTTTATTGCAGCCGCATTCAGAGTGATCTGAGCCTCAGATCAATCATTGTGGAATATGATTTCTGTCAGAAGTTTCTTCAGTCTTTTATGACAGTGAGCGAAACTGCAGAATTGCGATGACTTTTCCATCAGTGTAAATGAGTGGAGAAATTTATCATGTCAGCGGCCTTTATAAGCTCGTTAAACCTGCGCAATTACAACCTGATTGTGCCCAAAAGAGATAATGAGAGGCTGAGACTGCCAGATCATTTTCTTAAAGACCCGCAAAGGTCTTCTGCTTTATTTAACATTAAACTCTGCTCCAAAATCTGCTGAGATGTCCTGCCAGCGTGTGAAGACATCAAGTCCATGTGGGATGTAGAGGATGTTGTGAAATCTTCACCTTGGTACTTGTTATAAATTGTGCAGTAAAGATCATTGTTTTTTATGTCCTTGTACCCAACTAACAATCTGTACGACCGTTTCTCTAATGTTTCCATTAAGTAACACAGCTGGGGAAAAAAATAATTTTAAGTGTTCTAGGAACGTCCAGTTTTTTTGATGCTATATTAACGTGTGTGGTTATAAGAGCACTATTCAAACATTTTTCTAGTCCTGTAGCATTTTGAAACATTCCACCAACAACTTAAGAGTAATGTTTTTGATATATAGCATTAAATATTAAGCATTAAAAGCATTACATTTGATATATAGCATTAAAGTAACGTTCTACTAACATTACTGCAATAACATTTTTGATAACTTTGAGAGAACTTTGTTAGCCAACATTTCCTGTTTAGCTTGCTGGACGTTCTTCACTGATTTGGGATGGAGATATAGTTTTTGTTGCGCTGATACTTTTACGTTATCTTTTTATATTAATATTAATGATTCGTTTTTAATAATCTAGTATAGCCTACTTTAAAGACCTACAAACAAAAGGTCAACAACATCACATTTTACGATATTCAGTTACAATATGATTGGAAATAGAAGATATAAAATCATTTAGACAACACAAGTTATTAATAACACACTGAATGGTTGTTCTTGTGCCGCGGGCCAACAGAGGTCCATATTTTAATAACAGAGTCTGAGTGGGCAGCCTCGCTGGTTTATTGTGGCCCCCGTGTGAAGATGATGTTTTCCATTGTCGTGTCTTCAGGGAGGACATGTTGAATGTTCACTGGCATTCTGCGTGGAGGTCAGTTTGTTCCCATGGGCTGATTTGTTGACTCCCGGGCTCACGGCCAGCATTCTCAGCAGATGGGTGAACTCGGTCTGCTTGAGTCCAGTTGGACGGGCTTTTCACAGGGTCTAATGATCAAACATGATGGTGGTGCATATTATAAGCACAGCAAGATTCCATGCTGAGGCTGAGGTGTTTAAATGTCCCTCTATCTTCTCTCCTCAGGGCATGTAGTTCTGGACGACGGCCAGTGTCACGTAGCACGACAGCGGCTTAGCACAGATATGGATACAGCACTAATGACTCGCATCCTGCCCACACGGAGCCTGGCGACCAATTAGCATTCACTTCACACACACTCTCTGCTGTCCAACGAGACGTGCCCTACAGCCCTACAGTCCCACACATCTTCTACAACACCTTCTCAGCGGCCACACACACACTTCCTTTTCCCCTAGTCATCCGTTCACACCTTTTAAGGGCGCACTGAGCAGGTGCCAGAAACCGAGGCTTTATTTAGAGCTTCATTCACATTTAAAGTGCGATTTCTGTACGCTCAGTCATAAGAGATGCCGTTCCTCTCTCCTTAACACAACATTATTTTTCTTTCTGAATGTAATTGCAGCAGCATGAAAAGACGCAATCTGCTCTTTCAGCGAATAGGTTTCTTCATGAATGAGCACTAACTGGAGCCCCACAAGCAGCACGATTAAGCTGAATTGCTTCGGGGGAGCGGTGAACAGACCTGCACCTGAGCGATCGGAGGATATCAGCAGACGACACGATCTGCACTCTCTCCAGAAAAATCTCTGAGTCAACATGCTCGCTGCCTGTGCTGACTAACTCATTGTTACAGTGCAAGTAAGGGAGAGAATGACAAAAATAAAACATACTATGAAATATGAGCTCATTAAGACCTTTTTTTGGGAAGTAAGAGCAACATCAGCTAAATGACTCCCAGTTAACAGGGTAACGTTCTCAAAATGCTGGCTAATGTTCTCTAAAAGTTCTCTCCAAGTTTTTAAAAAATGTTGCAGTAATAAGAACGTTTTTTAAGTTACATAGCATATATATCAAAAACGTTTAAATAATGTTGAATAATGTTCTTATAACCAAAAAATAACAATAATGCTGTCAAAAATGGGATGTTTTGAATATTCTTAGAACATTTAAAATAACATTTTTGTTACTTAATGGAAACATTAGGGAAACATTCTTGCAACCTAAAACTGTTAGCTGGGCTGTTCTTCACACATTCACAAACTCCTCAGAACTTAACAAATGGATGATCAAGCGCATCCGCTGCACCGCGGTACATTAGTTTAACTCTTTTGGTGGTCTGAAGAGCACAACGGTCCTTCAGGAACTGGAGAACGGTGCAGCTGGGATAAATGACAGGCTGCTCAACATTAAGCAGCAGAAAATTGCTTGCGGTGTTCCTCCCTGACAAACGTCTCCAACATTTTTGTGCTGAGGCATGGCAGTTTACACAGTCGGAGGGTAAATATGACTGAGTGTTTCTGTGCCCTCTCTCAGCCCCGGGGCATTACTCTGGCATTTGCCCACTGAGTTATTGGCCGTTAACATTCTGCTTCTTATTAGCATGTATTGACCCTCTTGCGCTTGGTAGAATTCAGTCACGCCATGAGATGCATGCGGATGATAAAGTGAGAAATGTATTTCTTCTGTTTGGTTCAGTGTGTCACAGTGGGATCTTCAAAGATGGCAAAGTTACTTGTTGACAACATGTGATGTTGGTTTTGATCATTAACCATGAGCCATATGTAGAGAACCAGAATATTCTAGAGATGGCTAGCAACCACCTGGCAACCACTTGGCAACCACTGCATGACAACACCCAAGCAATCACCTACAGCATCCTAACAACTGCATAGAAACATGCTAAAAATCTTAGCAATTGCATAGCGATGTCCTTGTATCCACTTAGAACACATTGGCAACCTCATGGCAATGCCCTAGCAACCATCTATAGCACGGCAATAAGTTTAACCTAGGCAGGCACCACTCAACAGCAAGTTTTGTAAGAAAGAAGAGTCTAGGCAAACATAAGAAACAGAATCTCACATCCTGTTCGTTTCTCAGGATGTTGGGTTATTGAAGCGCTGCCTCTCTTCTGCAGATCTGAGTGACAGCTCAGTGTGGAATAGCACAAATACACCTCGCTGTTTCCTCCGCCGATGTGAGCATGTGTGTGTATGGTTATCATACCTTCCATCTCTCCGCAGGACATTGTGATATCTCTACAGTGCAGGCTACTCTCTCATTGGCCATCGCATCATGGTCGGTGAGCACAGGAGTGGCCCGCCGAGCAGAAATGTCCCCCCTGCCCTCTGTCCCAGGGTCAGAGCTCATCTCGTACCCGCGCTGCTCTCACGCTTCACAGGACAGACGCTCTCTGATCCCATGGCACTGAGGCTCAGTCATGCTAATACACTTTCCCTGCGGGCAATAGAAGAAAACAACAGCTTTGCGAACTGGATGTATTTTAAATGAGTTGCTTTATCTTCACTTGAGCTCACACAGGCCTGAGACTTACAGAAACACACACATGTCCCAGAAACGGTTCGTATAACAAGAAAAACAGGTCATTATTTTTGACAGAGTAAAACTTTTATAGAATTAAAGGACAGGAAATTGATGTCATTATTTTTGACCGAATAAAACTTTTAGAATAACCAGAAAATCGCAGCAAAAATCTCTTAAATATAGTGTGTACGATCTGAACACTATATTGGAAATGAAGAATTCTTTTGTTCTAAAGCTGTTGTGTTTTAACAGAAATGGAAAATCTTCAACCAGCTCTTTTCCATTCATGTTTTGTCAAGCTCTTTAAAAACACCATGAAAGTTCTTCATATTTCTCAGCTCTTCATACTCCTCGGAAAACACATGATAGCTTTGTGTGAGGAGTTTTCTGTGAGGAATAAAGTATTACTTTTATAGTGATATAGTGATTTTTTTGGTTATTTTTGGAGCTCCATCTACATTTACTTTTAATGTATGGAGAAAGCAACAGAGATGTTCTCAGTAAAGAACTTCTCCTGTTTTTACCCGCCAGCCAAAAATCTTGAGTCCCATCACTTAGAAAAGTATTAAACAAACCTCTACTCGACAGGCTGTGTGATTTTAGGCCTTCTCCCAGCTAACAGGAAATATTCTCAGAATGTTGGGTAACGTTCTCTGAAGAATCTTGCAACAGTTATAAAGTTATCAAAATCTGCAGAACTTTTTTTTAACATTTGATATTATTTATATCAAAAATGTTATTCTTAAGTTGTTAGTGGTACATTTTTAAAAAAGATACAGAATTACAAAAACATGTTTAAGTAATGTTTTAAACAAGCAACAACGTTAATACAATGTCTAAAAAACGTTTTGAACGGCCCTGAAATTTTCAAAATAACATTTTGGTTACTTAATGGAAACATTAGAGAAACATTGTTACAATCTAGCTGAGTTTTAGCAAAAAAACCAGCATAAATTACACACTGAAGTGTAATACCAAAAGTCAGGGCTTTGTTCAAATCCTTAAACTGAGCAATAGCAACTACTCGCCCCCACCAAACACCACTAATAAAACATTTCCTCTGTAAACAGGCCCACAAGAAAACATTTTAAAGCCTTTCCTTAACTGTGGATTTCAATCTGCTGGCCTTAAACATATTACACTGCCATTGTCTAGAGGAACTGGAAGTTAAGCTGGTGATTAGACCTTTGAGATGGCAAAAATGGCAACAGGAATGTGGTACAGCTGTTGGCTGTCTGCACGGTGTCCCATCATGCACCTGTTGGGACTGAAATACAGTTGCAGGGAAAGTGAGGAAGAGCTTTAAATTACGAGAGCTCCCATTTCATACTGGCTAAGAGAGAGAGAGACAGAGAGAAGAGAGAGAGAGAGAGAGAGAGAGAGAGAGAGAGGTTGTTTTGTTGGACACAAGATGGAAGTACCATCCACTCTGCCAAAGTTTGAGTGTGTCACTTGAGGTGAGAGAGTTCATTATTAGCCACTCTTGCTGATTTTCTGTGCCGTAAAACTGTGGAAAAGGACACTGCTGATTTAATTTGCCTGAAAAAGACACAACGCCTGTTCCAGATGGCTATTTATAAGTCTAGGTCACAGGAGATACGGGATGTCTCCTTTTGTCTCCGAGTCTGATCGTAACATATTTGTTGTTCATTTTTGTTCCGGTGGCCAGATATTCTAAAAGCATGTGTGCGATCCTTTCAGCCAAAGAACTTGACCTTGGATTTAACCCAGCGAACAATTTTAGGTTGTAAGAACATTTCCCTAACGTTTCCATTAAGTAACAAAAACATTGAAAATGTTCTTTTGAAAGTTTTTTAGATGTTGTATTAACATTCTTGCTTGGATATGAGAATGTTGTTCAAATATTGTATAATTTATAGCATTTTAAAAATGTTTTTGATAACTCTGAGCAAACATTTAGAGAACGTCAGCCAACATTTTAAGAAAATTTCCTGTTTGCAGAGAAGGCAGAGGGGATTATAACATTCACACTAAAGTTGTACGTGCTGATTGCCTTTACGTTTGTGTGATTCTCACTGACCTTTGCATGCAGTTGGAGGATGTGTGCAACAGAGACCCTGCAGGGTTCAGAAGTAACAGCAGCCTGAGAAATCTTTTGGGCTTCTTTGTCTGCCTCTTTGAGAGTCTCAGAGCTTTGCTTGAATCATGAAGTTCAGCTGGAGAAAGAAATTCTGAGTGTCATGTCTTTATTGTTTTTTTGCCCTGTGGATTAAAACATTTTAAACCAGCTTAAGGAAGTTTGCTAGCCTAAGCTGGTTTAAGATTGGTTTAGCTGCTCTCCCAGCCTGGTCTGCTCGTTGTGCTTGTCTGAAGAAAACAGTTACCCACATCATAATCTGATAATCCAGCGTTTGCTAAAGCATCAACCCAGTTAACATTCTCAGAACGTTGGCTAACATTCTCTAGACGTTATCATGACGTTAAGCGTTGTTGCAGTAACGTTAGAAAACTTTTTTAATGTTATATATTAGATATATATCAAAGAGGTTATTCTTAAATTATTAGTGGAATGTTTTAAAACATTTATATAACATAATGCTAATACAATGTCTAAAAAATTGATGTTTTGAACATTCATAGAAAATTCAAATTAACATTTGTAATGTTTTTGTTACTTAATGGAAACGTTAGGGAAACATTCTTACAACCTAAAATTGTTAGCTGGCAACATGCATTTCACTGACTGGTTTGGAATCACACAAAGCATTACAGGTAAAGTTAGTTTCGCATTAGTAACATGTCACTTGTACGTCTGCAGGGTTTTCACACATACTGGAGAGATTTGTTACTTTCTCTTAATCAAGTCTTCTGATGAAGTTCACGCGGGTTGCCATATTTGTAACCCTGACATGGTGTTTATCTCACAGTCTCACATGCCATCACTGCACCCTTCATTACTCACGCATGCAAATCTAGTTTATGAATAATGAGAAATGAAAGTGTACACGTGTAATCAGCTCTCAAACTAATTACAACAATTGACCAACCAGCTGTGTGTTCAGGGTGCCGTTTCACTGGAGCGAAACAAACACTGTTTAACATCTGACTCATGGTCTACTTTCATAATGCTTTTTAAAAGAGACCGGGACAAGCTGTCACAAGGAAAAGTTCTCACAGGGGCTACGTAACTGAGTATTGAGTCAAAAACCCAGTTCAATAAATGCTTAGGTGCTCAAAAGATCAAGCGATCTAAACTGTCTTAATTTAGGAGAATTGCATTGTTTCTGTCTCCTAATATCATGTTGCATATTTGGTTTTGCACACGTTATGTAAACAATTTAATGTTCAACAATTTATCACAATAAAAAAGGAATATTTATTAAAAAATGGTCAATATACAATAAAAAGTGCCTAATTTATAGTGGGGCAAGTTGTCACATACATTTTTTGTTGAATTTGTTGAAAGTATAATTTCTGGTGTTTCCTGGTTTACATTTTGGGGGTTTTTGGGGGAGTTTATAATTGTTTTAATAGCTATTTGATAGCTATGTTTAATTTTTTTTATTTTAGAAGTTCCAGTTGTGACAACTTACCCCATAAGACAATGTTTCCTAGGCAATGATGGTAAAAATGTTCAATAGCTTAGCTCGGTTTTTAGGGTAACAGAAATAGTATAAAGTCTGAGATGCTCCCCGGTCTCCACTGTGAAGGTATAAGCTGATTGAAACATGTTATACAGTTGCTGATGCGGTTCTCTGTGGTAACAACAGAATCTTCTCTGCACACAGAATTAACTTACAGGGCTTGTGTTGTATTGACTTCTTCACTAAACCGCACCTGTCTGATTGATTAACTCAAATGCTGTTGCTAAAACGCTCTCTGAGCTGTAAAAAGCTCCCTGACACACACACACACACACACAGTGGGGTTTTTGTGTTTTATGTGGACATTCCACAGACTTCATGGTTTTTATACTGTACAAACTGTATATTCTACCCCCTACACTAACCCTCCCCTAAACCACCTAACCCTCACACAAAACTTACTGCTATTTCAGATGTTCAAAAATAGATCATTCTGTATGATTTATAAGCTTGTTTCCTTCATGTGGGCCTAAAAATCTCCCCACAAGGTCAAAATTTACTAGTATTACTATACTTGTGAGGACATTTGGTCTCATAATGGTTACAATACCAGGACCACACACACAAATATACAAATGAATATATAAACCACTAATATATAGCATTAATATATAAACCATTAATATATAGCATTAATATATAAACCATTAATATTTAACATGAATATATAAACCATTAATATTTAACATTAATATATAAACCACTAATATATAGCATTAATATATAAACCATTAATATATAAACCATTAATATATAAACCATGACTGGTTAATCAATTACCCTAAAATTAAATAAGCAATTTTGTTTTGTAGAAGCATGAGAGACGCGGTCTGGTCGCATTAAAGTTGCCGTCAGTAACTAATGATTATGAAATATTAGCAATATTGAGTCTGGGCATAAAACCTCAATAAAGAGCTGCTGAATGCTGGTGTGTGCTCCACAGTCCCACAAGACCAGCAGATAAACCAACATCTCTGCTTATCAGTTCTAGCATTTGTACACAGTGTGCCTCTATCTGCACTGTTTCTCAAGAGCTTAGCTTAGTGCATCAGACAATAACAATTTGTGGCAATTACCTGAGGCATTCTCAAAATCTCTCATATTTCTCTCTAGCACACATACTGACCCTGGCAACTGCATTAGTGTTTTGTAAGAGGTTCTGCTTGTATTGGTGAGGAATCTCATGTGATTCGACTCAATCTTGGCCGTCACTTTCATGACCTCGTGTTTCATGGAGTGATCACGACCTCTATCTGACCTCTCTGTTTCTCCTGTTATTACTCTGAAACTTCTCACTTTTGTAGAAGTTTCACCGTACTGCAGCCATTGTAAACATGTATCATACTGTATATTGTACTTGAGAATCAGTAAATACTCTTAGTTTCTCTGTAGTCGACATCTAATTGTATGGTCGGAATTAAAAGCATCCTCCTCCAAGCGTTGGAATGAATTGGGCGGCGGTTCGACTAGCCGTGTGCCAAAAAGCCCAGCGGATAAAGTCATTTATAAAACTCAGGAGGTGTTTGTAATGGAAGGTTTGGAGGCTCTGGAGATATACTGCGGGTTCCTCGCGGCCTCAGGCGAGTCAATGGTTTCTGTGTTATATTGATTCTCTGCTCTCACACCCTGCGTCAGCACGACTCCCAGGAATACAGCCAACCTGCGGCCCAACACACAACTCACTGTCTTTTTACTGCGTCTACAGACAAATCCAGACCACTGCTGTTGCTGCAAATAAAACTCTAACAGTATAAGAAACTAAAATGCTGTAACAACATATTTACCGTTTATAAAGGGAAACACATTTACTATTCATATTTAACTATTTATAAAGGGAAGATAATATGAAAAACAGAACTTTAAAATAAAAGGTTTAATGTGCAGTAAAGTTACATGAATTACATTTTTCCCATTCAGCTTCAGGTACCCAACTTTTGGCTAACAATTGTTAGGTTGTAGGAACATTTCCATAACATTTACATTAAATAACAAAAATTTATTTTGAAAGTTAAAGGAATGCTCAAAACATCCAGTTTTTAGATGTTGTATTAACGTTATTGCTCGTTTATAAGAACTTAACTCAAATATTTTTTAATTCTGTAACTTTTTAAAATTCTCCACTAACAACGTAAAAGGCATTTTCATATGTAGAATATATAAAAATATATAACATTACTGCAAGAACGTTTTTTAACTTACAGAATGTTAGCCAAAGAATGTTAGCTTTCCTGTTGGCGGGGTTAGTCCCATCACAAAGATCTTAGCCACCCCAGCAACCCAAGGTCACTGTCTGCTCACTGTATACCACGAGAAGATGGGAGTGAGTTTCATCTGAAACAATTGCCCTTTATTCACACTGTGCTGCACAAGATGATTGTGAAATGAGCTACAGGCTGATTGTATTTCCTGTAGCTCAGTCTGTAGAGCATTGCGTTAGCAGTGCAAAGGTTGTGGATTCAATTCCCAGGGGAGCACATGTACTGACTTATCAAAAAAATATATAACTTAAATGCACTGTAAGTCGCTTTGGATAAAAGTGTTTTGAGCTTGACTTGACTCAAGCCAGTTATTAACTAGTGAGTCACGGCCCAAAAACGGGTGGCAGATTTCTGGAAAAAAATCTGTACCCAAATAATAAAATGAGCTAATTAATCAAGCACAGTTAGGAGAGCAAAAAACAGCTCTAACAGGGAACGTTCTCAGAACGTCAGCTAATATTCTATAAAAGTTCTCAAACAATGTTCTTGCAGTAATGTTAGTAGAAATATTCCAAAATTGTACATTTTCAGCTTGTGTCATTTTGATAATTTTGCATATTGACGGGCCCAGAGAATGCAGCTCATGGTAATATTAGTATATTTTTATATTTAATTATATAAACAATTTTGGTACTGCATTGAATAGTACCACACATGCACATTTCCAAGGCCTAGTGTGCAAACATGCACGGCCGTAATAATACATATATTGTACGAGTGTGTATGCCTGCAACTGCATGCTGACATGTCTTTTATGGTTTTATGCAGCATGCACTTCCCTTGCAATGTTCCATTACCTGCTTTGAAACAGAGAGGATGCATTAGAAATGTTCAGTGGGGCAGATTGTTTGTTCAAACAATCACACCACGGCCTGAAGCAGATGCAGCTCATGTTGTTTTAGGCGTGAAGGATATGTCTGCCCCCCTTTGAGGCCTGTGGCGTTCAGGCCAAACTGGAATAACTGCACAAAGCAACAATGGATCAGACCAACAGATGGCTGTGTTTGTAAATGTTTGTGTAGCAGCATGTGTGTACAGCATTTGTTTTTGATTGCAATGTCTGATTGTATTGTACTGAATGTCTGAAACACTTTAATAAAAAACAGTTCACCCAAAAATTCAGTCATCATTTAAAGGGAGATATTTTGAAGAACGTATACAAGTATCTTATCCATTCAGCTGAGGTCTCTACCCAGCTAACAGGGAACCTTCTCATAACATTGGGTAATGTTCTGTAAAAGTTCCCTTAACATGCTCTCAAAAACATTCTTGCAGTAATGTAAGTACAATTTTTCTAACGTTATATATCATGTCAAACATGTGTGCCTCTAATAATATATCATGTTATTCTTAAGTAGTTAGTGGAACATTTTCATAAAAGTGCTTTTTAATAACCGTCTGCTTATGAGCAGGAGAACATCTCATCTTGTGCTTAGTGGAAGACAGTCAGTCATGCAGGGCTGAAATAACATTAAGCTGAGTAAATGTCGACACTGTCCCTTTAAGAGTGAACTTTTCTGTTGACTCTAGAGAAGAGCCTGAATCCATTACAGTTCTGCTGATGTATTTGTGTGTATTTTAAAATCTGACCCAAATCTTTTAGGACTGGGTGAAAAAGTTCTTGTTTTCTCCTTGTGAAGGAGAACACAGCTTTCTGCTCTCCTGAATATAGTTCCTCCCCCTCTCCTCTCTAGATGAAAAATCACATATGAGGTTCGTTTAATATCTTAATAGTTTTTCTTGGACTTCAAGGAAAGTAAATGGAAAGCAGGTTCAGACTTTTGCTCAAGTCTTCTGCTCAACGTTTCTGAAACTTCACTGAGGCCTCCATTAGATCTCCTGAGCAATGATGAAGTAACATCAGAGCAACACAACTTTCTTCTGGGCATTGCACACCAGTTCATAAACAGAAGAAACAGAAGCAGGCCATGAAAGGTGACTTCACATCCTAACCAACATTCTACAGATACATTCAGTGTCATCATAGATACCTACCATGATATGCATTGTGTTTGTGATTCACTTCTTAAAATGAAAAACATAACTAGACTTTTACTAGTTATAAGTGTGCTGTGGGTGGTTGCCAGGGTGTTGCTATGCAGTTAGGGTGACAGCTTCCTGACAGCTCATCCTCAAGCATCTATTATATTCTAGTTTTAGATACAGATATATATAAAAATCCTGGGTAACGTATCAATTAAAAAGTATTAGTGCAGATTTCAAAAGGCCGCTTGAGTTGAAGTTTCCCTTTATTCAAACAGTGTGACAAATCTCAGATCATCATTTATAATACTTAGTGTTCTGAAAGACCAATAATAAGAAAAGGTAAATCTTCTCTCCAGTACAAAAGCTTTACTTTCTGCTTGCACATTCTGCCTGTTCAAACTGTGAAGCTGTAAATATTATGGCTAACTCACTATTTGTATGTGGAAGAACACCATGTAAGGACACATTCACTGGAGTGGAGCCACATCCCCACATACACACACCCTCACAGCAGTGTGTAAACAACCACGAGGAGGATCAGAGGAGTACAGCACTGTTTGTGTTGTGAAACGGGGAGGGGGTAAATGACTACTGTAGTTTACTGTATGTGGGTGTGGGAGCTTGAGAAAACACTCATTCATCACATTCAGAAGTCCCTGCTCTACCAGCTAACAGGGAACGTTCTCAGAATGTTGACTAACATTTTCTATAAAGGTTCTCTCAACGTTATCAAAAAGTTCTTGCAGTAATGTTAGTAGAACTGTTTTTAACATTATATATCATTGGCAAACGTTAGAATAAAAATGTTAGATGTCAAAATAAATTTTTTTTACATTTTTGTTACGTTTGGGAAACAGTCATACAACCTAAAATTTACTAATATAGTTTTCTAACATGTTTGTTTGTCTTCAGTGTCCATTACATAAAAATAGCAAACATTACATAAAAAAAGTCATGTTCTGTTAGGAGTTTATGTATTGTGAAACATAACGCAAGAGTTCTGGACATATATGACATTTTTTTTTCACAAGTATGTCAGAAAATGTGAAATATTAAACAAATTTCAAAGATAAATCACACCATTTCATAATTAATCCAAAGTAAATGATTAATTTAAAAATCATAATTGTACAAGTACGCTGACTGTTACTCTGGCTTCCACAGAGATATACTGTACGCCACAGCCTAACAACCTTACAGTTCAAAATCAATTTCACTTTGGGATTTTTGAATGGTGGAAGCTGGCCGTGGAGATCTATTATTTTACGGTGAGTTACACATCAAAGGAAAACTGTTTTAAGAGACTTGACTAACAGAACACACAGATCTTCAGATTTTGTCTATGCATGCCGCAGGGTTTGTAGAGCACACTTCTCTGTAAAGCTGCGGTGGAACAATATATGAAAATTTCTATACAAATCAATGGAATTTCATTCCATATTCCTTCATATGACACAATTTTAGGACCTTCAAAAATTGCTTTCAATGTTTATGTTGTATTTGTATGTCTGTTGCTCTTCTATTTGTTGAGACATTCAAATAAATGAGAGACTAAGATATACAAAGGAAAAATTGTACGAGATAAAGATGCTGAAAGTGAAAAACTGTTTGTGAATCTCAGCATGACTCAAGGTTATTAGTGGAAACATTAAACATTAAAAAATACTGCGGTATCGTGTTCTGCTGAAAGGCCTGATTCTGGATGCAAAATGTCATTTCTCAGATTTGCTTTTAATTTCAGGATAAAATGTGACCTGGACATGTTGTGTCAGAGTCACTCATGAATGCATTAAGCATCTTAATACGTTTTAATACTTAATACTATTTTAAAACACACAAATAAATGGCTAAAATACAGACCAGGATCCAGACAGTGTATTCATTATATGTAATGAAGGTCTAACCTCACCTGACCTCAGCTATAACCAATCCACACACACACACTGTGTAATTTTCACCATCTGAACAACTGTTTACTGAGATATCTATCATTCATTTCAAGTCTGTTCCTGACGAGACAGAAGTTCAGACTCACCCAGACACAGTTAGGGGAAGTTTTATGCAGACTCATGACTCAGGTCAAGGGTTCCTGGGTTCTCATTAATAAGGCTTGAATTGTTTATTGGGCTCTGCTTCATCGAGGTTGCACTGAGATTTGGTGCCGGATCATTTTAATTCAACACATCTCACAAATAAATTATGTGGCAGTCAGGCTAAATCACCCATTTGGGGGAAACTGAAATGCATTATTACTTTCCTAGGTAGTGTGACAGAAATATTGTTGTGAAAGTTTATTGCTAAAAGTTTTTTCTGTACTGTACTGCTGTATTTGTGCTACATACCGTATGCATACAACTACAGCACATTGTGCAGATACTGTATCCCACAATGCCTAGTTTTTGACTTGTACTGAACTGGAAGCAAAATCAACCTTAATTTTCATTTCTTGACTCATTAACCAATCAGAATAGTTAAATGGTGACATTTTAATGCAATAATGGTTTAAATATTCGAAAATAGTGTATGCATTTCCAAGATGACGACTGGTTGCTGCTCATTAAAACAAATATGTGATGTAACAGGCATCTGACAGTGTAGCATACAGCTGTTTTAAATAGCTATCGTTCATACTGCATATGTAAAACCGCCTTGGCAAACACAACAAATAATCACAAACTGCCTTAGCGTTATTGTAACAGCCACTCTGAGTAAAAAGTGCTTTGGGTAAAGTCTCAGATCATATCAGCTGTCAGCATTCTGATATCTCTGTTAGAACCCTCAACGTTCCTCAGTTCATTCTCACACCCACACACCCACAAAGATCAACAAACGCTCCCCATCGATTCAGGGCTCTGCTGGTGGATTGTGGGAAGATTTTCAGCATTTCCTCTGTGATCGTACCCGTCACCCTTTATGACCTCCGCTAGGAGAGAATGCAGGTGGGCGTTGATTCTTTAACTCTGTATTTTATATGTATGTACACAGTGACACCTGATGCTGATCCGCCTGCATTAGGAGAAAAACTCGAACTAAACAGGCCTGGATAGTAGTTCACTGAGGGAATGTAAACAGATTTTGATAACTTTTTGTACTAATTTACCTCTAAGAAATATGCAAATTAGACCCCAATTAAGTAAATGTGCAAACATTGCAGATGTCAAAGTGATACAGAGCCTACAGAAAATGTCAAGAGTGTTTACTTATTTGTCATAAACAGCTTAGTAGTTAATTATCAGGCCCTTTAGTCAAAAGGCTCCTTAATTTACAAAGTATAAAAATGCATTTCATGAGATTAAAAGATATTCAAAAAGACAAAACTGGTAAATAAAATTAATCAATTCCAGAATGTATTAAGCACAAATGTTTGTTGCATTAAACCAGCTGGAGGTTCAATATCTAAAAAGACTAACACATATGAGAAGTCATCTATGTCTGAATATGACCCGGTCTGTTGGGTCATGGAGTGTAAAAGCAGGGTCAAAATTTATCTCACAGATGATCTGTGCCCTTATTAGCTCATTTATTAATATCCTCTCTCCTCACCTGAAATAAACAAACCAGTGTGAGCTGGCTGCTTGCCATCCACCACATAAGGCCTTTAACAGTAACAGTCTGATCTTAATCAATGCTTATTGATTTCTCACTTATCTCAGCCGCAGATGGGTCGATGCTTCGGCCGGCGGTCCCCTGCCATAATGTTGTAATGGAGGCCGACTTGGGACTTACGCAGCAGTTTGGAGCGTACGCCATTGAACTCTGCTCCCATTTCATTCCACAGCCAAGGGGCAACTGATTAAATTTTTTCATCTTTGTTGGAGTGAAGCACAAGACATCAATAATCCGTTAAAGACACGCTCAGGTCTCAGCACAGCAGTGTACGAGTTCTTATTTATCATCTAATGATTGAGGCTGGAGACCAAGTGTGGCAAAGGATTATGGGAAAAATCATGTGACATTGAAAGAACGGTAATAGTTGACAATGGTAATAGAGCAAAACGAATGTCTGATAATAGTCAAATATAAACAAACAAAGTGTAAACATAATAAATTACTGAAAACAGCCTGCTGCACCATCCACAGCAATAAACTGATGTGAGTGCAGTTTTAAAACAGAACTGAATGACCTTACATTACATTTACTGATATGCAACGTTTGTTATGATCATAAATGCTCTATTTAATAAAACCGCAAGACGGTAAAAAACTATTTGAACAAATGATTGTTTATAATAAATTCACAAGTAAAATGTTCCAACTGTAGCCACCTGCTGAGTTCTCTACTAAGGTCAATCAAAGACAATAACCAACAAATAAAAAAAGATCAATTATTAAACTGCCACGATGTTTTCTGTGCAAGAGTAATCATTCTGTTCTTCAGCACCATGATTAGCTGCTACAGAAGACTTCAAACTTCTTATGACTGTTTCTTACTAACTATCCATCTATCTTAAGAACAAGCAGCTACAGGCACATAAGACATGTTGTTTCCATGGTTAAAATAATAAAGAGTAAAAAAGGTTATAAGTGGCATCGCTTAAAGCTATACAGCTTTTAAAAGCTGCTTTGGAACAAGATGTGTTAAGTACATTTTCATGTCTCCATCATAAATGTTTTAATATACTGGAAGTGTATACATTCATATACATATAGATATTTAATGTATAAATGCATCTCCAGATCTTCCTATACAAACAGATCAAATGGAAAATTCTTGACCAAAATTCTTGACTCCGCGTCAGGAAGTGAAATCACATTGTAACTAAAATCTGCTTTCATCTACAGCTCAGTGTCTTCAGAGAAGATCTTTGAAATGCAGAGAGCGTGGATTCTCAGTGGAGAACCGTTCTCAGATTCGAGGGCGGCTCTTTTAGCCTGTCCTGCTCATAAACGGGCAATAATCTGTCTTCTGTTGAGCCCAGTGTGAAGCAGAAGGTAGAGAATAAACCATGAAGCAGGTTGAGATGAAATGACTAATGTCAAATGAACACCTGTAGATGAAAGCTGTGAGGGCTTCAAAAGTGAGAAGTTTCTCCACAGCCCTTAATGGGGCTTTTATCCTTAAAGATATAAATTGTTAAAGCATACTGTTATGACTCAGAGAGAGAGCAAGAGAGAGAGAGATCTTTCACTCCCGTTCAGATGTGTTTCACAACACTGCATGTAACTCAGTTAAAGCTCAGAGTCTGTGCGACTGATTGTGTTGTGTTCTAGAGGGAACCGTGGTGTTTTATTGCCAGACTGCTGCATGAAAACCTATATGGCTAAATGGCTTCTGATGGCTGAAAACACCTTGCGGTAATGAATAGTTTTACACAGACAAACATCCTAAACATTGTTTTCATGCACAGTTGAAATGTTATTCGGTTCTGAATCGCAGTTAGCTGCATCGCTGTCTGTCTGGCAGTAAAGCTATCGCTCAGCTCAGAGGATACGTTCTCAGAATGTTGGCTAAACATTCTCTTACAGTAATCAAAGGTCACCGGTATCAAAGAAGTTCTTGCATTAACGTTATTCTTAAGTAGTTAGTGGAACATTTTTAAAACGTTACATAATTATAGGTACATAAAAAATGTTGAAATAACATTCTTATAACAAAGCGGTAACATTAAAACTTTAAAAATTTGTTTTAAACGTTCCTAGATCTTTCAATTTTACAATTGTCTATATATTATATTTATTTATTTCTACTGTTGTGTATTATTTCTACATTGTACTAATGTTTTTGCAAACTTTTAGAGAGAATCAACAAGCACTCTGAAAACGTTCCCTTTGCACTGTAGTACATTCCCCCAAAAAAGTAAGACTTTTATGCACATGGGCCGAGAAAGGTCAGCTGACAGAGACGATGGGATGGACAGAGATTTTAAAGGAAAAAAAATGGCTCAGGATGAGAAAACAGGTAAAGGTCTGTTCATCTCATCACATGATCAGTTCGGATCGTTTAACAGAGCCGTTTGACTTCAACATAACTCGGATCATGGCAGGATTTCTTCAGAATTGCAGTACAGGTTTAATAGGAGAACGTCAGGCTTTGAGACACTCTGCTCTGGTCAAACCCACTGAAGCATTAGCTTCAGTTTAAAGCATGAATACATTAAGTCAATATCAATAGAACCTTTAATAATAAATGACATTATAATGAGTGGTATGGTCCTGGAGCGAGACCTTCACTTGAGACGTCAGTGTGAGCAGAAACTGGCCTGTGAAATGGAATATAAGGAGAGCAAGTTTCTTCCGGGCATCAGTGAGAGCTTTATAATTTTCTCATGTACAAGAGGGTCAGAATCGCTGTGCTACTCTATTAATCTTCCCTCCATTTAATTAGTCTGAGGGCTGACGGGTTGTTTCCTGTAAGTTCATTTCCGTTCAGTAAAGATGCAGCAGGTCTCAAATACTGTTGCTGCTTTTATTAAAGAATTGTTCATCCAAAACTGTCAGCAATTGTTTTGATATGTACAGTGTTTACTTTAAAATATATTTCTATTTTGTGGCAGCACACCATATATCCAGCTCTCTCTCCTTCTCTCTCTCCCACACACACTTTCCTAGCTATGTAAGATATTGCTGTTTTTATACAAAGTTACTGAAATCTTAAAAGAAACATTTCTGCATTTTTGCAATTTGAATAAAACCATTTGCTATATTTTTCAGAGCCTGCCAGCCTCTGGTCACTGTATGCTTTCATTTATTGAAAGACAGTGGCATCAACAGTCTTTAGAAAGTGTCAAACTGGTTTAGATAGCGTGTAAATGATTTTTTACTTTTGAGTGAATTATCATCCAAGTTTTTTCAAGAAAAGCATGCCCCTCTGTTTTCTGATGTCAGAACCTAATAGACAGCGAATCATCTGTCAGAACACCCATCAACAACAACAGAACATCAGAGGTCACGATTGTCACACAACCCGACAGAGATACTCACTTCCTGCCATTTCCCATTACAAATCCCACACACTGTGCTCGAACTGTCTGACTGGTTATATTAAACCTAAACGTTACCATCTCCTATTTCAAAGTCCGATGGACGGCAATGGGATGGAACAAATAAAAAATCTTCGCCACAAAGCTATTCAGACTTCCTCTGATACATAAAACAAATTAGGTTTTCAAAGTCAACAAACAGAGAGGCGTGTTTAACAAGAAAGTCAGGACTTGATTTCATCAGGGTTTGGATGATGAAAAGCGGGCTTTACATAAAGCAAAACAGAGCCAGAGCCACGAAAAGTTTGTGTGGATTGTGCACACAGAACACACCAACTTTCATCCCCAAACTTCAAAATCCAAAACTGTGTGAGGCAGAGCTGCTTCTCAAGCTTTGTTGGTTAGGCACACAGTCTCTCGTCTGTTATGTGCGCAGCAAACAGGCGACAGGAACGTTGGCGGAGGTTCTGTGTGTGTGCAGAACTGTTTGTCCCCTGCGCTGCTGGAGTGAATTGGCGCTTGTAATTGGTTCCTAAGGGTGTGCCGTGGAAGACTTCAACTCCAGCGCAGTCTGGCCAACAAATAAAAGCGTTATTATGTGCAATCAGCAGGCTGTTGTTAAAGTCCCATAAATATTACAAGCAGAAGAGCCATTAGGACGAACCATTATGGGCCAAATGATCAACCATCAGTACAGATGCTTTGCTTGTGTGCCAACAGATCAGTCTGATCGCCAGCTGTTCAGACAGCCCTGACTGATCATGAAGACAATACAGGAATACAAATTCACAAGTCACATACTATCCATACTACACTCTTGTTGTATACTGCACACAACATACATACAAATAGCAGCAGAAATAGCATGCTGTTTAGTACGCAACCTGCAACGTTTGACTTTCGAATCACAAGCAGTATGTGATTAAGGAGAAATTGTGGAAAGGATGGCATTTTTTGATACAGTCCCAATACTGGTGTACTACTTTACTACATACTTACCAATACATACTGGCGCGATACATACTTTAAGCGCACAGTAGATGTATATGCAAATTAGGATTAAGCCAGAGTGCGTGACCTAGAAATAAGAATATTACATTTTCTGGTTCAAATCCTAAGGAAATCATATATTAACAAAACAGAACTGGAGTTTTCTGGAGTTGGTCTGAGCTTTGAACATTCATTACAATATTTTCTCGTCTGTTGGCCCAGTGGTGTCCCTACCCAGCTAACAATTTTAGGCTGTAAGAACGTCCCCCTAACATTTCCATTAAGTGATAAAAACGTTATTTTGAATGTTCTAGGAACGTTCAATACATCCAGTTTTCTTGACATTGCATTACTGTTACTGTTATAAGAACATTATTTAAACTTCTGTAACATCTGTATTTGAAATTCTGTAATGTTTCTAAAACGTTCCACTAACAGCTTAAGAAAAACATTTTTGATAAATCGATACAGAACGTTGAAAAAGTTCTACTAACGTTACAGCATGAATTTTTACATTTAGAGAACATTAGCCAATGTTCTCTGTTAGCCGAGTATTTGCTTTAATGCAAAGCATAATAATTTGTTTGAGTGTAAATACAAACACCCCTGAAAACATACACACAGGAATGAGACAGACAGTAATATGATGACTCTCCAATACAAATTTTGACGCAAAGTGAGTCCTCGTCTGCTCCGAGTAAACAAAAGCCAACAAATTATGGAAATCAGCTGCGTGAACGTACTTGACTGACACTGTTTATTTACCTTCACAGATTAAAGCTGGTCAGTCTTCTGAAGTAGCTGTAGATGTTTATGGAAATCACAGAACTGGTGTGTGAGCTGTGAGCTCATGGCATGAAGCAAAAATGGAGTCTGGAGTCACCGACCCTACCTTAGATCATGCAGCATGTGATCCATTAACATTCTCTAAAAGTTTTTCAAAGTTATCAAAAAACGTCATATGTATATTAAACGTTATCAAGTTGCTAGTGGAACGTTTTAAAAAGCTACAGAACTAAAAACTAGATGTTTTGGATATACTCAATGGAAAGGATATGAAAATGTATTTTCAGATTCTGGGAGGTCGTGGCATCTTGGCATTAGAAACAGGTGGATCAGTCCTGATCATAATCTTGTTTGTTATCAGCATGTTACTTTTATTCATGTTATATCATACCCTACATGCTCTCTTTATGTTAGTGAGCAAGTGTGACAGATAAACGCAGGAGATACAGTGTGAAACATGCTTTAATTACCACATCCAGCAGAAATCACTGCACACCCTGCAATGAACTGAAGACTGCAGGGTTTGGGCGCGGGTGCGAGAACATGTTCCTGAGACTCGCCCACATATCACATGAGAAATAGCAGGATTAGTAACTGTCAGGAGCTGCCTGCATTATACACACAGGGTGAGAGAAATAAACAAGCACCATTTAACAGTCATAGTGAATCTCTCTGTGTTATATCTGTTGTCTACTTTGTTTGGTCCCAAGACCTTTTCAGCCAATAAACATGCATTTATGAACAGGTTCGATGTGGGTCATAAACATTTTCTGTCCATTTAAAAAAACACAGAGCTATTTGTTATAATAATAGTGGTGGTATAAGACCAGAGTGATATCTGGAGAACAAAATAGAGATTTGGGTGGGGGCTCTTCTGTCTTGGGAATTGAAGAACAACACACCTTAGCAACCACAATGCCCTAGTAACATGGTGGTTGAGTAACATGGTAAGTTTTTTACAGACAAAACACTGTCCTACACTCTTTAAAAAGGTGCTTTACAATGCCAAGAACCATTTCTGTCTATATGGTTCCATAAAGAACCCTTAACATTTGTAGAACTTTTCTGTAGAACCACTGACTGAAATGTTCTTTGGGGAACATAAAAATGGTTCTTCTGTGGCTTTGCTGTGAGGAACTGTTGAAGAACCTTTATTTTTAAGAGTGTATTCTACATACAATATAAAAGTCTTTGTTCTCTGTTGCTTTCTGTCTCTGCAGCAGTAATGAAGAATGACATCATCAGTTCTGTAATCATCAGTTCCACACCCGTGTGATTGCCTGTCTGAGGCTTAATAACTGCTTACAAACACAGACGAACACAGAGGTGAAACTGGGAGACTTATGAGGGCAAATGTTAAGTACATTTGTTAAGTTAAATGTTAAATTACACATTATACATTTAAAACCGTGTCTTATTTTAACAGTATATCTATTGTTTTCACAAAAAATGTCATTTGGTTTCATATTTTGTTATCGAATATCCATATAAACTTACATGTACTTATATGGATATAAGACAGACATGCGCATGTGCTTATTTCATATTTATTTTTCTTCTCAGCCATAAACTACAAAACTACGACTTAAAATTCAGATTTACTCTTCACAGAATTTGGAGCCGTCCCACATTTCAAGGGAGGGTCGCTGCAGTTTTGGCCATCTGCCCACACAAGCACACTGATGATTAGAAAGCTGACGGTGACTCAGTGTTACTCGCTCACTTTTATGATGTATGATCGCACGATGCGTGCTGATTTAAACACCTGTCTGAGAACTCCCCTGAATCACTGAGCAATTCTGCAAGCATTAAACAATCCCTTCCCTCCAAAACTCCACCCAACAAAGACATGTTAGCCAATCAACAGCAGCAAACCCAGAACATGTCAGATGATTGACAGGCACAGATATTTTCAGAACTGTGCCTATAAACAACCTCTGAACAACCTCAAAATGCAAAAACCTTAAAGGTTTGCTGGAAATCAAAGATTTATTGTGCGTAAAAACGTAAAAAACTTTAATAATCACATTCCTGAAATGTAAGACAGCACAAAAAATTCTCATGGTATTCTACATTAATTTATCCCATTTAATCCAGGATTATGATTAATTATCACAAGGATAAACAGTATTCACTATGAGCCATGCATGCTAAAGAGATATCTGCATAAACAACAAACAAGTCAACACAATATTTAATTACAGATCAGAAATTCAGGAGGAAAATGCTGCAGTAAGTTAATGGACAGGAGCTGGAGTTAGAGAGAATTTTTCTCAATTCATCTCGACAGACGAGAATCTCGCTGTGATTCTGTAAAGCTCTCATGTCTGGCCAAACCCCACAGGCGAGAACAGAAAATCCATTTCAGCACATTTAAGGGAACAACTGGGGTGACGTCGCTGTCAAAAACCTGCAGATCCCATTAAATGTGATTTGTGTCTGAGGAAGAGAAAGCCAGAGGGGAGAAAAGTTTCAAATGAAACAGATTCCTGCCGTTTAAACATCACTTGAGTCTTTTAATTACAGCTGTATGGCCACAGGCCTCACTAATATACATGCAAACAGACACAAACTCTGAATACTGTATGTCTGTGTGTCTTCAGAAGATCTACAGCTGTTCTCATTTTTTAACACTCAGTGGTTAATTTACTGTAAATTTTAGAAGTCATAGAAGACAAGTTCTCAGTTACATTTCATTCTTTACATTTCATCTTACAGTATTTTTATTCTTTACAGTATATTCTCAAACTTCATACTTTATTGTATCTGTAAGTTCATTCTTTACAGTACCTTACAGTAAGTTCATTATTTAAAGTAGCTTCTGAATTAAATGTTTAAAGTATCCGTTTTATTATAATTCAGGGAGAATAATTTGTCTTCATTATAAACAGAGGATGTCTGTGATTAACAGAATTGTGATTTTAAAATGGGCGTGTCTAGTGTTTGGGCATGGCACAATTTAAGTGATTCTTTTACATTTCAATAAGCAGATTTTGTTATGTCAGATGGGACACCAGCAGGGAGACTCTGATTGCTCCCCGTTTAATCTTATTGCTGTCTACGAGAGACAGTAAGATATTAAAGTGATCTCCTTTATGAGCTTTATTTCCTGTGGGAATAAGTGCACAGTAAACAGTAGATTTATTTTAGATCTTTGTGTGTGTGTGTCTGTGGGACGAGTGCTTCTTCTGAACAATGCATCAAGGTCTATACATAGATCTGAATACCAATGAGTTCTTCAACTCTTAAAGGCAGTTTTATTTTGGGATGAAAGCCCCCTGCTGTCCTGGACACTGTCTCCTCATCTTCTGAGCTCCACTGAGTAAAACCTCTTTATCCACACAGCCGAATTATACATCATAGTTACTGGTTTGGTGCTACACACTTCCTGGAGGAGTATGAGAGTACAGAGAGCATTAGGCCTTCATCAAAACTCACAGTTCATTCAACTGAAGATTCCAACTCTTTATGTATTCACATTCATATAACGTTGTCTTATTAATCTGTGTATCATTAAGAGACCTCTGACTGCTGTGTGTAAAGCACAATACTCAAACAATGTTTCTTCATCCAGCTATATATATATATTAATATATATCAAAAATGTTATTAAGTTGTCAGTGGAATGTTTTAAAAATGTAACAACATTCTTAAAACCAAGGAATAACGTTCCAGACGTTCCTAATTACAAATGAATGTGATTTTTCAGCTGTTGTACATGTAATGTTGTGTATGACTACATTTAACTTCTTTTGAGTCTAGTGCCAACAGCAGAAACCTCGCATTTTCAGACATTGTGAGTGTTCCTGCGGATTGAACAGGACAGATTGAAAAACAAGCTCAAATTGCACAAAAACGTACAACTATCAGACTCAACTGCTCTCGGCAGAGTTGAACAGGTTTATTTATCTACAAACGTCTCTGTTTTCAAACCGTAACATGTCACTGTTGCCCAAAGCCATGTCGAAGCACCAGCTGTGAGATGAGAAACCAACATAAGCTTTGGGAGCAACACATATGGAGAAAGCTTTAAAAATCACATTTATTTCTTCATGCAGGTGAGTTTCATCTGCCTTTTCATCTACGATCAAACCTCACTAAACAAAAATGTGACTAAGACCCTATCAACCAAAAGGACATCACACAGAGGTACACAGAATGTCCTTTACGGATCTGCGGATCTGTTCAAACGTTTGTATGAATTGGAAGTTATTTGACATGTGTAGGAACATTTGTGATTGTGCACTGATACAACAGTAGGACAGAAAATCTGCTGTCACAAGCTGGTTATATACAGAAATATATCTGAAGACCATTTCAGTCTAAATACCAACTGACTGCACAAACCTTTCCGAACAGAACTGGTTTGAACCTTCTCGCCTGGTTACCCCTGGATCAATACAAATTATTTCAAGCTTTGAACCTGGACGCAGAAAAAGAAATGATTGATATCAGTGGTTGTGTTCAGTCACCGTGAGCTGCAATGACAAAACGAATCCCACGAAGCGCTGAACTGTTCGTTTCACAGCTGATATTACCTGAACAAAGGTGTGCTTCAGGTTAGGCCCAAACCCTCATTGTTCTCCTGTCTCTTCAAGACATCTTCATTCCATTCCTAAATGAAGTGGACTTGTTTCTGGCTGTTGAAACAATGCTGGGCTCATATTGATCTGCTCCTCTTCAGGAACTTGACACACTCTTCAGTTTATGAGACAGAATGATGGATTGGTCAGGGCTATGGCATTTACCAAGCTAACAATTTTACATTGTAAAAACATTTCCCTAACGTTTCCAGTAGTAACAAAACGTTACTATGAAAATTCTTGTTTTTTTGACGTTGCATTAACGCTATTGCTTGGTTATAGGAACATTAGTCAAACCTTGTTTTTAATTCTGTATTGTTTTCAAAATGTTCCACTAACAACTTAAGAGTAACATTTTTAGTATATATGATATGTGGATGTGGTTAATAGTTCTACTAACATTAATGCAAGAATAATTTTGATTGCTTTGCGAGAACTTTTAAAGAACGATAGCCTACGTTCTAAGAACGCTCTCTGAATGAGCGGCTATTGGCTGGTAAAGCACAGCAGGTGAATGGCTGTCAGTGTGTGTGTGCTGAGCTGTCATCTTCAGAGAAGCTCACCAGGGTTTCTGAAGGCCTGATTTCAGCAGCATTGTCCGTGAATGGATGTGAGTATGAGCTAACTGTATCCATGCTGTCATACACTGATGAGTCTCATTCACTATTTATGGTCCTAGAAATCTCATGCCGTTACCTTGGTTACTAGAAATTGCAATTATAAATCATATATGCAAGTTCATGTGCTCGTTTTGATGTTAATTTTAATGGTTGTTTGGACGGTGGTGTGCCGAAAAATGTCCAGGTCTCTATTTCATCCAAAATGACCAAAAAGTAGTATGCAAGAAATTATATTTTGAATAAAGAAAATGAAGCCAGTTGTTAGGGCTATTAACAGTGCTTTGACTTTTATGCACATTTTCCTGAACATTTTACTTTTCAGCTATTTTTTATTATTCTTAACAGTGCATTTAGCAGATTCTCAATATATTTTTTATTTAAATCAGCATAAATTACTAAATGTAGAAGGACAAATATTTGAATTTAAATAAGTCATATTTATTAATATTTTACAAAAATGTTTACATTTTATAAATGGTAATAAAAACGGCTTTTCATTAGACAAAATAATGGACATTTTTTACATTTGGTTCAAGACATGTTCTTGACAAGTTGAGTGCGATTCACTCCCAATATCAGATTTCGTTTACTGCACAGAGACTGTCATAAGTAACGTGGCCATTTGCAAACGGCGGCTTCAGAAGCAATTCTCTGTGTTCCTGCACTGCTCGGCATACCAGCACTGCTTTGGCCTCATTTGAGAGACTGTGTGAGCCGAACAGGAAGAAAACACATTGAGTGGATGTACTCAGCATCTATATTAATCTGCAGATTGGCCGTTCCTCCAGTAAATGTCCCTCCTCTTCCCGCTCTATCAGAGCCGTCTCTGATGTGTTGAGGAGATTGCGCCCCTAGTTTGCACTCATTAATACTGTATGTATCATCTCTGCTTGAGCGAGTCAGGAAATTACTTTTAGGATGAAAATGAAGTAATTACACTTTTTTCTATCCGCCATTGCAAACTGGCAAAGAATTCGAATCGCTCGCCAGCTCGCGTCGCATCACTGTGTCTCGGCTGCTGCATTCATGAGGCTTTGATCTCTAACACATGATGAATCCTAAATGGACAAAGTTTTTGTTTGGCTTGAATTCAGTGCGCTTCGCTCTGACCCAAAATGTTACAGGAAAAACAGCTGCACAACAAAGCGGAAAAATGGCACACAAATATAGAACGAGCCAAACTTTCAAAAACGAAAACAATCAGAGCAGAACTACCTGTCAATGAGTCAGTGATCAATGACTGATCATATAAAATATTGCACGCAATCAAGACTAGGAAGTAAAGTTGCTAGCATTGCTGCTGGCATTAGCAGTTAACGGTTGACCATCTCAGCTATGATGCGCTCTTCAGGTCAGCTAACAGGGAACATTCTCAGAACAGTACTTCTCTCCAAGTTCTTGCAGTAACATTAGTAGAACATTTGTTTAACATTATATATTCATATATCAAAAACGTTAAGTTGTTAATGAAACGTGTTTGATAAATGAAAATTGTTTTTAAAACCAAAAGTTAATACCTAAAGTTAATTCAATGTTTTAAAAACATTGAACAAAGGCATTCAAACAAAATAACATTTTTTATGTTTTTGTTACTCAGTGGAAACATTAGGAAAATGTTCTTACAACCTAATATTGTTAGCTGGTGTATCACTCAGACCTCCTGTAATTACCAGATGTTTCTGCTCAGTTGCAGAATCACCACGCGACAGCACGCACAAAGCGTAACATTCACGCTGCAGTGGAACGCGAGCTAGCAGATGTGCGCCGACAGAAGAAAAATGAGAGATTTTCCACAAGTGAAACGTTTAAGTTTTATTTCATCAATGTCTGCCTGAGGTTGTACATTATCCTGTTAGCGAGCGAGTTCAGCTGAGGTGAATGCAGCGATGCAGCGCTGCGATTACCTTAATTATCAGGCCTGTTCGCAATTATGCTACACAACACGAGCGATCTAGAGCTTTGATCCTAAACATGATGTCTGCTCAAGGTCTTAGCCAGGAGGAACCAATTCAAGTTGAAGCCTTTTAAACTTGTGGCTCAAAGGATCTGGGATGGAGGACTAATCTGGTCTAAATTCAGACTGAACATCTTTGTAATCATATATATAGATCTTTATATATATATATATATATATATATATATATATATATATATAGATTTATATAGATCAGATTCATAACAAAATCAATCAATCAATGGTTGTTATTGGTTGATTTGCTGAAGCAAATAATTAAAAATTAAAATTCATATTGCTTTCTCACCCTAAATGACAATATACAATATAATAATGACAAGGCAGTTACTAAGATAAAAGTTTTTAAAAGCCACACCCCTTTATTAAACTCCACCCACAAATACTACATAATATTGGTCTAAAGAACCATAAAACTTACATTAAAAGACCAGAGACAAATCTAGAGTACAGAGAGAGAGAGAGATTTTCTTCAGAAAATGTAAAGATAGTAATTTTGACAATATTATCACAGAAGAGTATTAATTAATCAACCGAATTTACCATTTATCTCATACAGGGCACTAGTTAGTTTTCTATCCATTCATTATGTATAACTATTAGAAATATGTATGAGTGGATAAATTATGAATTATGGTTATGCATGTCTCTGTGTTTGGAACAGTCTGTTCTCAGATCAGTATAGTTGTGTAGTACATGACATCTGGAGAGGGACTGAGAGCTCTCCTGAGAGTTTGTAGACAAGAGCATTCAGATGTGACCAGCACTAAGAGAGGCTCTTTGAAGACTGGGCTTACAAGAAAGAGAATCTAAGATCTTCAGCTTAGCTCACAAACATTACCATCTAACCATTTAGCCTGACGTGGGTTTATTTCTGCACCAGCGCCACCAAACAGAACTAACAATATTGAGGCGTTCCCCAAACAATCCTCCTATTTGTGATTGGCTGGACAAACAGATAGCCCCCCCCCCCAAACTTATGCCAATTGTCTCAGCTGTCAGGATGGTCTTTTTTGACCCTCTGAAATTGTATACCCAGCTAAAAGGAAACGTTCTCAGAATGTTGGCTAGTTCTCTCAAAGTTATGAAAAAATGTTCCTTACGTAATGTAAGTAGAACTTTTTTAACATTATAAAATGTTTTTTATATTATGTATAAAAAACGTTATTCTTTTTTTATTAAAGAATAAAAAAAAATGTTTGCATGACATTCTAATACCTAAGCAATATTGTTAATACAACGTCTAAAAAAGGTTTTGTGATTATAATCTTTTAACAAAATGTAATGACTTGCTCCACCTATGTCTCCATCACCTGTCTCCATATTGATACGTAACACTTTCCAAAATCCAGTTAATTGTAGAACGATCCAATCAGATTAAATTTCCTGTTTCATGCTACGATACATCACGTTACAGAAGTAAAACATCCATTTTATATTGTGTTTGAAAGCTTTCTTTTGATGAGTTCTGCAGGAGAGCTGCTTAACCAGCACTTCTGTTCTCCAGTGGCTGGTGTTTGACTGTCTCTGAATGAAATGTAACTCATCATCACACCATCAGATGTGTCCTGCCACCTAAATATCTCTTGTGATTATTTCTCATGTAGCTGAACTGGGCCTGAACACTGCCTGCAAAATGCCACAAATTTCAACAACAAATCAAAGTTCAGTCTTATTATCCTGTTTTGCACATGGACGTTCTGCTTTCAACATGAAAAAAGTTTAATGGGGAAAACATGATGTTTCAAAGGAGACGCATTACAAGGCGCTGTGCCCATTTGTTTGCACGATAATGTGATACGTGAAATAGCTGTTCATTAGCACACTAGCATTTCTTGTGCTTGATATGCACCAGCTGTTTTCTCTGAGAATCTTATTAAAAGAAACAGAATTAATGATAATCTTTATCCGCACACTGCCGGGGTCTTTGAACAGCTTCTCTGCTAAACAAGAGACAAATTAAGACAGAACAGATAGAGATGTGTTTATGAGAAACGACAAAGTGGCTTTGACAACTGTCTTCTCATGGCTGGGATTTGATGCTGATGAGTTTTGAAGCACCCTTCGTTGCCCTTGACCTTTGACCCTCTCTGATGCAACTCTGGTGTTCAGCTGGTCATCAGACTATATTTTGTAAGAAGGTTGGCTGGATTTTGGAGTCACTGGGGACTTTTGTAAAGCGATGATGAAAAAGATTTGTTGTCACTTGTTGACTTTGACTTATTATAAGGGACATTTTAAAATGATTTGTAGAAATGTTGACGCTATAACGAAAAGATAACATATCTCCTCTCACCTGTCCGCTCAATGACCTGAGGCTGGTAAACATCCATGCAGGAACGTTTTGAGGCCATTAAAAATGGCATGCACTATAAGCGTTGGGATGATGGTGTGTCATTACCCACAATTCCTCTTCTAACCCTCATCAAAAGAAGAGAGGGCCTTGAGAGACGGATGCTTCAGTGAATGGGATCTGACAGGGAAAGGGGCAGGAATGATTTGGTATTCAGACGGTCTCTCACCTTGAGGGGGAAAGGTATGTGCTCTTCATAGTCGATAGTCGATGGTAAGAGCGGGCCAAATGCACTGTATCTCCAAACAGCAGATGGGTGCCCTTTGGTCATGAATTTTCAACACCTACGTCTGCCCTAAGTTCTCTCATATCATTTCCTCATATAGTAATTAGTGTGTGAATGTTACTTTATCCAATAAGAATGAACAATCAGCTTTGATTTATGATTTGACAAGTATAAGACAGGAAGCCTCCCAATCTTCATAAACATGCAAAGCAGAGATTCGAACAAAGAGGGCAATTACAATTCAATTCAGTGCTATAAATTCTACAACAGGCTGTAAACTTTTAACCTTCATAATCAAATGGGCACCTGTTGTAGACAAGACCATTAACTTCATTATCTTTCTAACAAAAGACAGTGATAGTAAACAAACAGAAGAGTCATCTTTATGTGGAACCGCTCTTGAAATCGAATCAAATTTCTTACGTTTCTGTCCCTTTGCACGGATCTCACACCCAAACCTCTCACCCTTGGGCTAATGTTGACGTCCCAATATCTAAATAAGAATGCGCTCATGTATATTACATGAGGTTTCTCGTCTTCAAATAGAGCCCCGTGGGCTAGACTTTGCAAGGTGTTATTTGGTCTGCCCCTGGTGTCTCTTATCTCTGTGATTAAAGTTGACTCAAATCATCGCCTCCGGCCCTGCGTGGCAGTGTTGCATAATCATAAGTTTTCATCTCTTTGTGACAGACATGGCCGGCTATCCTGAGGATTCTAAAGGCTTTCTGGCTGCTCACGGTCAGCGGGGCATGTCGGGAATCTTGTCTACAGGCTGCATAAGAATGCGGTTCGTGGCTTTTTGCTCCCATATTGAGTTCTGGTGGAGAGAGAATTGTGGGTAGAACTAGGCCGAAGTTCTAAGTTGAAGAATTGGTTCTCTTTGTAATTCATGAGCTGGTGCGAAACACAAAACAATCGAAAAGAAAAAAACTGAACTGCCAGCATCTGTAAATATTGTACTTCACTTGCAGCTCTTGAAGGGGCACAGCTACTTTAATTACAAAACAATTACAGTTGCAATCCGTAACTTCTGCCTTTCTACTGTCAAATCAGACCCAACAGCTCAAATTATAAATCATCAACTATAAATATTATAAACTGTTGTGATTTGGAGTAAGGTAAGGTAAAGTCACTGATCTAACATGTACTTGATCTTATTTTTGTTCATTGTTAACCTAATAAAGTTAAACAATTTGAACAGTTTTTTTTAATCTTCCATATATTACAGTGTTTTCAATTGAAAATTAATGTTATGTAATATATTGTCAATAATTAATTTGTTTATGAAAAATAAATTACAGCATTCTGGGAACCAAACAACAGCTGCAAGTTATTTCTAATTCCATGAACTACATCAATTCAGATGTAATTCAGATTTTGGAACTGAATTAGAATTTAATTCTCATTCTCAATTCAAGTGTGAATGGAGTCCAGCACTGGTTTCTGTGAGGCGACTCAACCCAGTCACTGTTAAGAGCTGCGTTTATGGATCCACAAAGCTGCTGTTCTCAAGCCGCTGCAATGACATGCAGTATTACCAAACCATGACTGTCACAAAGCCACATACTAACGCTGATGATGCAAGTCAGCTTGTAGACCTGAAGCGCAGCGTGTGGTGAGATGCAGCTGAAGGATAAAAATAGAATTTCATTTTAACATGCGCTACACGTGCCCAGTCTGCCCAGGGTGTGATGGAGAAACGAAAGAAAATAATGAAGACATCAACTTTAAAGAGAATCACTCTCGACATGCTTTTGAGACACCTTCTTTAGCGACATGAGGACACAGAATCAACGCAGTTGCATGCGCAGACTGGTGCAATATTTAACATGCAACCTGCAATATTTGATTGTTTAAAAAGCAACGTGCTGGATATCCAAAAAGAATGCACCAACAATAGAATGCGCCCACTGACAGCATTGTTTATTTGCGTACGCAGTGTGTGTTAATTAAATGCAACCTGCACATCACAGTTCACCTTTTTAAGCTGCGTTTTTTTTTGCACAGGTTATGGAGGATACATCACACTACCATGACCACGTCTGCCACGCATTACCGGGACTTTATAGCATCACTCCTCCACACATCCAGACACTGAACCTGCTGTTTAAAATGCCAGACATGCGCTAAACAACACCACTTATCCAGATATATGCCCGGCTAACAAACCCTCAATCATTTGAGGAATTACAGCAGCCAGGATCAATGCAAAATGCACACAAACATTCCTCCTAAAGTTCAGACAGCTCAGTTCAGACAGAATGAAAAGTAATTTTAAATGTTTTTCAGATACAATATGTGCATAAATCTATAAAATACAGTAAGGCCTGCAGCGCTTATATTGCACCACAGAAGCAATGCAAAGTTTACAGATGCCTGTTTTGTACTGAACTTTGGCTCTTTGATGTACAGAACAAACATCTTTTGGTATTAGTAATTACTATGACAAGCAATGCAGATATACCAGACATTGACTGTACTGTCTCAAACAGACAGATTTGACAGATTTGACTAAATCACTGGCTGGAAGTCAGTTCTGAAGATCTGGAAATTTAGTGAAGCATGAGTGAAGTCACATGACCTGTTTAAAATGCATCTTGTGATTAAGATCCAAATAAACAATCATGTACTAGACATCCTCAGCCTTCAATCACATTCAGAACTTGTGCTGGATTTCAGAATTTTCCCCTAATCAAGTGGCTTAATTAAGAGCATTTGCAGATTAAACAATCTGATCTCTGATCTTCATAAACAAATTGACAGATGATGACTGGTTCCTCACCTTCTATGTGGGTGGGGCCTATAGCCATCAGTTAGTGTCTAAGAAAATTGACCTCCTGCTCACCTAAACTTAAACAATATTCTCTAATTTAGGGAAGAAAATGAAGTTCTGTCCATGTTTCTTCTTAATCATGTTTTTCAGGGATGGGTCAACTCTTTAAGAGTCTTCACGGATGCAAATGCAGTTGCCAAGGCAACCTGGGCAGGCAGCCCGGGTAAGAGAAAAACTGAAGGAGGTCGACTTTAAAACAGAAATACAGAGTTTGCAATCATAGATGCTTGAACTGTATGTGCTTGGGTTATTAAATGCTCACTAATAGAAGCATAAACATCTATTTTTTTAAATCTCTAATGTGTGTTTCTCTGTCTATTACATCAAGGCTAACATAAACATTTTCAATTTACAAGAATATAGTAGTGCTAGCCTATGCAAAACTTGCCACTCAGTGCTGGTGTTCTGAGTGGTTGCTAAGGTGTTGCTAAGGTGTTGTTGTTTACTGCTTGGGTAGAAAGTGTCCATCCTTTAGCCTACAATGATATTCGGGGCTCCAGATATGGTCTCTCTTTCAGTGCAAGTCTATGGGATTTAATAAAAAATATATAACACACATTAAATAAAAAATATTAGCACACTCTTTATCCAAATATATGGTTTGAGGTAGAATTTCGAGTTAGATAACGAGTTAGCCAAAGGATTTGAAGAAGCTTGTACTTGGTAAACACTAACTGTGACCCAGTAAACCAACCACAACCTGTCTTCTGTTTTAAGGAGGCAGCCTATTGCAATGTCATGTGAATTGTGCACTAGCAGCAGCTAATTGCAGTGTAGCACATAGACGCTGTCAATGGCTTTTAGAAAGATTGGTATTAATGTTCAGTCAGCGCCTGACATCCTGTGCAAGGCACTTTAAATGATGGTGGCGAGAGACCCTTCAACCAACATGTAATCTGTGCTAAGCTTCGTAGACGCTCCTTACATTAGCTCAAAGCAGCCAACACTTCAAGAACCAATTGAAAAGAGCGTCAGAAGAAAACAATTACAGGTTTAAACTGTAGACATTGCTCTCCGAGGAACCATGGACTCGATGAGTTGAGCCACACTGAGCTTGAGTCAGCAATAGCATTGGCTCCTCCGTCAACAATTAGCATCGCTCTTGCGTATAATGTTATGGATGTAATTTTGCTGTAAATGCATGTCTCAGCAGGAGATTTCACACATTGCTTACTCTACAGTGACTGGTGCACATATTGTCAAGTGGCTGTCACAATATGTGCACCAATAAAATTCTCAGGAGCTGCCTGTTCATTTTTATAACAGATAAATTTGCTCGAACAGGTCACATTTTTGATGGCTGTGGAGTTCAAAATAAAGTGCTGATTAAAAAGCTGATTTCTTATCTGCCGTTCTTCTTTTGAGTGTCGTTGTTGAATTCGAGATTAAACAACGTAACCGGAATGAACGTAAACGGATGTGACTTGAAAAGAGTCTCATTTAGTGAACAGAACTACTTCTAACACTAAATACAGCGCAGTTATCATTAAACTGTGAACTTTGAAGATACCACCGGCATGTAAATGAAGGTCTCAGTGAAGGATGAATTATCTGTTACCTGTTTCACATCAATACTGAATGAACAACTCTGCTGAGATGTTCACATCTTGTGTGTCAACACATTTGACACGTGGGGCTGGCTGCATTTGTTTGGCTTCAATGAGACACAGCGTTGCCAAGCATATGTTCTCCGCCAGCATCCTCTCACATACACGGGGGCAGGTGCTGGCATCCATCAGACTGAAGACCTGGCAACATCCACAAACTGCTAGCAGCACAACAGCATTTGTTATTTAGGGAATTTTCGAGGAGACACTCTGGCAACATCTTTCTTTTGTTGGTATGTGGAGACAGAAAAAATGGGAGCTATCATAGAGGTTTTTGGTGCTTGAGGCATTTTATTGCTAAAATTTCCATAATTTTTATAATCTATATGTTTATAGTACAAATTTATTAATTGAAAACCTCTAAAACAATGCTCTTATTTCCAAGCCCCTCCTGACTATTAAAAGTAGGGTAGGTAATTTCGAGGGGTTGGCAACAACAAGTTTGCTTTGAAAGCATAAGACTCCACCCTCCCTTCAGAGAGCTCTCTAAAGCCACACATTTTACAAGTTTTGGTTATGAATGTTGTGCAAACAGATTATTTTTTTACTCCCTACACTAAATAAATCCCTAATAAAAATCAATACAAGTATCGGTCGTGTACTGTAGCTCAGCTGCCCAGCTAATAGGGAATATTCGAGACGTTGGCTAACGTTCTTTAAAAGTCTGATACTGGAAATTAAATTACATTTACATTCATGCATGTGGCAGACACTTTTATCCAAAACGACTTACAGTGCATTAAAGCTATACAGCTTATAATTATGTGTGCTCCCTGGGATTCAAACCCACAACCGGTGCTGCTAACACTGCGCACAGGCGTATAAGGGTTTCTCAAAACTCTCGGAAAAGCCTCTGAAATATTGTAACTTGTCAGCAAACGTGATTACATTTCAACCTACCATTTAACATCAAGAGGTTGTTGTCAGGTTGCTTTCACACAGAAAGTGAAAAGTCACACAAACATTATTGTTTGCTGTTATGAAGCTGCCAATCAGAAAAAAAAAGTCGGTGACTTCAGCCTTTGAAAATCTCGTGTAATCTTATCCTTCTGCAAAAGCAATGTAATCTATACTGATTATCTTATTTTTGTTTGCCCCGCAGGATTTTTAAAACCATGTGATTTAATGGAGACATTAGGGAAATGTTCTCACAACCTAAAATCATTAGCTGAGAGGCCCTTTAAAAACCTTTTAAAAACGTTACATGGTCTACATGTTAGGGTAACTTTTGACCCACTCTCCCACACAACACATCCACATGACTTCATGCTTTCAGTCGGCTCCTTCTCTGAATGATGGGGTCAATAGCTCAGCCGCTCTTAGAAAACTCTTCGCTTTCTTTCTAAAGCTGTTTCTCTACACTCATCCCTGTTTTCTCTCTCTTCACTCGAGCTCTCTGTATTTCTCAGACAGAGGTGGATCTGATCTTTATTACTATACCGTACGTGAGATATACGGTACCTGAGATATTTATCTGCTCTTACATTTGTGTGCGTGTTTTTATAATGCTATGGTCACATGGTAAGCAAGTCCTGTCATATTAGTGGCATAAATGCATTGGATTAGCATGTCTTTGTGCACCTTAATATTCTTAAGAGCATGAGCGCTGCAGAAGCTGGTTTCATTTCACCAAGTGTGAGAACATGTGAGCACAGGCTTTGAACAAAATAAGAGACACGGCATGAAAAGGAAGCCGAATTTGATGTAATTAAATCTCGTTTACAAATGCAGCTGCAAAGAACAGTTACACAAGGTTGATTGTCAATTAGGGGGAAAAACGCAAAGCAAAAGAGCCTCTGCAGGTGTTTGTCACACAAACTGAAAATTATTTGCACAATTCAGTGTGAAATTATACTAATTATGTGTCAAATTGTGTTTAAAAGGGGAATCAGAGGTAACCGCATCTCTATAAGGGTAACAGAATTTGTAAATTCAAACTTCCCAGCGGGGATAAAATGCAGTTCAGAAGCCTCTGAGGCAAAGCCTTAAAACTGAATAACTCCACTGCAACCCAGACTAAACCAAAAATGGTATCATGGAAGATTTTAAAACTGGGGTTTTATGCAGGGCTGCTATTCAGTGGCAAATGCATAACAGAGGCAACACCTGGTGTGTGGAGAACAAAGACTCCAGGCCATGAAGAAATGAATATGGACAACTGAGTTTATGTTTCAGGAAAGCCAATAAAATCCAGATTTTATAAGAATTTCATGCATTTTAATCTAAGTTGCTCTTCAACCCACAATTGTTAATGTTGTTACTGATATGGCATTTAAACGTAAATACTTGCAAGCAGTAATTGTTCGGTTTTGTATTGTTATGTAAAGTAAAAGCCAAAGAACACAAGGGTGTTTTACAACCATAACCATGGTTATTCACAATAGTTTACTGTAAAGTCACGTACATTTACTGTAAAGACATTAGTATTTAGATGTTTGTTGGATTTGAATATGTCACTGAAGAAAGACAGGGGCCAGCAGGTGTTAACTTTAAAACTATAGATTTCCACTATAAATTTCTATCTGAAGGTTATTCGAAGATAGCTGCGATATTTATCCGTACATGTAACAGAACTGTTATGATTTTTTATTTCACAAAGGACTCAACTTAAATTCAGGATACGCACACAAATAGTGAACGGACGTTCTTTATCATAAACCGCTGTATCATAACACTTCTGTAGTGTTACTGTCGAGGGTTGTCAGGGGAATAGATGAACACAATAAAGCTGTCACTGACTGTGAAGAGTTAAAGCAGCGAACTGGGTTTGGCTTCGAATCCCCAGCCAAATCTCAGCTCTGTTCTGAAACCATGCCAGCCTGCGTTATTTATTTATTGCTGGTTATTTACCCTTTTAAAAATGAAAACAGTCCTGAGAGGTTTGAGTCAAAGCTAGAACAGACCAAACCGCTGCATATTACCTGTCAGTCTGCGCAGGAGCGGCTCTGTACGGGCTGCGTCACTACCACGCTGAGACGAATGCTAATGAACTGCTCGCATTTTCATGTTCCCTCAGTGGGGCTGCGCTTAAACCAGACAGAAACTAACTGAGCAAACATGAGATGCCTGTCAAATACGCAGAAGCTTTAGGGCAGTAGCATTCAAACTACTGCTAGCTCTGCATACTATTACACGTCCTCATTTCAGCACAACATACTACTATACTACAGCTATTTCTGCACTAGGTAGTATGCATGAATGACCTACTACAATTGTTAATTAGGCAGTATACACGCTGAGTGGATAACTACATCCCACAATGCAATGCCCTCAGCCTGGAGAATAAGACGTTTGTAGCTATTAACAGTGAAGTCAAGTTGAGCCCATTGCATTGTGGGATACAATAATCTAAGCAGTTCATTCTGGTTACATGCTGCACATGTAATAGATCATCCAGGTACAACATGCATACAGATGATCAGTAAATGATTAAATTACACATACTGTACAGCACAGTGTGCCTATGGCATACTGCAAAAATAGTACAAGTACTACAGTATGCCATTTTTTCCAAACATGCCTATTTTAGGGTCTAAGAGTCCATTAATCCGTCCTGAGACAATCTTCTGCATCTTTCATGTTTCATCTTTCTCTCCTGTCCGCCTCCACTGAAACACTCACACACACTCACGGTCAGATGGATCTAGAAAATTCCGACTGACAGAGCTGCTCTTTTCCATCCTGTTTGTTGTAGTTCAGGTGATGATGTCAATGGCACTGAACACACGCCTCCAGCTTCTGAGGTATAACATCATCTGATGTTTGTCAGAGCCTCGTGTTCTCCAAACATCCCCCGGGTAGAGCACTGTGTAAGCAGCTCAGGGGTCATGGGTTCAATTCCCAGGGAACACACATACTGATCAAATGTACAGCTTAAATGCACTGTAAGTCATTTTGCATAAAGGCATCTGTCAAATACAGGCATTATCTTTTTTAATTATGAAAAATATTGGTCTAAAACAGAAATAGTACTACAACATAGTAATTATTAACAATTTTATTATCATTATCATTCTTAATATTAAGGATTATCAATATTTTGCAAAACCTTAAATTGAATTAAACCTTCTTTTCTCAACCGTATATTACTATATACTGTGATTGTGATATACAGGACTAGCCCTTAGCAAGATTCGAACCTCCAGACCTCCTACCACTAGGCCACACAACATTCTAAAAGTAATCATCTGACAGTTGTATCTGTTGTGTGCACGTACGGCATTTCTTCAGTTTCCTCCAGATATGAGTCTATATTTTCTCCTTCCTCCGGCTGGAGCCCTTCAACTGTCTGAAACTGTGATGTGGAAAGAGCAGGTACGAGGGAGGGAGGGGTGATTTACCTGACACTGATTTCATTTCAGGGTTAATGGGCCCCAAAACAGCATCTGTCTCAGATCAGAGAGTGTAAAGCAGCCAGACTAAACATGACCTGACATATCTCTCTTCTGTACTGTCACTCATATCTACTGCTGCTTGCTGCAAAACCCACTGGATGAATTATCTCAGTCCACCTAGATTTCTGTTTCTAATGTCTACTGTTCTTTCCCATGATGGTGCTTGTATAACCCAGTTAACGTGTAATGAAACTATAAACGTTCATCCAGTTAATTTATATATTTACTCACCTGTTGCTGACTCTCACAATGATAGAATGTCCTACTTGTCTGTCAAACTATGTATTTGCATACCTCTGCACACAACTGTAGGGGGCGTAGCTTTAGAAATCACTCTGAAGAGAGGGCGGGATCTTATGCTTTCAGGCTATTGATAGCCTCTCCGAAAAATGCCTTCCCTACTTTTAACCAAACTTAAATGCACAGAAATAACACTGTGCCGTGAATATTTCAATTAAGCAACTAGTATTTCTTCTGTGCTTACTCTGGCTTATGCTTTTTATGTATTGTGTCTTCTTTATAAAACTCATGATTTGTACCTGTCACATTTAACACTGCACTATTATGATGAAAGGTGATAAATGTAACTGGGCTCATACACAGATGACATGCTTTCCTGAAATTCCTGATAAACAAGAATCTCATCGCCAGTCTGCTGTTGCATGGCTGATCCATAATGCGCCGCCTCTGCTTCAGGCACATCGCATTTACATGTACACTGACGGCTAATGACGCCTGAAAAAACACAGTCAAGAGCCGTGCAGGATTACTGCTGCAGGCTTTTTCTCATGCCTGCCATGAAATCTAAAGACAGCATGACGCCTCCATTTCCAAATGACATGACACCCGTCTCATGCATATATATGCAACAATACGCATTAGCGTTTGTATTTGTAAGTGATACGACTAAAACAGATTTATTAATTTAATTATGATAATAGTTGTGTATACATTTACTCAAGAATGAAAGAAAATGCAACTGATACGGCAGAGTTTGACATTTTCTAATAAAATGTGAGTTGCCTCATCTTGATGGTAGGGTGTTGTGGGTGGGCTGCTGTGGCGCTGCTATCTGTTGCTAGGTTGTTGCCATGCAGTTGCTAGGGTGTTATGGGTGGTTGTCAGGGCATTGCTGTGCAGTAGCTAAAGTCTTGTGGGTGGTCACTAGAGTGGTTACTAGAGTGTTGCTATGCAGCTGCTTGGGGGTTCCCGTTGGTTTCTTATTGGCCTACATAAAAATTTGGATTTGGACACACCCCCAGGTTTCTAAAGTAGTTTGGGCAAATACATTTTTATCATGCCACAAACGTACAAAAGTTTGTTTGTACGCATGGTATTAAATCTATCCAACAGGCAGTGATAAGCATGAGTAAATAACTGCTGCTGTTGTACAACTGAAGTTGTGTATAACCAACAAAATAGGAGACAAACCTAAACTTTATCAGCTGAGACTACTGAACTCCAGTAGTCTGTAGGAAACCCTGTGTGAACTGAATGCTCAATTACACTGCAGTACCAAAAAGGTTTGAGGGAACAGTGTGAACAAGATCGGACGATTACTGATACAATAATGAACTCCAGCCCTGTTTGATGCTCCGGAGTTAAAGAAATCCTGAGTCTTATAACCTTCATGATAGTGAATGATGGTCGGAAATAGATGCATGTATGCAGAGATGCAGGCCGGACAACCTGTGCTGGGTTCCCCGTGTCAGATTAATCAGTGACTAACTACCCATCCAATCACATAGTCTGCTTACTACTTAAAGGTCATTATTCACATTTTACCTTATCCATTATATCACTTTTAACTCTCCAAATGTAGTTTTGCTCAGGCTGCAATTTTCTATAAATTTGAGAATATCGTGACCAAGAGCTGTTAAGCTGCAAAAATGGCAAAGCATCAAAAAATGATCACGTTTACATCCACTTGACTTTTTTATTAGTATGAGAAAGACAACAAACTGAAATTTTATTTAAGATTACAATTTTGAGACTAAATTGTGAGATACAGAGTGTCAGGTTGCTATAAGTTTGTGTGCTATATCTTGAGGTAAGGTACAGCTTCAACAAACTGTTATAAGATATAAGGACTGTTTGTTTGATTCTGCAGCTTCACGGTCATCAACCTCCATTTGACATCCATTTTTTAACCCCTTCATTCAACACGTACATTTATGTAATCATAATGGAACTTCGGCTCAACTCTGTCACAATGGTTCATTCATTCTTTTTAAAACATTTGCTGGCACATTTCTCACCACAGAGAAAGAATCCCCATCTGCACTGGCGGCTTCTAGATTCTGAAGCCGCTTTGTGCACGTCAGACTGATTGCAGTCTGTTTAATGTTGCATAAAATGCGTTCCTTCAAATGCCTCCCATCCTTCCAGATCTAGAGGCCATCAGACTGTGCCGAAACCTCAGGACCTCAGGCTAAGTGCCAGAGTTTTGAGTTGACCTTCAGTGTATTAACTGACATCAACATGTAGACTACGAGCAGTGACGAGCAGTAAAAGAACCAATAGCATTAAATCACCAAGGATATTGGCCATTATTTAAACAGAACACACATACCCACAATGCAATGTGCCAGCCTTGACCTTCTGTTTGAAGAATTTTAGTTTAAAATGCAAAACAATTGCAAAACAAACTGGACTGCCCTTGCAATAAATATGCAAAGTGCCGAGGTCATGTGACAATGTACCATTTTTTCACTTATTGTCAACAGAAAAATCTCTTGGGTATATGTGGGTCTCTGAGTCTGCTGACTGGATGAGGGGTCTCTGTCTGGGCCAGAAAAGGTTTGACAAGCCCCTGCTGTGCAGAAATATTGCTGCTGTTAAACATGCAGCATTGTTGGGATGGAAATTGGCTGTCAGGCTGCGAGTGCAGGAGGTATTGTGTGTTAATTGAATGTGTAATCCATTTACTGCCTCAGACTGCAGAAATAAAGGTATTTGGCACAACTCCTGCCTCTCAGAAATATAGATTACATTAGAGACAGAGAGAGACAGAGAAAGATACAAAGACAGAGAGAGGGAGAGATAGAGTGTGAAAAAAGACGAAATACAAGGTCGTTTTTAAGCATATAAACCCAATACATGCTGTGCTAAAAAACATGATGTAATTAAAGCTAAACATCTGTTCACCATATTAATGCAGCCCTTATAGCAGTTTATTATTATTATTGCTTTTGGGTGAGGTTGGCAGCAAAAGAAATTGTTCGCCTAAAAATAAAAAGCACATTTACCCTTATGTTGTTCAAAACACATATGACCCTCTTTCTTCTGTGGAACACCAAAGAAACTTTAAACATCCTTTTCCAACTTCAAATGGATATAAAAAGCCCCATAACCAAAACATTTTAAATATTCTATAAGAATTCTTCCATATACCACAGCGAAAGGAGTTTCAGTATAGATATCTATTTTAGGTTGTAAGAATGTTTTTGTAATGTTTCCAGTAAGTAACAAAAACATTAAAAACGTTTTAACATTAAAAAGGTTTTAGAACATTCAAAATGTCCAGTTTTCAGACGCTGTAATGTTACTGCTTGGTTAAAAGAACGTTATTTGAACAATTTCTAACTCTGTAACATTTTTAAAACGTTCCACTAACTGCTAAAGAATACATTTAAAGAATGATAGAGAACGTCCTGAAAATGTTCCCTGTTAGCTGGGATGCGGCCTCTCTTTGATTATCCATTTAAATTCTAATGATCAATCTAATACTTTTGATAATATTGAGAAATACAAAAATCTTCACAGAAATTAAAATAATGGAATGTCAGTTCTGTATGTCTCATGCTTACACACAGGGTTTGTGAAACATATTTTCATAAGTTCGTCTGCTTTTGATGGCTTTGGCTGCCATCTAGTGTCTCTGGGGGAGAAAGACTTTCAAATGCTTCCAGAAAGGCTAACAGCAGCACTTCAGATAAACAGACTGAGCACAAATCACAGAGTCGAGTCAGTCACGGATGAGACATGATAAATTATAGATAACAGCCTGTAGCGTACAGTGCATATCTGGCCCTGCTCCCGTGTGCTGTGAGGGCAGTTCAGACAGACGTCTGTGTATCTCAGGGTGTGGAGGAGAACTTCTGTGGCAAGAGAATTATTCAGCCGTATTGATATCAGTGAGTCTCTGAACTGTTTACTGACTGTCATCCTGCTGTACTATGTTCCCATGAGGTCTACAGAAGAAAAGGGTGGGATTGTACACAGTTATTGTTAAATATGCCACAAACACACACACAAACACTGGCTTCATGTATTATGGGGACAGTCCATAGACGTAATGGTTTCATACTGTACAAAATGGATATTCTGTCCCCCTGGACTAACCCTACCACTAAAGCTAACCATCATAGTAAGATAATACAGATTATTCTGTATGATTTATAAGCCTGTTTCCTCATGGGGAACAAAGAAAGGTCCCCACAAGGTCAAAATCTTACTGCATCCATCTTACTGCAAATTGGTGATAAAGTCCATCAAGTGTGACTGTGTGAAGAGTTAACAGGGTTGTATCAGGAAAACAGTATTTTCTTGCTCCGTTGAATGTTATGAAGACAGTGCAAAGCTTTAAGCTCGGTCCATTCAGATCACCACTGAAACTAAGCTGCAAAACAAGTACATCAATAACCATTAACCAATCAGTTAATGTTGTCTCAGGAAAACATGCCAGATTAGCCAATCACAACAGAGTTTATTAACATACAGAAGTCTTAAAGAGATAGTTAAAATTCTTCCATCATTTGCTCACTCTCATGCCATTCTTAACTTGTCTGACGTTTAAGGCTTTTGAGGATCACAAAAGAAGAAATTCTAAAAAGTATGTTGGTAAGCAAACAACACTGTCACTGACTTCCATTGTATGGACACAAAACCACTGAGATATTTCTCAAAATATCTTATTTTGTGTTCCACAGAAGAAAAAAATCATACAGGTTTGAAATATGAGTAAATGATGGACAATTTTCATTTTGGGGCAAACTATCCCTTTAAAGGTGTTAAATGGGAATTCTACAACTGACCACCAGGTGTCGCTGATGTCTAAAAAGAGCACAAGTGGATCTGCAGTATTTCAATGTAAAGGAACAATGTAAAACATGAAAGAAAAAGGTATTTTTCCACAAGTGTGAGCTACAACAAATTGTAAGTTTGTAACTCCAACGAAATCTAAAAGAAAATCTAAAAAAACACTTAAAAAACACTTAAAAAACATATGCGGTGACATAAGTCATTAAGACTTGCCAAATTTGCACAAATTGCCAAAAAAACTTCCTAAACAGGTCATTGGCAGGATGTCTCGACGCAACAGCTTATATAAATTAATTTCACATTCATTTCCTTTAAGATCTGCTTTGGCAGATTAAATAGTTAAAGCTTCAACATCCACTAAAACCAAATCATTCAACTTCAATAATTCAGTGCATTACAAGGATGTCAGTAACCAATAAGACATTTGTTTTAAAAGACTAATAAACAAATGTCAACAGTTTTAAGACATGCTCCTCATGTTGAGCTAGAACATTTATGAGAGAAAGGTTTTGTTACACAGTAAACCTGTGGCTCCACACTGCCCCTCCTTCATCATATTATCACTCACGAGTGTCTCACCCTGAGCTGCCACAAGAAAACGACTGCAGGAGAAAGAGACGGCCCGCATGGGAAACTTCTGAAACGCCATACAGAAGACTGCAAAATGCAAATAGTTGATGTGGAATCAGAGAAAGGCGTGAAGTCGCCCCATGAGAGTGGGGAGACACCTGCAAAGAGCCCAAAACTTCTGTCACACTCAATTGAGGAAATACTGAAGAAACCTTCATCTCCAATAATACAGCCCGACAGAACCGAACTCAGAACCGGGAATAAAATACCCGGATCAACACACACAAATCTAAAGACAGAAGCTCTCACAATCAGCCAGCACACAGGTACGATGCAAACCTTTCAACCTTTCATTTGTCTAAGCAAGACTTCTGAAAGAATATATATATACATATAGTACTTTTATAAATTGTACTTGTATAAATTGTAATTGTACATTTGTTTCACCAGGACTTTCTGTTAATTTTACTGATGTTTTGGTTAACCCTAAAGCACAACACAATGCAGTGCAAAATTTAACCAAATCATACAGGTTAAACAGTTGTTAAAAACAAAAAACAATACAGAAAATTCCTTTATCTTAATACAGTACATTGTGTGTTCATTTTTGTATTTTTTTTACAGATTTTTTTGTTACTGACTCTCTTTCATTGTTCTTAACTTAAAACACACATAAGCTATGAAACTCAATAGACACATAGAAACTGTTCACAATTGATTATTTGCGTTAAAATTTTCGGTAGGTAAAAGAGAATGTTTAGTAGCCATTCGATTTCCTGTTCCTGCTCTTCAGTAAAGAAAGGTGAATATATTTCCCACTGCAGTCCATCGGTCCAAACGCAGGAGAGTTCGAACCACATTCACGGTTGCCCAACTAGACCAGCTGGAAAAAGTTTTTCAAGAAACACATTATCCTGATGTTCACACTAGAGAGCAGCTCGCTACTCGAACCCAACTCTCTGAGGGGAGAGTACAGGTATGACATACTGTCTGTCTGTGTTACAATGTAAACAGCTGTTTAAAAAATTTAAAATTATTCAGGGTTTGTTATTAAACCCATATCACCATGTGTAATGTCTATTAAGTTTTATCTATGGCTATATATTGCTGTCCTATATGGCAAAAACTACTTTTTTCTTCATTTTTAACCCAAAAAAAGTTACAGACTGAGGCTTTAATAATGTATAAGTGTATATTTCTGTATAGAAATATTACAGTATTCAGTACTGTTCACCCTTGTTTTAAATACTGTTTAGCTTTTCTGCACTTAACGCAATAATGCTTTTGAGTTTAACTGTGGATCAAATACTGTATGTTTAGATCTGGTTTCAGAACAGAAGGGCGAAGTGGAGACACAGTGAAGCTAGAGGTGGACACAGACCATCAACAGAGCGGACAGAGGCACAACACACTCACCATCTCCTGCCTCCTCCCCTTTATGTTCCTGTATGTTTCTTCACTCTTTCAAATCCTCCTTAATCTCCAAGATCTTTGATGAGAAGATCCAAATCACTAAACCTATAAGAAAATACAAATGACAACATCAAATTTCAGCAATCATACAAGACTAATACATTCATTTTGGCTTCACATTCTTAGCAGTAGTCTAGAACACAGAAAATTTTTAGCACTGTTTTCCAGACCTGTTTCTAGAGGTCCACTTCATTGGGTGACAGCCCCCTAACCATAAATACATCTGATTCAACTCATTCGCTTGTTGTAAGAACACACAGAAGACCTGGCATAGGTGTGTCAGATGAAGAAGATATCCAGAACATGTCCGTGTGGTATCTGTGTGCCTGCAGGAACAGGGATGGGAAACATTGCTATAGTGTCCAGTCGCCTGTGATTAGCAAACCAAAGATCGTTTTAATTCATGATAATTTATTTAAGAACACAGATTTAATACATTAAATTCAAAATAAATGTGTTAGAGATTAACATGGTATGTTTTATGTAGATTTCTATATTATGTATCAGCATGCGCTACTTATTCCGCCATCTGATTGGTGCTTTTAATTTCCAGTTCCTGAGCTTTCACCAGAATCTCCACCTGCCGGGCTCAATCTGTCATCCGATTGGTTCAGCTGAATGCCCCGCCCTAGACCAATGGTCTTACTATTGAGCGTCTCATTGGTTGCCCACCTGACTCCAGTGAACTGTCAGTCAACCTAAACAGACGCTCCATGTTTTATGCTGAAGTCTGTGGCCTTTCTGAATATATTCTGTGATATTTAACAATCTTTCAATATGTATAACTGCATCGTTGTGTAGGAATTGCCGTATTTTTTTTTATACAAACTCGTACGTGAAGTCAGATGTGTAGCCAGTTGTAAATCAATTTTCTAATCTCATCGCAATAAACACCTGACAACAGCAGCTAGTACATTATCTAATTTGTGACACAGCACCAAATAGAACAGACTGATGGATTCCCAGCTAACAGGAAATGTAAAGCTAATGTTCTCTAAAAGTTCTCTCTTAAAGTTGTGGAAAACAGTAACTTGCAGTAACTTTAGTAGAGCTTTTTTTTAGAGCTTTTATATATCAAAAACAGTATTCTTAAGTTGTCAGTGGAACGTTTTACAAACTTTACAGAACGTTTGAATAATGTTCTTGTAACCAAGCAATAACGTTAATACAACGTCTTAAAAAACTGCCAGGACATTCAAAATAACATGTTTAATGTTAGGAAAAGGTATTTACAACCAAGAATTGTTATCTGGGTTCTTAAAACCTTAAAGGAGAAATGACGACATGAGGGCCCTGGACGGGCATATTATATGAAGAAAAACCAACGGAGGAACAGAAAGAAACATATTTGTATGATCTAGAAGGTAAAAGACTGTAAAGGTTATTTGATGACAAATACTTGTATTATAATAATAACTTGTAATATCTTGTTATATAACATGGTACAGTAGCTTGCTTATATGCTTACGTATGTGGGTTTATTCATGTCTATACGTATAGCCGTATTTAAATAGATGTCCTGTTGAACATCAAATCTCATCTCTGCCCTTCGAAAGATAAACTGTAATTCTAAATGGATATGCTGCCATAAATGAATTTTGTTGTTGAAATTCCCAATTATCTCCGAATTGGTTTATTGGCCCTTAAACCGTAAAGCGCAGCCTTATCTTAATTTGACGGAGTTCACCCGCGGGGCAGGCCAGGTTGAGGGTGCAAACACAAGAGTGACTCCACGTTAAATCTGGAGGAGAACCGACATCAGATAACACCTGAGGAAAAATTAAACCCAAACCTGTGTTATCTCAGGACAACAGGCCGAATCGTGAAGTTCAACCACACGCGCCCAACGGTGATGAAGCAGCTAAAAGAACATTTGATTTTACATATAACTCTATAAATAACGATATCTGTATTAGTTTTGTAATCTATATCGAGATGTAATCTGTTATCGGGCAACCTTCAGGCCACCTAAACTGGAATCAGTTGTAATGGTAAGATCTTCTGCACATATTTCCCATAATACTGACTTTTGTAGGACGTTTGTGAAACTGCAACAACAAAATGGCCATTTTGTTCTCTTTTTCGAGTAAAATAATAAAATGAATAAAATGTTCCCACTTCCCGTCACATATTACCGAAAAATGGTTTTCCTGCTATGGAGCTCCTGCCTGTCAATCATTTTTGCGCGCCAGGTTTTCTGACGTTGGATTGGTTGACGCTCCCGCGCTGGGCGGGGCGCGACGTTGACGTGGGCAAGATGGCGTGTGGCAAGCGAGAAGCGCTTGAAATAACAAACAACGTCCTTGAAAGGTGTTTACGCCGTGTTATAATATCAAATACATGTTTATTGAGATGTATTATATAAACACATATTTATGTGCTTAATTCCGGACGCGCATTTGAGTCATTTTGGCCGTATCTGACCCAGTAATGACCCCTAGTAAGACAAATGTACGTTCTTTGGTTTATAGTGGCCTCAGTTATTTGCACACTTGCTAAACCCTTCACACAGTCGTGTTTATTTTTACAGCAGCGGCCTTACCTTGACATTATTACCCTTAAAACTGTTCAACTTTTCACCTTTGTGTTTATGTGCGTTTACAGCCTGTTAGCAATGAATTGAGCCGGTTATCGGTCTTATCAGGGCGCCTTCTGATTACGACAGACAAAGCCGCTGTTTAATTGGCCAATAGTTTGTGCGGGGATTAATGCTTATTTATTATTTTAGCTCACTTGATATACATCCGAGCTTTTCTTTGAAACGAATGCATGAGAGTGATGCGTTGAGAAGGTTTTTATCAACAATGACCAACGTGTGAGGGTGAATAAATCATGTATGATTTATTCACTGTGTTGTGCAATTGTTTCAAACCAGAATATTTGGAGAAGTATGCCCTCTTGTGGCATTTTAAGGGAGTCTTTGAACAGTTTTGTAAGAAATATTTACCAAAATTAAAACTCACTTACTTGCTGTTTATAATGATTTGTTGTCTTCCTTAAAAACCGAATGGCCAAATGATAATTTTCAGATGTAGATCTTTTTTTTTAATTACTTGTTGTACTGTAGTTGTGTTTTTGAGCTTTTAATGCGAGATTAACGTGAATGCAGATCATTAATATTACTCAGGGCGCATCACGTGACTGGCCGATCCCGGAAGGTTACCAAGCAACGTCGGCTCCACCTCATGCATATGTATAAGCCCAGCCGTCGGAAGAGGATGCTGCAGGATGCGCTGACGTCACAGACAGGAGGAGAGCAGGAGTGAGTTGGGTCACTTTTCTCCATCCTAGAGATGGCGTCCCATTACCCATGATTAAGCAGAAAAAGAAGAGAAAGAAAGGATGCAACTCCACTTTCTTTTCAGGCGCGATGCTAATGCGTCGTCCGGAATGAGTTAGTATTTATATGGCCTTTCTTTAGATGTTAAGATGTCTGGATCATTGACTTTTTAGTGGAGGTGCGGATAAGGTGTTGGTGCCTTCTCTCTTTCCATCCATTCATCTAATTATCCAGCCAGAGGAAGGTGGAGGGGTCGGGGCGATGGCTGCTGGAGGAGGTGCGGGAGGATGCGGGGAGTCGGTGGATCATTACAAGGCGGAGGTGGAGCGGCTCACCCGGGAGCTGGCGGAGGCGAACCGGGAGAAGGTCCGGGCGGCGGAATGCGGGCTGGCGGTGCTGGAGGAGAACCAGACCCTGAAACAGCAGTATGCGGAGCTGGAGACCGAGCAGGAGACCCTGAGGCAGGAGCTGGAGCAACTGCAGGAGGTACAGACACCCTTATTACCAGCAGCCGTCAGTGCATTTAAGATGTTATGCTGTTTAATGTGTCGAATGGTAAATGTTACGGTATTATATTAGATATGTTGATATCAACACAACAGGATGACACAACAAATGTGCAAAATGAAGCCGAATAGATCAAAACAATGAATGAGTAGTATATTAGAAATATAAGAAGAATAGAAAAATATTACAAGAATAGAAAAGAATCAAAATCTACAGTCATCTATGAGTTGAAGTATAACATACAGATACAAGAATTGTACGTCATGTACATAAAGTTAAACTACATGGAAAAAATAAAAATGATACACAGAAAAATATCTTAACCTTCATAGATTAACAGGAAAAATCAGCTGCAGTGAATGTTGATGTTCTGACTAATTAATAATTACATTTGGAATAATGAATCTTGTATGTTTTCACTATCATAACATAATATGATGCTCATGAACTGTTTAGTGTGCTTAGAGATTTTGTGTTAGCAGTCATTTCTTGCTTCTCATTTATATAGTTTCTTTGTAATTATCTCATGTTGTTGCATCAAACACACTGCGTACCAATGAGTATCTGATAACAAACTTTATAAAAGTAATTCCCTGAGAAGGTATTCAAGGAACTTTAGGAACTTTATACAGGGCCAATCACTGGTTGTGGATGGCTTGTTTCAGATTTACTGATGAGAAGTTATGTTCTCCACTCGTATATGAGCGTCTTCCTTTCCACCTCCTACAGCTCCCCTGTGTATGTTGTTACTGCAGGTTTATTTACAGTGTCATTACCAGAGCTCACATACTCCTGTGGACTGCAGCAGTTTTTTCTGAAGGTTAGTGCAGGGTGACAGGAGCCAGCAAACACAGTCATGGATGATCAGATGTTAAAGCAGTCTTTCATATGTATATGAATACAAGGGCTGTCATCAATACCAAACACAATTTTAGACTAAAAGAGTCTACCTCAGTTACCTCATGCTTGCTTTGGTTTAGCTTTAAATGAACTAAAGTTAAATTAATTCTTGAAATTACAAGAATTCCTGATATTCCTAATTAAAAATCATAATACTTTCTACTGAAGACCCTAAATAGTCTTCAAAATTTGCCTATTGTGTTCCACAGAAGAAAGTAAGTCATACAGGTGTGGAATAAAATGAAACGAAATGAAACGAAAATGAAACATGAGTAAATGGTAACATAATTGTTATTTATCTTTATTACGTTTTCCAGGCTGGATGTGATACAGCACAGTTGAGAAGAATGATTGAACATTAGGATTGTAATGGCAAACAGGCTGCTCTTCAGTCCAGCCTTTAGTGATTTACTGTCTTTATTTGGCCTGATTCAGTTCTTCATTAAATTTCAGTGAACTGTATTGATCAGCTGACTAACAGATCAGAGGTCCGGGCTGAGAGTTCTTCACATAACTTAGACAGCGAGGGATACACTCCACCAATTCAATGGCTGTTGTTGTGAATGCTTTTGTAAGAATAATTGTACTGTACATGTAACAGGATTGTTTGTGCTGATGTGTTTCACTTGTTTGTGAAACCACTGATGATCGTTCGGTATCTTCATCACATTTTTTCCCCACAGTGTTTACGTGAGTTTATTGACAGATGTGTTTAGCTGTTTTCACAAGACCTTCATTTCTGTTTAGGCTTGTGTGCTGCCAGTCAACACAAGAGTTTTTCTCTTTAATAGTGTCAAACACACAAGAAGAAAGTAAAGGGTTCCTGACAGTAGCTGACAGTGTCTGCGGTGAATTGAAGCTGTTTTAGAGATATAATGCTGTGCGTTATTTGAGGCAGAGATGATCAATGTTTTATCCAACAGTGCTAAACTGCATGTGCTGAATGTTCCAGACTCATTTTAATTTCATTCTTTATGCTTTTGATGTAGTTTCAGATGAAATGCATTTATTGATCGGATCAGTTACACATTTCTCTTTGTATTGACTATTTTGTCAAGTTTGTTTTGCATACTCGGTTTTGATAATTGCTCAGCAGTGATGATATGTTTTAAGAACATGTGACACTGGAATGGGCTTCCTATCCATTGATTAATCATTTGTGTCGAGAGTAATGCAACAACGTGCATTAGCTGCAGCGGCACGTATTTATATAAAAGGTTGTGATTGTGTCATGGAGGCTGTAATGCTGAGATCCTGAAATTCCACATCTGCTCATGGTTATGAATTATGGATTGGACAGAACAAGGCACTTAAGGGAGGAATGTGTATAACACACACAGAGAAACATTTGCTGCATGAATCACATGATGAGTGATGTCATATTTTAGCCTGTAGACTGCTTTTTTTGTTTTAATGACAGCTGGAAGGTTTGTGCAAAACCTAATGAGCCATGTTATCCCGACATGCATTGGGAGTGTTCCAAAGAGCTTCTTGTGTGCTTCTCCAGCGAAATAGTCCAATTTTTAGACAATTTTTAATTCTGTAGCTTTTTTTTAAAACATTCCTCTAACAACTTAAGAATAACGTTTTTGATGTATGTGATATATAACATTACAACATCTTGCTGTGCTAATGTTACAGCTTTAAGAACTTTTTAATAACTTTGACAGAACTTTTAGAACGTGTAGCCAATGCTCTGAGAACATTATTGTTAGCTGGGTCAATGGAAATCTGAAGTGGTCACACATTTGTTTAATTATCAGCCTAGAAATAGTGTATAATCTTAATTATATCTAATACATTTTTCTTTGCTTCAAAATGTTTTTTTTACATTCTGTTTTTTCGTATCTTCAATGCTGCCACAGCCGTTTGGGTCTACTGTTAAGTATTTGGGTATAAACCAGGAAAGAGGACACTGGGACACTATATCCCAAGTATTCACAAAGGACTCAACCTCCCACACTGAAAGACGGATACAGGAGTGTCGTGTGTTCCAAATCTATTTCTAACCCTGCCGCCTTAGTTGCCATTATGATTGTATATACTGCAGATCAATACACGCATACATGCTTTTACTGGGGCAAAGCTGTCAGTACTTACCCAAAGAGAGATTAAGGATGTGTGATACTGTATTATGTCACACAGACGTACAGCTTTCCACAGTCTCATATAACACTTAAGAACAAACACTGTAGCTCATGTCTGCTCGTTCTCTGTTACCGGACCATCTGAACTAATGCTTGTACACAGAAATTCTCTCTTCTGACTTGAAAAGGAAGAGATGCTTGGGACCTCTGTAGCAGAGCAGAGCTCATATAAAGGTCTGCTGTGGCCCGCGGGCGTTTATATTGAACAGTGTGTCTGTGTGGACTGTCTGCAGGAATTATACAGCTCAGCTTACAGATGCTCACACGAGTTGCTGTACAGTGCCAACAAAAATCTCCTTACTGAGCTGTTCACAATCACGACATGCTTTAATTCATGTTACCGTACATGTATTGTGATGGATGGCCTGATTACGGGCTAATTTATGTCAGTGATTTTAGTCATTTCCAGTAATTCTGTTACACCGTGACTGCTGACTCACGCTCAGTGATGTCACTGGTTATCATGTACTGCAACAAGATTTGAAACAGATCCAACACCCTCCAACATTATATGTTTAATAAATGTGTTTCTGTAATTATCTACCAACATTTATGTCTTGTTTTATTGTTCACTACAATGAAGATAGTCCATTTTATTGGACATGGTTATGGGTATGTTTCCATATTTTCATATTGTGATCTAAGAGATTAGAAGCCAAAAACTGTTCTCAGATCAGCCTCAGCTTTCCACCCCACTGCACATCATTGATTGTCCATCAGCTCATGTGGGCTAAAATGTCCTCATGCTTTTGTAATGTGGTTCTGCGGCTGTCTGTCCAATCACATTCCATATCTTTAATTCAATCAAGTTACTCATTTGTCACATAAAATATGATAACATGCGTACAGTAAATTACAGTGACTTATGATTGATGATGACGTCAAATCACATAAGCTTTGAGGAACAGCATGTGCTCACACATACTCTGATTGTTTTCATAGCTGACTTTTATAAATATAATATTAAGAAACACCAGAGAGTTCTGTAAGTCTGAGATAAATCCAAACTGACATTTCTCAGGAAATCGGAGGCAACAGCTCATACTATTAATCATTATTATAAACTTACCATTGTGAATCGAGGTAAGGAGAACACTGATTTGTTATGTACTTACAGATCTTTGTTCATTTTCAACCCCAAAAATGTTCACTGTTAGCTGGGTCACCAGTCACACCAGGAGCATTAAGCTTTTATACACCTCTGAATTGATTTTTCACCCTGTGAGATTCTGTTCTGTATTGATTATCTTTGTGTCTTATGCCAGATCATTTTTATTACTTATTCTAGTCACACCTTCCAGATTATGAATATTATTCTCTGAACTTCACCTTACATTACGAGGTGACAGAATCTGTGTCAACTACCATTTGCAGCTTTTCTATCTGGAGACTCATTTTGATGCATTGGTTATTTTATAAATTGTTACTGGAACTTTTTTAAAGCATTACAGAATTGATAAACGTTTGAATAACGTTCTTGTATTCAAGCAATAACATTAAGTTTTGAACATTCCTAGAACATTCAAAGTAAATTTTTAACATTTTTGTTACTTTAAATAAACATGGCACTTCTGAATGTGTTTTTCAGGAACGTAATGTAGAGTATGCATACTATGCAAATGGGACTCCAGCCAGAGTCTTCCTGGCTTGAATGTTCTGTTTATTTTGGCTCTAACTCTTCACTCTTTGTCTCCATCAGGCCTTCAGCCAGGCGTACACCACTCAGAGGAAGGTGGCTGAAGATGGGGAGAGCAATGAAGAGACACTGCTGCAGGAGTCGGCCACTAAGGAGGCGTATTACATGGGTCGTATGCTGGAGCAGCAGGCCGAGCTGAAAAGCAGCCGATCACAGGCGTCCTGCACGCAGGCTGAGAACGAGAGACTCACGGCCGTTTTACAGGATCTCACAGAGGTTAGAAACAAAGCGCAGCTGTGTGGGGTTGATGATTGAGTGTGAAAGGTCAGATTTAAACACAGCAGTCAGCAGTGAGACAAAATGCATACAAAATACAAAAACCAAATACAAAAGAACCCATTTTTAATTTTTCCGCATTCGTGTGTCTCAGAGTAAGGAGATGCAGGAGCTGCAGAGGAGCCACATGCGCGAGGAGATCAGGGAGTATAAATTCAGAGAGAGCAGACTGCTGCAGGACTACACAGAGCTGGAGGAGGAGAACATTTCTCTGCAGAAACTGGTGTCCACACTTAAACAGAACCAGGTGAACACACACACACTCCCTTATAATAAACTAACCTGTCAGCTGTGAACTTCACATCCATCTGAAGTGATTTTAATTACAAATATTTGTTGTGTTTGGTATGTTTCTGTTTTTTAGGTTGAATATGAAGGCTTGAAGCATGAGATCAAAGTTCTAGAGGAGGAAACAGCTCTGCTCAACAGCCAATTAGAAGACGCTCTGCGCTTGAAGGACATCTCGGACAGCCAATTGGAAGAGGCCCTGAATGCTTTGAAAAATGAGCGGGAGCAGAAGAACACTTTGCGGAAGGAATTAGCGCATCACCTCACCGTGTGCGACGGGGCCTTTAGTTCCGGCTGCGTTCATCTGCTCTCCTTGAGCTCGGCGCCACCTAGTGGCAGCGCCACCCCAACAGCAGTGACCTCACCTGGCAGCGAGGATGGCAGCAGGTGCAACGGGCATCTGTTGCAGGGCGCAGCAGGTTCCATCCTCAGCCGGCTGAATGGTGATTTCAGGCCGTCGGGTTTGAGGAAGAGTGAAATTTTGACCCCTGACCTCTACAGTGAACTCAATGCCCCTGAGATCCAGAAACTCAAACAACAGCTTCAGCAGGTCAGTGATAAGAGGTGGCGCAAGTGCTAGCCACACCAACATACTGAATATATAAACCATGTCTATGGGCATGCATTCATGTTTATGTGTAAGAGCCTCTATGTGTCCTTGTTGTCAGAGATATAATCTAACTGAAATATTTTTCTGTTTATAATGTATTGCTTGACATTGGTTGAATTCTTTTTATTTATATTTTGGATTCTTTACAAACATATTTTTCATTCTTGTATTCTCTAAATAGGAAGAAACTAGTCCTGAATTGGTTTAGGCATTGTTCTGTTTACAGTGAGCTGCTGCAGTGTCACGGGATGAAATATGAGACCACACTCACACACACTCACACACACACACACACACACACATTAATGGGCCATGCTACTCGCTTATATTACTAGCCTATTTATATCCTTCCTGTCACAAAGATCACTGTTTCTATGGTGCAGGTTTATTTGAATCATTCTTTTCATTAAAACCTGCAAATAAAGGTTTTTTAAAAAATGTAAACTATGCAAACTATGAAAAGTAAACTAAAAAATGAAGAATAACTAGCTTCAGCAGATATCATACTGGTGAACAGATGCTGGTGATACCAGCTAGACCAGCACTAACCAGTAATAACCGGTATGGAGATTCTTTCACTGGCATGTTTGTGTTGTAGGTGGAGAGAGAAAAAGCAACTTTGTTAAGCAGTTTGCAAGAGTCTGAGGCTCTTCTCCGTCACACACAGGGGGCCCTCACAGAACAACATGAAAGGGCCAATCGCCTGGGGGAGCGATTCCAAAAACTCTGTCGTCGACGCAGCAGCAAAGAGAACAAGGAGGAAGAGGAGGATGAAGAGGAGACTGTGTGCATCCCAGGGGACCAGGAGGGGCGTAGTCTGGAGCTGTTGCAGAGCAAGTACAGGGTGGCTATGACAGAGGTGGTCGGACTAAAGGCAGAGCTTAAGCAGCTAAAAGAAAGATATAACGAGTCTGTGGAGGGCAGCGCACGGGCCAAGGAACATGGGCAGGTCCAGCTGCAGGTGCTGGAGACTCAGGTGGGGCAGCTAGAACGCAGCTGCAGGGAGGGTCGTGAGAAGGCAGTCAATTTAGAACGTGAGCTGCAGGCAGCCAACAACACAGCCTTGGAAGCCCATGGAATTCTGGGAAACACCCAAGATGAGCTGGCAATGTTCAGTGAGGAGTTAGCTCAACTTTACCACCATGTCTGCCTGAGCAACAATGAGACACCCAATCGCGTTACACTGGACTACTATAGGCAGGGCAGGACCCCCACGCGCATTTCCACCACTGGCCTCAAGGGGCAAGACGATCACCGGGTGCTGTTGACGCCACGGCTAGCACGTCGTTTAGCGGCTATCAACGCTACAACATCAGAGTCTCGTAGCCCATCTGACTCACCATCCAAAGAGCCTCACGTTGCTGAGCAAAGCCCAGTCCGCACGCCACTGGGTTCACCCGTCATTAGTGCCTCCTCTTCTTCATCATCTTCATCTCCAGCACCCGAGCTGGCCACGGGTTCCGATCTGCGGCGCGAACCAACTAACATCCACCACCTAAACGCCATCATCCGCGACCAGATCAAGCACCTGCAGAAAGCAGTGGACCGCTCGCTCCAGCTGTCTCGTCAGCGTGCCGCTGCCAGTGAGCTCGCCCCGCTCATGGAGAAAGATAAGGAGGCCTGCATGGAGGAGATCCTCAAGCTCAAATCGCTCCTGAGCAGCAAGAGGGAGCAGGTTGCAACCTTGCGCCTCGTGCTCAAAGCTAACAAGCAGGTAGGCTAATCCGATGTATTTATTACCCAGCATTCTATTGATCGCCATGGAGACGTATTAAAGTGTTAGAGCTTAACTGTGGGAGGCCATTTGCTAAGTGAGGTTCTCTGCTTTCTCATTACTGTTGCTCTTTAGATGCTTCTGTTGTTGGTGAAACCGTTCCCTTTAAGTCCCGTGTGACCGTCGGCCGAAAGTCTGGTCCACTTTGCAACTTATTTTTGCCATGAACCGCCAATTTAAACAGGAAGTGATTGTTTTGACTGATCTGTAAATCAACAAGCTATGTTCATTTTACTTTTATATGCCATTTAGAGGCGGATTGGTCTGTAATAGCTGATACTGCAATAATAAATAATAATATTGTTTTAAATGTCACAACACCAACAAAACTAGAAATATGTAGTATATATAACTATATATATTAGAAATATATAGTATAATAACTATATATTAGTATATATCATATATAGTTATGCCTTTTTGAACAGACACACTTACTAAGCGTATACTGTTTTATACTGCTCATGGGCATCTAGTTTACTGTTTACTACATCTGTAACCAGTCAGATTAATGCATTTTGATTGAAAGTGACAGTTTTATGTGTCGGATCATTTCTCTCGCCTTGCTCACAGTGTGATATACAGTAAGGCAGGTTGTATGAGCTCTCCAGGCCTGAGATGATTAATGGAGGTCACTGTTTATAGATCTCTTACAGGAGAGAAAAAGCCGTGCTGTATTTACTGCATCCATTATTACTGTACATGCAGCACACACACAACACAGAGTTTCTAAGAACATCAATAACGTTCAGATGACTGTGTCAGTTTAGTAAAAAAAAGAACTATATAATGATTTGTTTACCCTTTATTCTTAATGTTGACCTTTTAAGAGCAATTACCCACAAAATATATCCCATACAATACAATTAACTTTGAGGTAAAAGCGTCAAATTTAGCCTCACAAAGAACAGTATGCTGTGTACTTTTCAGAAAACACCCTTATTAATCAGCATGGCTCAGTGCTTTCATGCTGAGCCTGTATTACAGCAGTCACTGGTGATTTAATAACAGTATAGGTGGAAGCAGATAGTATAGCAGAGAATATAGAGTAGAGTATAGGACAGTGTTGTGTGTAACTCTCAGTGGTGTTTCACAGACAGCAGAGGTGGCACTGGCCAACCTGAAGAGTAAATATGAGAATGAGAAGGCCATTGTGACTGAAACCATGATGAAACTGAGGAACGAGCTGAAGGCCCTCAAAGAAGACGCGGCCACCTTCTCTTCCCTAAGAGCCATGTTTACTACGCGGTAAGAAAACCAGCCTAACCCACTAACTTTCTCAGAACCCAGGAATGTTTTCAGAACGTTGTCTAGCGTTTTCTAAAAGTTCTCTCAGAGTTATCAAAAACGTTCTTGCAGTAACGTTAGTAGATTTTTTTAACATTATATATCAAATGTATCAAAAACATTACTCTCAAAAATCGCTACAGAATTAACAATATATTTGAATAATGTTCTTATATCTAAGCAACAACAACAACATCTAGAAAACTGGACGATTTGAACTTTCCTAGAATTTTTTAAGTAACATTGTTATATTTAACATACAACACGTTTTTGTTACTTGGAAACATTAGGGAAACGTTCTTACAACCTAAAATTGTTACCTGGGTTTACCCATTTTGACTAGAAAAGCTCCAATGTATTTACAGCTGAATAATTGTTATGCTACTAAAAATGTGGCTCCATTAGAAGCATCACAACTTTTAGCTTGTTAGCCTCACTGTCTCATAATGTGCACAGCGGCAATCCATGCAATATCTGCACAACATGCATTTTTTCTGCAACTTTCTTGAGTTCATTTTTCAGTTAAGGACAAAATGAGTTGCAACTGATGAGTCAGATGCTGATTTCTTTCTTTCTCACGCATTAGATGCGACGAGTATGTGACTCAGCTGGACGAGATGCAGAGGCAGCTTGCGGCGGCCGAAGATGAGAAGAAGACATTGAATTCTCTCCTCCGCATGGCCATCCAGCAGAAAATCGCCCTCACCCAGAAACTAGAAGACCTGGAAATCGACCAAGACCAGTCTCACCGCACCCATGTCACCAAGACGACCAGGTTGAGGACGTCTACGCCCAAAGTAAGTGCAACCCCAGTTCTGCCCCTTCCTGACACCCCCATGACAATAACCGAGGTGCTTACAGCAGCTGCAGCCATAACCTCGCCCACCACTCAGAACACGTCCAACGTCACACCAACACAACCCTCCGCCCCCAACAGCCCGCCCTCGCTGGAGGCCCCTTCATCTCCCGCGTCCTCCTCGTCCACTTGGACACCCCCAACCACACCCTACCGCCAGGGCGTCTCCCAATGGACGATGGGAATCCGGGCGTATGTTGTGGAGCCGCGCTCTTTTAGTATGAACTACACCAATCTGCCGACTCATTCCTCCATCCTGGCCCATCGCTATGCAAGCACGTCACAGTATTCCTCAGGCTCTGCCCCTTCCTCGTCCTACCGCATGCCCCTTTCGGCCAATCGCCGCTCTGTGTGGAGCACCTCGCAAACTCGCAACCAGAGCCGCTCCGCAACGCAAAACACACCCCCGTCATCCACCTACAGCCCACTCCACCCCAGATACTACAGCTCCCAGCATCCCCGGTACTGACACCCAGCGAGTGGCACAGAGAGGAGGAATAGACTGGTTTCCTGCTTTCTTGTTCCTGTGTTGGAATGCTGTGGGGAATGTTTTATTTACTCAGGGATTTAATGGAGCACAAGTGGCCCAGCCTTGTTGAAAACCCGCTAAAGTCTGTCAGTCACGCATCTGGCAACACATGGACTTTACAGACAGCAGGATCAGAGGAACTTACTTAATTACTTAGACTTATAGTTTCAACAGGATGTTGACGGAAGGAGATTTTGTTGCAGGCTTTTAACGTGCGACAGGGTGAATGTGTAACTTTGTGACATCATAGAGGTCCTGTGTGGATATTTCAAACGGTTGTAGTCACTTAACACAAAAATGTAAACACTAAACTTTGAGCTTTTTTAAAATGTTAATACTTAACACTAAAACACAGCATATCAGTTATGATGTTTCTCATACAGCAGTGATAAATGAAGGATTGCTTCTTAGTTAAAGTTAATGATTTGTAACCATAAGCTTTTTATATGAACTGGTTATTTCAATAGAATCCCGGTTTAAAGGCAGGGTAGGTGATTTTTTTCAGAAACATTTTTGGTTATGCTGGTTGAAAGTCTCTTCACATCCTGATAACAATCATTAAGTACAGTGGTCTAAATATATCTATATTAATTTATATCTTCTGTGAAATACACAGGACCATGTTCATCCAATCATTGCATTTGGTCCGAATGCAATGATAGGATGTCTGACATACATGTGAAACTGTATTTGCATCGCTTTTATGTGTATTGGAGGAGGCGTGGATTTGGAGAGTGCTGTGAACAGAGGCAGGATTATATGATTTTAAAATTAGATTGCTGTTGCTAATGTCCCCCAGAATTGCCTACCCTACCTTTAATTGTCACTGGCTGTGTTCGGAATGGCATACTGGCCTAGTGTTACATCCAGAAGAGTATATATTGCACACAGCATACCATTTTTTATTATATGTGAAACTGTATGCATTATAAACTGATAAACGTTTTAAACAATAGTATGCTAGAACATACTGCACACTACAGAAATAGTATGGGAAGTATGGTATGTTAGTATTCCATTCCAGACACAACCTAGTTCATGTTGTCATGGTGCCATCTGGTGGATGAACAGTGTAGCTGCAGAAAATGTAGCTGTTCTAGAGTCAGGTTTAAAAGAAAATACAAAACAGCATTAAATGTCTCAGAGCAGATCATCCTAATCCTGGTTCAGATGTTGGGAAACATAATGAATGTTATGTAATGTAATGAATTTTATGTAATGTAATGAATGCTATGAGTGATGAACAGAATGCTGAAGCCTAGATGAGTCTCTCAGGGATTTTCTTTCATTACCATTAGAAAGATCTGAAAAGATCACATGTAACATTTTTTTACAGCACATATTACAGTGATTTACAGATGTTATATAACAGCAGAAATTCTGTGCTCTTGTATAGACTACATATACTTCATGTTGGGTTGTGATTTTATTATTTGTTTTACGAAAAAACCTGTTCTGTTTGGTTTTGTTTTGCCTATGCTTTGTTTGATTTAATCTGTTCACATTTTGACAAAACAACATGCTCTAGAAAAGCTCTAGAAATATGCTGCTGTAAAAGCACAGAAGGTGTCAAACATGTGTCTGGCCTCTATATCTCGTACCTGCACTCTTCATTAAACACCTAATCTATTAAACACCAAAGACACAGATGGCCAAACACAGGCCTTCTAGAGCCATATCACAAACACACGATTCCTGCAACACCGCACACGCATATGACTGAAGCCAGAAGCATTTGACAGGTATCGAACCGTCAGACCAACCTAATCCCATCTTTCCCCTGCATGCTGTTTCTGCTAAATATCTTTTTACCTTTTTAATAACCTGGTGATTCTACAATTGCAGTGAGAGTGAAGATGTCACTCACTTTGAAGTGAAAAAACAGCTGCCCTTATAGAAAACCATACAGCATATGTTTAAAGCACTTGTTTTAGAAATATGCAATTTATCGCTCTGTAAGCTAAGTACCATTTGTAAGGTAAAAACGAGATTTGTTTTGCAATATGTAGAATTTTTGACTTAGAAGTAGAAACACTAGGTTTAAAATGCCTGGAGTGTCACTGCAGTTGTACAATGCCTCAATTCTGTCCTCAGTTCACATGGGCCTCAGTGTGACATGAGGTTGTGTGGAGTATATAAGTATATAATACAAAGATTAATCTTCATTTTTTAATTTGTAGTAGAACTAAACAAAAGTGACTTTGTGGTGACAAAATGTAATGCTGCCATTAACTTTTAATGTATTATATTATATTATTTTAATTGCCTCTACAAGTACAACTTTATTTGTTTAAAGTGGGTGTTTATCATTTCTTGTGAGGGTCAGAGATTTCCACAGAAGTTGGGTATCTTAATTTAAGTTGTAATTTTATTGAACTGATGTCGAAATGGAATGTAGTGTTTGATGCAGTTTAAATGCAGTTTGATTGTCTTTGAGAAGTGTGCACACTGCTGCTGATCCTACTGTATGATTTTACATTACACAAGGTGTAATTTGGTTTTCCTGCACTGCAGGAAGTTGAATCTGGAACTGGTTAAACAGTTGATTGGTATTAGTTGTGGTTCATACAGAAGGCTGTCTGTATGTGTCCAGCTGAAGAAGGTTTCGGGACATTACTGTAGTCACGTGTGTCTCAACACAGAACAGAAAGCTTGTGAAACCTCCTCTCTGTTTACCTGAGGCCTGACACACACAAACACCCCAGATGACAATTTTAGGTATGTTTCCATTAAGTATGAATGTTCGAGGAACGTTTAAAACGTCCAGTTTTTAGGCATTGTATTGCTTGGTTATAAGAATGTTATTCAGACTTTTTTTATTTTGTTTTCAAAATGTTCCACTAAGAACTTAAGAATAACATTTTTGATATATGATACATAACTTTAAAACACATTCTACCAACGTTACAGCAAGAGCATTTTTGATAACTTTGAGAGAACTTTTAGAGATAGTTAGCCAACGTTCTGAGAACGTTCCCTGTTAGCTAGGAACACACACACACACAAAATCACCTCCATTGACCTCCAGCTCTAAATTCCCAAAGCAATGCCTGTCAAATGCTTCCTGCTTCCATGATTTCCACTTCCTGTATGATTTCCCCTCATTCGTCACTCCGACCATCTGCACTTACAGTCGTAGATGAATGTTTTCTATTATGCATTACTGTAAACAGCCACTTTGTGCAAATGCAACACAATTTCAGAGTTTTCTGAGGATGGACTGTTATTGTGTTCACACTGAATGTACATGTATGCTGTCATATGCATGTTTATACACTACACAGGGTACAGGAAACCCTATTGTATATTCTTCATATGCACTGTAAATAACAGGTGTAAATGAACTGCAGTTCAGTCTTCGTCCTTATTATATGCGTTTATGAAGTCCTATTAAATGTTTTATGACTACATTCGCTTACATTGTTAAATACATCATTATAGAACCTATTTGTTTCTTCAGCTGTTTGTAACACACAATGCTAAGCTGGTCTACAGTTTTAACAGTTTTGTAATAGAGCTGCAGCTGTTTCTTGGCCAAGACTCTTCAATACTGTCCCCTTTGTAAGGTAAGTCAAGACTGAATCCCAATGTATATTATTTTAAAAGTCTTGATACCACAAACCCTTTTGTTACAAGGGCTTCTGGAGAATATTAGCCTGAAAACTTGAGGATTTATGCTCTGAATGCTAATTCAGGCACCTTTGGTGCTTTATATACTATGCAAATTGGGATTCATTCACTGTCTATGCAACCCTGTCTCTGTGGGTTCACTGCTCTACACTGCCCCCTGGCTTTGGGAGACTTATCTCTGTGTCTTTCAGGTGATAGTCACTAACCTCAGAACCAGCCGCCTACTAACTAAACCCAAAGGTAATCTCATACAGAGCTCCATTATTTGCATTAAACTTTTATTGCATGACGCTTTTATAACATGCTCCACCTCTGAAATGTCTTTTCTGCTGATGTAATCAAGGCTGCATGGGCGGGGCAAAATATTATAACCAATAACATTATTTTTCCACAATCCGGTCAAAACCTGATAAATTCAAGTCATGCATACCACTGAATATTAAGGTTAACTTACAACAAAATGTCACATGGCTGAAATGTTGTGAATGCTGTTGCCTGTTGTCTGTTTTATCTCTTGCTTCTGCGCGCGTGGACGTCATCTGGTCGCAGACGGACTGTAGTGGCGATGCTCCTGGATTCACTGAGAGCAGCTGCCTCTGTGTTCACACTGCTGTGTCCTCTTTAACTGCCGGGTCTCTGAAACTGACGCCTTGCCCCACAATTCCTGCCTCCCACCTGTAATCTAGATCTGAGGTGCCTCATGACGATGGAGAGGAGTTTAAACCAAAAAGCCCTGAATGTCTGCGGGGTCACATGACACTCTGACATCACAGTTACATCAGGTGCTATACAGAGCAGACACTTCACATTCAATAAACTGCAACGGAGAGACCATGAAGGCAACATGTATTTTTAAATACTGCTACTAGTACTTTTACAGTGATTCATTTACTAACAAAATACTCGTTTAGTTATGATGTTGTATGTTATGATGTTGAAAAAAAAATAGTTTGACAGACCAAATACATAAAAGGAATATATTGGGTTTGTTCTGTAACCTCTATTTGTAAAAACAAGCATAAATCTGTATAAGCATAAACACTATTAAAAAAAATAAACACAAATATTATATATTCTAACGTGAGACTACTCACGTTACAATGAATTATACAGATCCTTGAATCTGATTGGACGAAAGACGTTCCAAGACTGCTGATATATACTATTATGCCTGTTCTTATAAACTGAGGGATAATAACTTTCTGTGGAAGTAAACAGCATGTCACAGATGGCACACAGCTTAACCTGAGAATGTTTGAACCTGGATTATTCCTTTATAATCTGCAGGCTAAACCAACCCGTCACAACAGCCCTGAAAACAAAAAAAGAATGAAGACTGAACTTACAATATGAAGGACACAAAAAAAGCTTGACTGTGTATTTTATGTACGCCTTACTGTTCATAAACCTACTTTATTATGATATGATAGATTATAACCATTCACTGCTATAAACTACCTCTGTGAAATCGTTCATCTGACAGGAATGTTGCATGTGTGAGTTTTCTCTTGATATAATCTCACTGTTTAATTTTCTCTTCATATTTGCACTGCTGCTGGTATATTCATGTTCTTCCACAGTGTTCTGCATCCCCGTGGTTTCCACCCAGCTAACAATTTTAGGTTGTAAGAATATTTCCGTAACATTTCCATTAAGTAACAAAAACATTAAAAATGTTATTTTAAAAGTTCTAGGAACATTCAAAGCGTCCAGTTTTTGAGACGTATTAACGTTATCGCTTAGTTATAAGAACTTTATTACAACATTTTTTAATTCTGTAATGTTTTTAAAATGTTCCACTAACAATTTAAGAATAACTTTTTGATATGGATGATAATGTTAAAGAAACGTTGCACTATTGTTACTGCTAGAACTTTTTTGATACTTTGAGAGAACTTTTAGAGAATGTTAGCCAACGTTATGAGAATATTTCCTGTTAGCTGGGCAGTTACAAGCACAACACACACGCGGTCCGGAGTTATGACTGTTAATCAACTCATGAGACTAATGGTGTAGATGGATCACCAATGTCTTAACCCACTGGATTGTTTGCTCCTGTGGACAATCTCCATAAGTTACACCTGCCCTGCTTCTGGTCTATAGCAATGCACAGAGAAGCCTCCATCTGGGGAGTTTATTCAAAGTATTAACCCTGGGTTGTTGCTTTCATTTTCATTTCAATTGTGCAGGTTTGACTATATGTGTACAGTACAGCAGTCTCCCTCTTGTGTATTAGATGAAAAATAAGACAGCATATAATTACAACTGATACAATGTTATTTAGTCTCATTCTGCTGCAGTTGTAGAGTCTTCCTGGCAAACAGTAGTACAGCTTACTGCAGTCCTCTATTACTATATATCACCCTGTTTAATGAATATACAAATAAATCAATTTAATACAAGCAAAAGGCTCTAGACACGTTTCATTTATGATTAAAAATAAACTTTTAACCTGGTTCTGTTAGTTACCAGCTTAGATCCTTAACCACAAGGCTGTATGTCACCATGTTACTGAAAACACTTAAAGGTTTAAATGTTATTTTATTAGATGAGAGATTAAAGTGTCATTTAGCCAAAGCACATTTTTCAAGAAAGGTTAAATGATAAAACAGTAGCTGTACTGTTCAGATAAAGACAAATGAATATGAACACAATGAAAATTAAGTTTGGTCACAGGCTCAGCTGCTGGTTTTATTAAATTGGTTTGTTGTTAACAGGCAAACGTTCTTCTAGTAGTACTTCTAAAACTTCTTCTACCTCTAAAACTAGTACTAAAACTATAAAACTGCACAACCAGAGTATGCAGAGCTGTAATCTAGACATATTTTCAGTTATTCTCTCGACCAACTTCATGAGGTGCATGCTGGGATATGTTTCAACTGTTTTAATATGACATTCACAAGTAAAAATGTAAATTTTGTTTTGTAGAGAAACGAACAGTTTTAGAACTCACGTTTTAGCATAAGCTTATGGATCTGTAGGTTTTTAAGATCATGAGAAACAAAAAGTGAGTCTGGTGTGTCTAAACTTATAAACGTATAGTTATACTACAGTGCTTTGTGGGCATGCACATCATTTTGTAACCCTCTGCTCCGCCTCTTTAACTTCCTGTAGAAGGTCTCTCTTCCAGTGTCACCAGCATTACATCAGGTTGTTCTCCACCTAAGGGACCCACGGAAACCCACCGTAACCCTAAACACCCAAACTCTGGAGGCAAACAGGAAGACGGTTTACTCAGTCTGTCCTTAGAGGGGTTAGAGTGGCCTGATTGGTCGGCTTGATTACGTTGTTGAGTTTGAAAGAGACCAACACTACTATTACCAAAATCTCAAATGAGGAAGGCAGCAGCAGGGAACTTGTAGAAGATCAGATGCATGGAGAATCATGGTGACCAACAGGTGAGTAATTTCAGGTCTGGTGTTTGCTAAGGCAAGTGTCACTTGTTTATTTGGGTAACAGCTTGGGTTAGTGACTTTTTTCTTTGTCTACATTTATCTCAAGTTGAGATAAGCGCATGACGCACTGTTTAATTTTCTACTGAATTAAGTCTGAATGCTTCTAACACTGGCCGCAGACATTACACATAACAGATAACAGTAGTAACACAAGAAATGACATGTTTCCTACAGGACATCAAAGAGCTGCTATAAGATCGCGACTGAACTTATGGAGATGGAAAGAGCGTACGTGGGCCATCTGCATTTACTGGACCAGGTGTGTGAGGGGAGGCAGAACCTCACCCGTTACTGTGTTAAACTGACTTCATGTATCTGCGGAAAATCCCCTTGACATGAAAGTTGAAACGAAAACGAAGACAAAAGTCTTAGATTTAAGACGTTTGACTTTAAAAGACTAAAGACTACATTTTAAAAACACAAAATCAAGATAACAAATGAGAACACAACACAAAAAATGGGCAGGACACTGAAGTAACACTGAAATAGAAAACTAAAATAGATTACAAGAATAAAGAACAAAATAGAGAACAAATAAGAACAAAGAAACAAAAATATTGTGCAGAATATTGAATGTTTCTGTTGATATATTTTATGTTTGACTTGGAGTAAATGGTAAAAGTCTTTATTGTGTCCCTGCGACATCAAGGTGTCTGTGTTTGCGTGATTTGTGGTAGACCAGGAGGTTGAAGGATTTTTTTCGAGGTGGTGAAGGGTATCTTTTGGTCTTACATCTGTCACAGCAAGTTCCTCCCGCCTGAACTGGAGACACGCATGAGCCCTCAACATCTAAAATGACTTTTTTGCTGATTAAACAAAGTTGTTTTGTAAGGGCAAAGTATTAGATCCAGATCCTGTATTAAAACCTTTATTAATCCAGTTGTCAAATTAAATGACAATCAGAGAAATGTTGTCTGTGTTGTCTTTAAATGTAATGTTACTTTCACTTAACTTCACATACAGTTTATTCTTCCTCTTTAATCCAATCACTTGTGAATGTAATTTTGTGTATTACACATTCATTTCCTAGTTATGGTTTTCAAACCCATTGTGGTGTAACCCAGAAGTCACTGAAGGCTACTGAACAGTTGAAATGCTCATATGTTTTGGCACAGCAGATTGATTTCACTTCCACACTTTGAATGAATCAGCTGGAATATCACTTCTGCTTCTCAGAGAGTCAGTAGTTATATGCAGTCGTTTTTGGAGATGAGTGTCCTGTTTCTTGATAGTGATTGTGGTTATAAGCATTTTTCCCTCCTAGACTTTGCCTTCTGAATGTAAGGATTTTGCCTCTATTTAGGTGTCCATCAGGTTTCATATATATTTCATAAGTTCTCCATCTTTTTTTTCAGGAGAACCTAAAGAAACTCAAGGAGATTTATGAGATGATCTTCTGATGATCTTAAGTTTAAACTTTTGGCCTTTCTTAAAGTACAAATGCTATCCCTGTAAGTCTGGCTAGGTGTAGTTGAACTAAGGATTTGAAGTGTCTCAGGTGTGTTATAAATGCTCTGACTACAAGGTGTCGCTGAGGTACGACAGCAACAGATTGAATAAGGTGTGTAGAGACTGCTACTTCATACTGATGGGCAGAGCAGACACTGAGGAACCAGCTGGAGGCAGGAGAAGAGGAATTCTTGAGGTGTTTACTTGTGGGTGTGTTCTAGCTGTCTGTGGGAACAGTTTTTGAAACGTTCTTGATTGCCTTCCTCATTCTTCACTAGATTGAAGCAGCTCAGGTTTCGTGTGGGTTCCTGCAGTATAGTGACAGAACCAAACCATGTCAAAGGGTCTGGTGTGTGATTCCTCAGCATGACACACTGGTTCTTTATCTGTATAGTGCCCCGCAAGTGAGTGAGCTCTAAAAACTGGTTTCATTTGACTTAAAAACGTACGTAAAGTACGTAAAGTAACCTGAAATTGTATGTTTCAAACATAGATGGTGACAGAGAGGCAAAAGGTATGGATTACAGCTTTAATTTCTATCTGGCTGAATCTGTCTGTCTTCTTCTGGACTTTTTCCAGGACGTCAAAGCCCAGTGTACGATCCCTCTTCTGGGTTGCCAGGTTGAGGACATCCACAGACCATCCTGTGGATCATCCTTCTACCAGCTTCCGGCTGTGCCAGTCAAAAACTGTCCACTGTTTTACTGCTGACACAGAGGAACTGAAGCGCTGGCTGAAAGTCACCCACAAAGCTGATCTGAGAGACACCGGAATGGCAGCCGCCATGCAACAATGAGCCTTTCAATGGTTGTCATGACAGCAGAGCAGATGATATCTGACAGTTAAGGCAGCTTTCTGCCTTTGCTTGGGTGGGATGGTGTGTCTGTAATCTAAAACTTTATGTGTTTTCCTAAATGCACATAAATCAACACACTTGTTGGTTATCAAAACAATTACAAAACAAATTCTTTCATGTGTATTCATTTAGGAAAATCTTGCATAAAATGTTTCATGATGAATGTGGGCCATGTGCGGTCAATTGATCAGTATTATAAATATTAGAATGCATTATAATATTGACCTCAGTCAGACTGTTAAAAATGTTGGTTTGTGCTTGTTTACAATGATTACGTTGTCTTAGTCTTGCGTTCTGTGGCTGCATTTATAAGCTGGTTGTTCTGTTTACTGTTCGTAAGATTTTAGGCACTTTATTGCTTTTTGTAAACCAGAATTCAACATGGAAATTAAATGAATAAAAGTTCTTGAGCAAACACCTGTATCTTTGCTTCAGTGACTGCGCTGCTTCATTCATACTGTACACAAACTAATGCTAATCTTACTCTACATAACTGCAGCCATATGAATACTTTATATTAGCATACATTTTGGGGTCATAGGAATAGTTAAGGCTTATAATAAAAATTTGGAGGGACTAACCCTTCAACAATCTAACTCCACCTTTCACAACTCGTTTCTGCTGACAGGCGAGTAAACTTCACTTATATACTGAGGTGTGAAACAGGACTTACATTTTACATTTGCCCTATTGTCTGCTTCCTGTAAAATCCCCTGTTGAATAATGCATTCACAATTCACTGCACAAAGAAACCTACACCGTCCAGAGACCTGAACAATGGCCTACAAACTCAGTGCAACTACTTTTTCGACAAACATTTTCAGACTGAACGATTCTGTGTTGAGGAGTATAGAAAACAGTTTTTGTTCCAGGCATTTGTAGGTAACAACATACAACAACAACAACAACAACAACAATGGTGATAAAGAAAATACAGTCGGCACAACAACGTAACTGAGAAACATTAAAATAAATTCAATTTTGTCTTTGTGAAAACGGTCCCCTCTTCCGCTTTGGGCAAATTCCCCACTGGAATAAATGGCTTTGGCTCATGTATGTAAAATAACATCCCACAAAAAAAAAAAGCAGGAATTCCCACGTGGATCAAAGAGTCTGTTATTCCCAAAGATTCCCAGAGATTCCCAAAGAATGATTTGGAAGCAAACTGCAAAAATATAATAATATTAATAGTAATATTATTAATCTGAGGTCAAATTTATCTGCGAATTAACCTTTAAACGTCTTACGGCGTTTATTCGCGTGACTTCACGTCTCACAGTCAGTCTGTTGCTACTGAAGTGGTTTGACTTCATCATTTACATGATGACGGACAAGTCTCGTCACATCGTCTCTTTGTAAAGCATTTTATTTCACATCATTACATATAAAACAATGTAAAGTTGATACGCGTAAGATGGTGAAATCTGTGCAGAGAAAACAAATGACTTGGTACACGTTTGAATTGCAAACTATTTAAATGGGAGATGCAGACATGTTATATTCTCCAGTGGTTATACTTTTTGCTATTTACAGCATTATAATGTTAAATTATCCAATCTCAAGGCCAACTTGTTATATTACAATGGAGATACACATGATTATATCAAAACTGCACCTTAAAAGCTTACAGAACAGCATAATGCAAAGTAAACATAATTTACGTCTATAATAAAAATAAAAGAGAAATGCGTCTTCTTGAAATGCAACAACTCTTTCTATAAGACAATTTTATGTCCATCATGAAGTAGGTGAAGTATCTTCTGTATGCAGGTTTGATGGCACGCTCAAGCTGAACGTTTCTCCACACCTTGTTTAATGCCCAGCACCAGGTGTAGGAACCAGTTGAACTGCACCGTCCAACCCTTGTCTCGACAGATCTCGATTTGGTCCAGGAAGTGTTGTTTTGCTTCATCTTCTGTGCGTCCGACCGTCAGGGCTTCCCGTATGTATTCTATGTCCTCCTTGCTGGTCAGCTGAGGCATGCCAGGTCATCAGCATCATGGAGAACAGGATGATGAGAAGGTTGGTGTGGTGCCTCAGAGCCAGATAGGCCTTCAGGCAAACATTCTGTGTACATAAAAAATTATGAAATCTGCAGTTACAGATGTATATTAAGGCTGAGAAAACAGAGCACATGAATATACCTGAAATTTGAGGAAGTTAGGGCTGCTTTTTTTGCCGGTTGTGCCCATCACGTAAAGGAAATCAGGAGTTAAGACAAAGGGTACTCGTTCCTTGCTTATCCCTAGGAAACTCTTGTAGTTTCCAAGTATGTGTCCAAAGTCAATGTGGAAGAGGTTGCCTGGTTTAAAACACATAGATTTTGTCTATTAATTAAATCTACTTTAAACGCAACCAATCACACATCAAACTACATCTACACTGAAAGTATACAAGCTGCATTTCATAGTCACAGACAAACCATCAGCACCAGTAAACCAAACTGATTATTGGTCAAACTGCATCATTCTAAATAAGAGTTTGAAAATATAAATTACCTGTCTCTGTTATCATTATGTTGTCATTGTGACGATCACCAATGCCCAGGACGTAGGTTGCCACACAATACCCTCCACAGGAGAACACAAAACGCTCTACCGCCTGCTGGTGCTGAGGAGGGGAATAAGTTAGGGATGGAAAAATATGACATATGATCAACAGTACCTTTCTCACTGGAAATTTGCATCAGGCAAACTCAGCAATGCAAACAAATTAGGTGGAGTGTTACACATCTGACATTCACCATCAGTAATATGACCTTGCTCATCAGAACTCGACCAAACACACAATGATGTTTACAGGAAAGATTAAAATAGGACACTGGAAGCATGCAGATGCTATGTTTGGTCTTTACAAAAGCAACTATCCTCAAACAAAGAACCTAATGAACCAGGAAGTGAGCCGTTTCCTTCCTTTTTAGTATGTACAATAATCACAGATTACAGATAACATACCTTGTCCTCACTCACACACTTGTCATAAAGCCACTGGCTGAGGATTTCATCTTTAAAAGCACCGGTGTTTCCAACAGTACTTTGCTGAATGTTAGCAATAGTAGTGGCCTCCTTCACTATTTCAATCATTCCTGTAAGAGGAACAGTTTACAGATCATATTGTGTTCATCACTATTGTATTATTTAGCTTCCGTGGCTCCATGGTGATTCATGTATTTATTTGTTATCCTATGGCTTTATTTATAGAACTGTTTAAAACACATAAACCATCATTACCAATTTTATTTCCAGTGGAAATACAGCCATATGGCAATAATGAAAGATCCAAGGACTCCAGCTCCCAGATAGACTCCATTATTAGCAAAATCTGTGGAAAAAATAGTCTCTCAGACAGCACTGATAATGTAAGTGATGACAGTTAATATGCATTTAAATGGTGATCATGCCCACCTGCAATATCAGCATATCTTGACGAAGGTCATCCCCATCTTTAAAGATGATCCCAATTGTGTCACTCGATAGGGTGGTGGGGTCGGCTCGTTTAAACTGTAGCCACAAGGGTTTTTTTTTGGATGCCATCACTTTGCATTGTTCAATCTACAAATAATACCCAACAATTGACAACAAGGTGTGGGCTTTGGAGTTGCACAAGCAGGGTCTTAGATTTATTAATGGTTTAAATGGATTACAGTAGTATTATCAGTTTGGTTTTACGTACCACAAGTGCCCCTGCCCGTAGGCCTGGGTCATAAGGCACTTTAAAGCTTTCTGGCAACCCTGACATTTGCAGACCCTCCAGTTTCTGTCGCATCTGAGAAACAACTACATAGTTTCCACCGTATTAGATTTAGTGTTTAATGGAGAACACTAGGCACAAATAATGGCTGTATTCATCACCTTGTGCTGACACGTCATACTTCTCTGCGGACATTTGCTTAATTTCACGAGTGACTCTCTGCAAGGCCTCTGTGATCTCCACCTGATTACTGAAGTCCTGCAGCACAGCCTCACCACAGCCACGGAGGTACGCTTCCAGAATTACTGCATACCTCTGCTGGTAATGCATGGATTGAGCAATTTCACTCCGGAGGAACCAGAACAAGAAATGGCCAATTCGCTTGCTCTGCAAAGGAATAAATAAAAAAACACTTATAAAGCTGTAGCTCTGCTAAATTTTCTGCTTTCCTGTAGCTCTGCTAAATTCAGAAATGTAAATGAATAGGCAATACTTAATCAATTTTAATGTTTAATTTTAATTTCTAAGGGGTTTTACTTACCCTTAGTGCACGTTTGAGAAGGAACCTGGCAAGGGCACTGTCATGATATGGTTCAAATTTCACAGCCTACATAACAACAATATTAATTTACATTAATATTTGTTAATTTTCATAAAAGCTTTTTTTTTTAGAAAATGATATACATAATACTGTACCAGTAGGTCAGTCAGTTCCTCTTATGTAAATATATATTTCACAACTAATTTTAATACCATACTAAAATTTCTTTGTTCATGTGGTTTGTATGTTTGAGTTGCTATGCAAAACTAACCACAGCACATTGTAAATAATCACCCAGAGCCTACCTGAACAAGCTGCAGGAGGTATCGTAGGACATCATCGTCTCCCAGAGTCTCTAACTTTCTGACAGCCATAGTGCGGACATTTTCATCAGAGAAGTGCCAATCTAATAATTGTAAAGCCAAACCCACATCAAGTAAGCTGCGGTCCCATACAGTACTTCGCTCCAGCAGTCTATGTGTTATGCTAACATCCTCTTGTTTGCCCCACTTAACAGAGGACAGAAACTTTGGATATGCTTTGGGATCTCGCATGCACTCTTGTCTGAAGTGCCAGAGCAATTCTTTATCTTCTGCACTAAGGGGATGAAGAGGGTCAGTAGCAATAATCAGCTCAAACTGTTTTCGTAGATGATTGGGCATCTCTCTCTGCCCTCGCTCTCCTTCCATTTCTGAGCCATCTTGAGAATCCTTGCTCTTGGGGAGAGCCACAGGGTAGCAGTACTTGTCCAAGAGAATAGCAACAGCCATTGAACTGTTCTTATCTGGGTTTGTGGCAGATGTCAGTTTATCTGCATTAACACTGCTGTTATCTTCATTCTTCTCTGGCATCTTCCACATATGTAAGATGAACTCCCCCTGTCTGAGCAGGGACCTGTGATCCACTAGTAGCAGGTTGACATAGTACAACAAGCGGCTCTTGTTTTTGCAGTCATTTTCCTTTGAAGTTTGACTCTGTGCTTTTCCGCAACACACCTGCAGGCTAAGTCTTGCTCCTTTAGGTAAATCCTTAATCTTTATACTGAATTCCAACCAGGTGTTCCAAAGCACCTCCTCTGTGAAGGGTTTGGAGGATGTCCTCTGTTGGGACAGCAACTGCTGCCCATGGAAAATACTGGCCTCAACAAACACAATTAGCTCTGGATTACGTGGAAGTACTGGAATGTCAATCCCCAAGATCTTCATCCTGAATTTCCGATTGCAATCCCAAAGGGATATAGTGAACACCTTCTCATGGTCTTTCTCAGTGATGGTCAATTGTTCATGAGTACCAGCTACACCAGTACAGTCATCAACCTGTGACCAGTCCTCTTTTTTGACTACATCTTGTTCTGGATCTGGGGGGTGCTCTAAAACCAGATGAATCTCTTCACCATTTTTAAGACACTGTCTGATCCAATGGAAATCTTTAATGGCATAGTTTCCAAATAGGTATTCCTCTCTTCCACAAACTCTCAGGACAAAATCAGATTCACTGACGTCATCTGGTATGCCTAGAAGTGCTCTCTTGTTAGTAATCTTGGCAAAAAAGTTCTGAAGTACTTGCACTGGCGTATCATCTATAGATACTTTGATGGTCTGGCTTGTTGTGTCCTTGTGTATCACCAACAGAATGTGACTGTTACTTATTTTGCTCAGTAGGTATTCAGGTAGAGGCTTTGTAGTTATCCAGGGGTCCATTGAATAAAGTTTAGGATCTCTGTCACACAGCTCAATTTTCCGGGGAGTCAGTAACTTTCGTCGTGTGAATTCCAGTTCATCATCATGGACATTGCTAACATCTGTAACATCATATCCGATCAGGTGGTTCAGAAACCTTTGATACTGAAGAGAGTCCTCGGAGGGTTGCGGCCTAATAACCAGATGAATTTTTCCAACCTCTTTTCTTAAGGCTTTCCAGTAACGAATGCAATCAAGGGTTTGGAACACTTGCTGCTTATCATAGATCTCGTACCAGTTGCCTTTCTTCTGGTAGAGCAAAATGCAGTGGTCTGGAGTGTATTTTTGGTAAAATTCAGGGCATAGCTTAGTGGTTACTGCTCTATGCCAGAGCTGGACCTTCACCTGCTCTACCGTCCAGTTCCCAGTCACATCCAGTTGCAGTGTGTCTGGACTCTTGCTGTTTTTGTTGGTGGTGGGAAGTACAAACTCAACAGCTATATGATCCATAGATACAGTTGAGTTAGATGTAAATGCTTTCATTTTCCGTCTTCTCCTCTTGTTATCCTCTCTACGAACTACTGGTGGTTCATCATCACTGGCTTGCTGTTCCATAACCAATACTAAATTAGTACAAGCAGGAACGATGGTTAATAATATGGACTAGACATGCCCCAGTATTTTAAAAATCATTTTCATTCATGAAAGTATTTCATGGATAAAAACACAGCTCTGTAGATCTAAGATCCAATAATAACACATACAAATTGCTATTTATTTATTTATTTATTGAGGTAAAGTAAATATGATTTCACGAGACTCAACTTTTAAAATGGCTGCATAGTAAATAAAAAGTACAAGTTAACAGGTTAAAAAGTGGGTGAGGGAGAAAGATGGTGGTTGCTTTTGTGCCCATTGAAACTTCAACTTTATTTCCAGATATTTCCTGTAGACTGTTATAGAATTGTATCTAACACCATCTAATGCGAGTTAACGTTCACTTCATGCAAATGAAGTCACAAAAGCAGGAAGCAAAATGAGTTAACCTACAGACAACAAGAAACTTCTTAAACGAGTAGAAAAATCTCTAAACAAAAAGCGCAAACCGAAACGACGTATCCATTAACTTCTTACAGACGACGCGTTGAACAATTTCCAAGACAAAACTTAGAAAAGAACATGTCCACGTTTAAGAAATGCGCTGCAAACGCGGAAGTTTCTGAAAGTAATGCTGTAAAGTTTGTCTTAAATGAACATCTTACAGGATGCTTGTAAAACGCATTAAAAAGACACACTGAGCGTTTGTGAGTAACGGTGTAGCGCAGGGTTGGTGTAGAAAAGTAGCGGACTTACTGTTCAGCAAACACAGAGGCAATGACCCTGACGGTGGTCGAGTAAATGCTTATACATGGATGCACTGAAACGTAACGCAGACTGTAAACGCTTGAACTGCAGGACCGCCGATCCCAAATCAGCCGTGATCTGTCGGAGAACCGCTTTCTCCTCCTCTCACCGCATGATCTCACTCTTGATGGCTTTTATTGCTGTTCCTGTTCGGGGGTATTTCTTTCTTCTGCGGTGACACGCAACTCCTGTTAAGATTACGGATATGTTTTGCGTAACGCTGCTATTTTTTCTTGCAAGGAGCAATGAAGCATTGCGCATGATTATTGAAAATGACTGAATATGCATTTAGAGTGTCTCAGTGTTATTGTGTTTTAACACGGTTAAGAAGAGAAGAATTATATTTTATTATTATTGTTTTTATTGTATCTTATATCTTGTATCTTGTATTGTTTTATTGTATTTTATTGTTTTTATTATTATTGTATCGTTAAACTGAACACAAAAGCTACATAAGCTAAAGGGTTTAGATGCAGTCTTATGTTTTCCTTTCTGATGCAGCAACGTACACTGTATGACTTTTGGCTATTATTTAGGCATTGACGGCCTCTAGCGGTGTGCATGAGTTTTATAATACTTTTGCAAAGTGTCAGAAAAGCACATGACAGCAAAGAGCTTTCAGATGAACATTGAAATCCCCGTCGCAATTTCTTTCGTTTCGAGTGACGTGTCTGCTTCAGAACCTCTGATTGGCTGCAGGAGTTGGCCGGGCAACGATTTGCCGTAGTTAATAAAGGACATTGTAAGATGTCGCAATCGTTACATAACACACACATTAAAATCATACAGACATGCTTGCTAATAACGAACATGACACAATCTATAGAAAAGTACTTTATTTCGTTTGTATAAACTTTATTTGGTTTAAAGCACGTACAGACACGGTGATCTTAACGACTGTATTACCAAGGCCAATGAGAATTTATCATATGAAAACTTACTATGCAATGTACTCTTCATCCTCCATGTCCCTGAATGTAGCTACAGTCGCCACTCCGTAAAACAGACGTCAGATGAAGAGCTTTCCATTCGGCCAATCAGCGAACGGCTAGATTGATCGACTGAGGTCGAGTCTCTTGGCCCTGACATGACATCAGTGCCAGCAGATTGACAAATCATACGATTAACACGAAAGTCTTAATGCAATTTAAGTTAAAATGAAGAAATGAGACTCTACATTAGCTCAGAGTTTTAAACACCGTCTTATGTTTCAACATTTGCAACTAAATTTAAGAACTGTGTCAAAGTGATTTATACACCAGCTACTCTAAATGCGTTTTGCTTTAGTATAGCTATCAGTTCTTGCCTTCTTAAAGTCTTTTTAACCTGCTTTATGGGATAAGTACAAGAAATCATTTTAACAAACCTCCTTCCACTTAACGTCCAAATGAATTTTATGTGTTGCCAATCGTTTACGTTTTTTAAACAATTTTTTATTGTTAATTCGTCGTTTGTTTGTTTATTATTGATTGCAATTTAAATGGATATCGATGTCGCTCTCAGGTCCGCGAGAGGCGCCGCGCTGCACCCCAGGCGTGACGTCTCGTTCGCGTATTGGCTGTCCCCGATCGGCCCCGCCCCGTTTGATGTCGTCACCGGAGCTCCTAGGCGACGGGGGTTGGTTGAGTCGGCGGTGGGCAGAGAACAACAGAACTGACAGGCAGCGGCGCGACTCACGTCACGTCAAAGGAAAGATGGAGCAACGCAGAGGCGCCGCGGACTTCAACATCATGCTGGCCACCGACTCCTACAAGGTGAGCAGACACCCACCCCGAACCGAGCCGGTTCCGGTATGTTACAGCCTGGCCGCCCCGTGACTGAATTAATAAAGAAGGAAAGAGAAATGAAGGTGCTTTCATCCTTCAGGCCGTTAGCGGTGTCTGTCAGGTCTGAGGCCGAGTGTGTGAGCAGACACGTCAGGTACATCTTCACCTCTCCACCAATGTGACAAAATGAGGTTTATCCGGGAAAAAGAGCCGCCGAAGCCCCTCCGAGCGAGCCTTCAGGTCACGAGGGGAGGCTCATTGTTTCAAAAGCAAAACTGAAAGAAAGAAAACGCATGGCTCTTTTGAGGCTTTTCAAGGATAAAGTCCCCCAAAATCTCATCCTGGGTTCATTATAAATCACTCAGTTGTGTTTTAGGAGATTTGTGCTGATAACTGTGCGACTTACCTTTACTCCGTTAGTTAATTTGCGGGCACAAATATTGCATTTCCCGGATGTCTGTAAGATTTACCTGGAAAATGTTATGTTATCTGATTTTTAAACACCCGGTTATGTACAGCAACGAATAGAAGATTTAATCCATTGGGCTGTAACTTTTTAAACGGAGTACAGAGTTACTTTTTAGTTTCTGTTCAATGTATTGCCATTGTACAATAAAAATGTGTTATGCTAAAGCATATGCTTTGTATTAATATGTATGTTGCACAGTAAGTATAGATACAATATCTATACAGTACTATTTGGAGAAAGATCAAATGATTTGTCTTGGGCTGTTGCTCTGTTCACACCTGTCCCCTCGATGGCTGATATTGTCAATGCACAGTCTCTAATGCTTTAGAGTAGTATTGAATGTGTTATTCGTTATATAGGATGACAAGTACTTCAGTGTTGTGCGTGACGGACAATTGCTGTGTAACGCTTGTGGCTTGATGAGACCTTCAAATGTGTGAGGCAACCAAAATGTTTGTCATTCAATAGAAAAAAATTGGCCTTGTATCTTTGTTGATGCTTAAATGTTTTTGTAAGCATAGTTAACATTTCAGGATGGCGTCTTTGAGTTTTCCCCTTGACTCAGTAACAGTTCCCCAGCACTCTCCGCCCTTGGATTTAGACTGAGTAGCGTGTCTGTTATGTTATGGTTATATATTTGTTTAATCAGTGTTTTCTTCTGACACACTGCTGGATGGGTAGATGTTCGTCTTTTAACCTCTCACCACAAATGTAATAGAATGCTTTCTTGCGCTCATTACATCCTACAGAAGTCAATAAAGGGTCAAATATCACACATGGAGAATAACTGACCATTTAATTATGACATACAATCTATACAACAGGCATCTATACAACTTATTGAAGAGCATTTTAGGTTTCTCTTTGTTTTCCATTTTATTACATTATGCCAGCAGGACAGCAGCTGGTTAATTGTCAAACCATGCTTTGCTTTCGCTACTTTTAAAGTTATTCTGGCAATTCTGTGTTTGGTTCCGACGATGAACAGAAGCTGGGTGAAACCATAGAAGCAGGTGACATTCGGAGAGAGAGAGAGAGAGGGGGTGAGAACAAAGTGAGATGGAGAAGGATGACTTTGAACTTTGAAGTTCAAAGTGGTCTGGGTTGTGAACTGGTTCTTGAAGAATGTTATAAAACACACAGCTTTAGCATTGTAAAGATTATTCCATAAATCTGTACCCTATAAATTGTGTCATCTGTTGAGTGTCAGAGCTTTGCTTTCACTTTCACTTTAGTTTGCCACACCCTGCAATCTGTAACCTCTGCCTCTCTACCGCCATCTCTGTTTGAAACATAAAATTTCATTGCAGGATACTTGCTGACTTAATTTCTAAATGTGGATGAGAAGTTAAAAATTTAAACTGCTGTAAGAACGTGCTAGAAACGTGGCACCATTCACCATCTTCCTGGGCTAAATCTATGGCCACTGGATTCATCATTCCAGTTCTGAGGCCTGACGTATGTGCTGCTTGGCTGTGGCCTTCATGTGCGTGGCCAGTTGTTACCCACTTCCCTGCGCATCCCTGGACTGCCTGCAGCTGTCCACACGCACAGGGGTTTGTTCCAGAAGGGAGAGGTCGATCAAACCCCAGCGGGGGCACTACCATTGCCCAACAAGAACTTGTGCCATATGGGAGTGTCTCATGCCACATGAGAAAAATATGCTATAAATTTGAAGAGTGGACTGGTCGTACAGTAAAGTGCACAATCATCATAACTGTCAGACAGAACCATAAGGGTGTAACCTTGTCAGATGGGAACCATATCACAGGAGACTAGCCAAAAACGGCCTCAGTCAGTGAAAGGTCAGCAGGAACAAAATATCAGAAGGGTGCTTGGTGTGGGCAGCTTGGTGATCGTAGTGTTACTGTAATCTCATCTTTTGCATGGGATGCATTTATATTATCTGCGGTTGTGGAAACGAACTCTGTCAAAGGGCAAGAGGGCAAACTAGACCTTTAAATTCTGCTTGCCCATATAAAGCTAGGGTGTTCCTTAAAACGCGATTTGAGGTATCAGTTGTGCTTGTGGCCCAAACCCTGTGGGACGAGTTACATACCGAAGTTTAATACTTTGGGATAGAGGTTTGTTAAGACCCCTAAAAAAGAAGCAACAATGATAGTGATGCTTTACGTAGTAATTATCTTGAGGTTTTGCTTAATCTGGCTAGAATCAAACCCAACAATAGTCTGAATAACAGGACATGAGTCATTTACACCAATTATAACATTTGGTCAATATTCATTTTACATTTACTTGTATATCGTTTTTTACAGTATATATAGTGTCAGAGCTGTTTTACAGAAAATGAAAGTAATCGCAACAAGACAATATAAAGATTTTTCTGTGTCATTATTGAGTGTTGAGTTTCTGTGTATGCCTGGTTTTACTCTTTTTAAAATGGATTTAATGTGGATTTAAAATGAAACATCCTTTTAATTAGTTTTTTCTTATGCAGGTCACACATTACAAACAGTACCCCCCCAACACCAGTAAAGTGTACTCTTATTTTGAGTGCCGCGAGAAGAAGACGGACCCCACCAAGCCACGAAAAGTCAAGTACGACAAAACGGTTTTCTACGGGCTTCAGTATATTCTCCATAAATACTTAAAAGGTACGTAGGACATGGCTGTCATGTTTGATTTAAGTGGGATGGAAAGTTCCATTGGTAATTTTGGTTTGTGTTTATACTCAAAAATGCAGCCTCCACTCCAAACATAATCATACAGTCAGTTTGCCCTGAAAAATAGTATTCGTGTTTGTTCCAACAGGAAAATGACTTTCTCGTGACAAAGCCAAATGTAAAAATAAACATACTATAGAGTAAGAAAACAACAGCACTTTAGCAGCCTAGTTTGAGGATGTTGTTTATCATGGTGCTCCTATATGATACATTTGCAAGGAATTTTGTGATATTTTTACACTTTTTAAGATTTTATGGTGCCAGGGTGAAGCAAGTACATAACAGATCAGTGTTCATATAGGGTGTTTATGGGCAGCTTTAATGTTGTATTAATGATAAGGGCTGCATTAATGATAAGACCTGCATTATTCTGACAATATTAGTGCATCATGTATATGACAATATAAGTGAAGGAGCAGTTTCATTTTTGGGGATGCTGTGTCTTTAAGATGATTTTAAGAGTCGGGAGACATATGCTGTCCTGGTGAGACAAAGCTGTACTGTGAATGTAGAAAAGTCCCTTAATGCGATAACGCAAGGATGTAGGAAATTGTGCAATTATACACATGCAGAGACGCTTGTCAGCCATCAGTCACGTTCATAATTCACGTTCCGTTTTAAACTTGCAGGACAGGTTGTCACTCCAGAGAAGATCCAGGAAGCGAAGGAGGTTTATCGGGAACACTTCCAAGATGACGTGTTCAATGAGAAAGGATGGAATTACATTCTGGAGGTACGGAAAAACTCGCTGCGGTGAACATTGTGTCCCGTGAGAGGTCTTCACTCATTCAGTCTTGACTCATGTTGTGTTACTGCAGAAATATAACGGTCACCTGCCCATCGAGATAAAGGCTGTGCCGGAGGGAAGCGTTATCCCGCGCGGGAATGTGCTGTTTACTGTGGAAAGCACGGATCCGGAATGCTACTGGCTCACTAACTGGGTAGAGGTGAGTTACAACACTCCCGTGGGGAATTAAACCAGTGATCATAGAGTTATGCTGTACCAGTTAAGATACAGTAACCAAAAGATTCATCGTATTAACATTTTGAGTTATTTAACTGCCTGTTTTTGCAGAAAACTCGCTGCCTTTGGCAAAATTTAATAAATATTTCACGTACTTGATTTGCACAGATGAACAAACCCGTATCATAGTGAAGTAATTTAGTGAATGAAGTAATTTGGCAACACATATAAGCAGAATACAAACCTGTGGAAAACGTTTCAACTTTTCTAAATTATTTTCAAATGACACACATTGCTTTCTAGTCACTAGAATCGTACTTTGCTGCAGAGCCACTTTGTTTAACCCTGTTATACATGTGCTGGGAATGACATCAGCATTGTCATCTTTGGGCAATTCCTGTCTCTTAGTATTTGCAGAGTCATTCTGACAGCCAAACGTCCAGCTGTATAGAATAGTCACCATGACGCTGTACACCTGTCACCTGGCTAACAATAGCTAGATTCTCCTGTACACCCACTTAGGTCCTCTGGCTCATTTGTATAGTGTTAGTGGCTTTATTTGAGCAGGGAAATGCTTTCCTGTTAGAAATGACCTTTAAATGTATCGCAAACATGTGTCGTCATGTGTAGCTGATAAATTTAGACTGTGTGTGTGTGTGTGTTGGGGGGGGTGATGATATGCCCTTGGCTCTCTGAACACATTGTCAGTGAGGCAGACGCCACAAATCTTCCCATATTTTGTTCTCTAAAGAATTTAGATGGGAGACACACTTCTGCTTCTTTAATAATGACCATGGGAAGATGAAGACTGAATTGTTTGGAGATTTTGTGGACTAGCAAGCCTATGTTATACTGATAATTCAAATTCTTTTTGTCTTCGTGAAGGCTGTCAGCAGAACGTGTACTCCTCACTCCACACCTTCCCTCATCTGTGAATCTGATGAAGAGAAAATTCACTCATATTTGTCTTCTTGCTGACACATCACTGTACTTTGGATCTCTTTGCAGCCATCACTCAGATTTGAGTGTTCGTCCTGCTAGTTTGCAGAAGTATCTCAAAATCTCAAATTATGGGGGAGAACATGGATTCTTCCTCATACTCTACTGTACTGTGGTAGTAATAATAAAAGAAAAGTGTAGAAACATAATTTAAACCAATGTTTAAAAATCCTCCTGCACATACTGAGCTCCACAGGCTTCAGAGATGCTTTTCAGACAGAGGATGAGCCATTTGTCAGAATAAATGCCATATGATAATATTGACTCGACCGTCTGATGGGAAAGAAAGTGAGTCTGAACAGCCCTGTTATGTGGCCACTGCAGGACCTGTAAACACAGTACAGTCTGTGTTGACTCTAAAGGACAAACTTTGTGAAGTACAGTGATTTTGTCCTCAATAGTGTTCATTTTTCAGCCCAGTACCTTCTAAACATCATTTGGTTTCCTGGCGGACTAATAAGAGAAACATTCTGTGTAAATTCTTGCGTAAAGCCAGCCAATCAGATTACAGCTTGCCAGATTGGGAAAATGTTTCTGTTTTATATGCAGTATTCGTCAGATGGTGAGTAAACTGTCTGTAACTGAGTGAATGTTCACAAACCAACAATTTAAAATAGTGCAGGCGAAGGTAAGAAGGCGTCACGCACAGTAGGTATGTTTTGAAGTCGTGAGTCCTAACAGTGAAAATTTGTCTCCTCAACAGACTATCTTGGTTCAGATCTGGTATCCCATCACCGTGGCGACTAACTCGCGAGAACAGAAAAAGATTCTGGCCAGATATCTCATGGAGACTTCTGGAAGCCTGGAGGGACTGGAATACAAGCTGCATGACTTTGGCTACAGAGGAGTTTCATCTCAAGAGGTAACGTTTGTGTGTTACCTTTAAGTAGCCAAAGTACAACACTTCATGTAACAGACGGGATGTTTAAAGCTTGTTTGCTCTTTTTCAAACCTAACAAAGCTAATCTGGCTACCGCAACCGTCAAATCAGGCTGGGTTTAATGTAAATAAACGACGTATATAATGTTTATGTCAAAGCTTCTTGTCTTTACATGCGTGATTGATTTCAGACGGCTGGTATTGGTGCTTCTGCTCACTTGGTAAACTTCAAAGGAACGGACACCGTGGCTGGGATTGGCGTTATTAAGAAGTACTACGGCACCAAAGACCCAGTTCCTGGATTCTCAGTACCAGCTGCAGAACACAGGTGGAACACACAAACTCAAAATGATAAAACCCACCTTGATCAAACTAAAGTTCTTTTAGTTCTTCACTTTCCAAGCATCTCTGTGTGTATATATGTCTTTAGGGGTGTGTAATTTAGCGGTCTGATATGAAATATTAGAACAGCTAACATCCCATATAGCACTTTTAATGGAGGATGTACTGTCTGGTAAGTGAGGTTCTTGATGCCCCAATGCATTCTGGGCAATAGTTTCACATCATCACCCCTCTCATTTCCTGCCCTGTGTGTGTGTGTTGTGTCAGACTCTGTGTTACGTAATTTCCAAAGCTCGCTTTGTTGCTTCACGCTCCAGGAATATGTGTTGTACAAGAGCAGTGTAGTGAAGAGAAACAGGAATTTTGCACAAGTAATGAGTTCTGGTTTATGGATCTTGCTGCCCTCTAGTGGCAGTTTTGATAACCTGTGGGTTACAAAATGTGTTATACCACTGCATTGTTGAATTTTCGATAACTGCACTTTTATGAAGTAGTTTCATGTTTGTTAAGTCTAATCCCACTTGCTCTTCATTAAACTAGCGCACTCTGACCCAAGCTAAAAGTGCATCATGGATCTAATGTTATATAATGCAAAATCTGGAGCACTCACACAGGTTTAGCTCTTTTGAACTGATTTAAATGTTGGCTTAAATGGTTGTGTTCACACTGACTGTTGACTTCATTCGACGTTCAGCACAATCACTGCTTGGGGAAAGGACCATGAGAAAGACGCCTTTGAGCACATCGTCAAGCAGTTCCCCTCTGTGCCCGTGTCCATCGTCAGCGACAGCTACGACATCTACAATGCCTGTGAGAAGATCTGGGGAGAGGACCTCAGAAGTCTGATCGAGATGAGGAGTGCAGACGCCCCACTGGTGGTCCGGCCAGATTCAGGAAATCCTCTGGACACAGTGCTAAAGGTAAACATCAGAATACAGTATAAGTAATATTGTCTACAATATACAGTAAGTAATTGTATTATTGTATGAAATGAAAGAAGGAGATTTTAAATAATTTTCCCAACTTCCAAGCATATAGCACTTGATTCATTGCATATCCTGGCTGCTTTTTTGTAATTAATTTTAAAACATTATTGTTCTGTACAGCTCCAAGAAAACAAAAAAGTCCACGTGACTGTGTGTGCCAATGATAGCTTAGTCTGAGGAATCGTTTTTTGACTTTCTCATTTCCAAAACTCATTTCCAGGTTCTAGAGATTTTAGGGAAGAAATTTCTCCTGGTTGAGAACTCCAAAGGCTACAAGGTTCTTCCGCCCTACATAAGAGTGATTCAGGGTGACGGTGTGGACATCAACACTTTACAGCAGGTGTGTACGGCCAGCTTACGTCAGAACCACAACCGTCATGTGATTTATGAGCTTGTTTTAGTTTGTATTGTAATTTTATTGTAGTTTAATACATTTTAGTAGTAAACCTTAGGAAACAAGTAACTTCTATTTTTATATTTTAAATTTTTTATGTTCATTTTGATTTAATTTGTAGCAATTTCATTATGTGCTTTTGCCATTTTATTAGCTTTCTGTTTTGTTTTTAGTTAGGTTTATTTTTGTTTTAGTTTTTATGTATTTTAAGCTAAATCATTTAATTTTGTAATAAAAATCAGAAATGTTGCCTTGACAATAAACTGAAGCAAGTTCACAATTTCTAACTAATATTTAGGCCTTAATTTTACTTTATTTCAGTTATCAGAAATGTTAGTTTTAGTTAACGATAATAACCCTGCTCTCGGTGAGGTTAACTCATTCTGGATGGATTGTGTTGATACAGATCGTGGAGGGCATGAAACAACACAGATGGAGCATCGAGAACATCGCGTTCGGCTCTGGAGGAGCTTTGCTGCAGAAACTGACTCGAGATCTGCTCAACTGCTCCTTCAAGTGCAGTTACGTGGTGACCAATGGACTGGGCGTAAGTGCTGTCTTCATAAATCCAGAGTATTTATTCACTAGAGCATTGCTTGCTCTGTACTGGTGTATAAAGGCCTCATTTGTAACAGTGCGGAAACGTGGAGCGTTTCGATAAGCGTCTGTTACGTTTATTGCAGGTAAACGTCTTCAAAGATCCCGTCGCTGACCCTAACAAACGGTCAAAGAAGGGTCGGCTTTCCCTTCATAGGACACCAAGCGGAGACTTTGTTACTCTGGAGGAAGGGAAGGGTGACCTGGAGGAGTACGGAGAGGTACATTCTTCAAACCCTTTTGTTGAGGGCCTATATATGTTCTTTAGCATCAGGTAACTGAAAAACTCAAAAGATCTTTACATTTATAGTCTGTTTATAATTGTTACCTGGTAAATAACAGTAAATAGCAGTTGCGCTGAGCAGAAGACATTAGCAGTAATATGCTGTTTTAAACTGGTATTACATTATATGGGCCTCAATGGAATTGAGCAGAAAACGCATTATTAAGTGTATTAACCCGTTCATATGTAAAATACGTTTATGCTGCCATCAGTCTCAGCAACAGACATTTATATGCACCAACAATAGCGCAATAGAACTGCGTAAACGGCTGCTTTCCTTCTTCCCGATGTTCTCAGGACTTGCTCCACACGGTGTTCCAGAATGGGAAGATCGTGAAGACGTACACCTTCGACGAGGTCAGGGACAATGCCAAGCTGAAGGAGAGCGAGGTGGAGGAGCTGCGGGACTGAGAGCTCCAGCCGTCCCGTCCAGCCATCCTCTCAGAGCCGCCTGTGTCCCACACATTCAGTGTACAGAGATCCTGTGTGTTTGTCTGTGTTCTGTCCATCACAGCTGGAGACGTGTGTGTGTGTGTGTGTACTGCCAGATTAGGTTTTGCTTTGCTTGTTTTCACTGTAGGGCTGAAAGGTTGTCTCTCAGTGTTTGTCGACTGTCGTGCGGTTGATCACTTTTATCAAAGAATTATTCTATTATGTTATGCAAATGAGACGACTGAACTAGGGGACACTTTACCTTCATTTTCACTGGCCTTGTTTTGTGAATCTCACAAAAACATGTCTGATTTACATTTGACCTGAGAATCAAAAATAATAATCGATTCTGGGGTGAAATTTAAAAGGCGTGTTTTTGATGGGTTTTATGAGTTTCTCCTTTCATTTCTGTTAAAATCATTACCCAAATTTTGCCAACATGCTAGATCATGATGTACAATACAAAGCTGATATATTCACGAAAACGAAACACTTTTTTTAATACTCAACTCTTTGTTTGGAAACGCTTGAAACTGCTGGTTTTATTATGTAACACAAATCATTTTAGAAGAGCTTAGGTTCACTATTTTGTATATGTAATGTTTCAGACTACAGAATCATTATTTTTTATGACGAACGCAAACACCACCAGAGTGACCATGGTAAATATTCATAGATTAATGTGGCCAAATTGCCTCCTCTCTTGTATATACTGGCAAATGTGTTTATTTGGAGAGAGCTGACCCATTATTAGTGCTAACAGAGATCTGTTCTTATTTTTGTCTATTGCCCATTTTATACCAACAGAAAATATCTGATAAGTTCTGATGTGTTGACTTGCGTGTGTGTACATACCTGTTAGATTGTACACTTGGTAATTATAATCTTAATGGTTTTCCTGCCTCTTTCCTCCAGATATTTTAAACTAACATCACGGTATGCAGTTTTGACAGCATATTAAACACCACACAGTCCATTCTGTTTGCTACATGTTTTTATTTCTGTCTTTTGTAATGGTATAGAGACAAAAGCATTCCCTTTTATAGATGCTGTAAGACAGAAAAGTGCTTCTGGATGCACTAGCCGTCAGTAATCCAGTAATGAAATCACACATTAGTGTTTCTGAGCACAGTTCTGTGTTGAGGAGCATTAGTGTTAAAGTTGAAATAAACAGCAATATTATACTGATCCTGATCCTGAGTTGTGTTTATGTCCCAGTGGTGTTAACATTTCTAAATGGTCATGTGACTTATGAAGACAATTTTAGACAGATTATTGGGAAACTGCGTCTTTAAGAAACTTCAGAGTTTATAATCTGAATCATATGACCAAAACACTCCGACTTACTGAGTTCACACAGACGAAATATTGTAACATTACGCGTAAAGAAACTTTATTGCTTATTCTCACGACCTGCTGTGATGCATTGCAATCAAATCCGCTAATACTAAACAGAGCTACGAACACAACATGAAGTAAAAGGGTGTAAATCTGTCCATTTCTGCTCTCCTCCGCCGTCTGTTCTTCTCAGAGGAGGGGCAGCATCCTTTACCAGACGAACACGTCACTCTGTCAAACGTGGTTTTTTATGCATCTTGACCAAGCAAGATTCAAGATCCATTTCCTTTTCTTCCTGGAAGACATTTGGGTCGGCGGGGAAAACATGCAGACCGGATTCAGACTAAATTTAAGCCCGCTTAAAGAGCCGCTGGGCTTCGTTAAAGTCGTGGAGTGGGTGAGTAAAAACCAGTCCGATCTGTTTTGCAAGTTCAGCTTGTGGGTTTTCAACTGAAGGACAGTAAAACGCATTTGCACGAATGCATTACTCGCATGCATGCAGCAAAAGTGCATCATGCATGTGCAAATCTGCCCATCCATACACATTTTTATTTTCAGCCGTACTCTCGGTTTTTGCCCTTTATGAACAACACGTTTTACTGTATGTTTCTGCGCACTAACAACTTGCTGTGTTGCACTCAGCTGTTAAAGTTTTGTTGTGCAGGCAAAGTTACAAAACAAATAGCTGAGAAAGTAAAACAAAGTTTATACAACAACTAACAATCTTCTTAAGTGAACCTCCTCCCAACTGGATTTGCTCAGAGGAATTTGTTATTGGCAGAGAAATAGGTTTCAGTATCTCAGCTGTTGCTGCCCAATAAAACTATGAAGATATAACCTCTTTTCTGAGAGGGAAGTATAGAAAGTTTTCTTTTCTAATAGTTTCTTCTAACCGTTGATAAGCACAAGCCAATGAGTTGGCAAACAGGATGTATCAAGCAGTGAAACACAACATCTGGTGCTGGAAAATGAGGTTAACATTGAAGTGCCATAAACAGCAGGTCTTGATTTAGTTTGTGAGTTAAACTCAAGCTGTTAGGGGAGTAAAGGGTTAAAACTGACCCCAAGATCGGATCAGGATGTCAGATGACTCAGAATGGGAGGGGAAAGGATCGTGTTGCCCAGTTGGTAGAGCATTGTGTTAGCAGTGCAAACGTTGTGGGTTCGATTCCCAGGGAATACATTTACTGATAGAATCTATAGATGTAATGCACTGTAAGTCTACCGAATGCATAAATGTAAATGTAGCTGAACTTCATGGTGCATCATCAGGTTTGTGTTTTAAAATTGAAGATCTGTGCAACACATAACTGCACGGTTGTGTTGTTTTGCATAGAACGTTTCCTATTCATACCGATTGTGTTTTTCTAGCTCACTGCGGTTTTAGCATTTGGGACCTGCGGGGGATATACTGGAAGAAATGTGGTTTCAATCTTCTGTGATGGCGGCGGCAATGAAACACTTAGTGCCAGTTTCTTCTACCCGTTCAGGTGAGGTCCAACTTCTATAATCTTATTTCCTGCATCTTGCTCACGCTTACTGTTCTCTCCTACAACAGCTGTGAATGACTTCACATTTATTTGCACAGGTTAAACCAGGTTCTTCTGGTGGAGAACAAGACGCTTCTTTGCAACCGCACCGTTCCTGAAACCCATCTGGTAGGAGATTCCTCATCCTCTGTTGAGTTCTTCGTGGCTGTGGCTGTCTTGGCTTTTCTCTATTCCATGGTGGCTCTGTTGGTCTATTTGGGCTACATGCATGTATACAGAGACTCTGACTTCGGCCCGATGCTTGTGAGTAATGCAGATGAAGTTGAAAGGCTTGATCTCATAATTTGAGAAGGTCTTTGGCCTGCTGATGTTGTGCAAGGTAAGCATGTTTAAAATGTTTCTGGCCAGGATTTTGTGATGACGGCAGCATTTGCCTTTCTGTGGCTTGTGTGCTCGTCGGCGTGGGCGAAAGGTCTGCAGACGGTGAAGGACGCCACCAGCACGGCTGGCATTCAGTCCACTCTTGGCCTGTGTTCGGGGGGAGATGTCCAATGTGAAGTTACTGAGTACGCTAGTATGCGCTCGCTCAATATATCTGTGGTGAGTGGCAGTATACATTAACCTGTCTGCGTATTCTCTTACTAGGGTCAATATAATGCAATACATTTTTTCTAAAGAATGATGTGTTCTGATGAATCATGCACAATTAGCATGTATTTAAGATTTCTTCTTAAAGTCTTAAAAATGCACTTTAAACGTTTTTCCTTATTTACAGGTATTTGGTTTCTTGAACCTTATTATATGGGCTGGGAATGCATGGTTTGTGTATAAGGAGACACGCTGGCACTCACAGAAAGTTAACGCTCGGCAAGCGGCAGGGAGGGGCCCAGCTTCCGCCTCTATCTAAACTTTGGCAACAAATCATCGGCACACATAATAACCATCTCAGCTGTTGTGCAAACACATGAAGTTTATGCTTTATGCAGTTTGTCTCATGCAAATATTCACGTGATGTCATATGTTAATGACATGTGACTTTCATGTGACACTCTTCTGTTTTATGTTTATATTTTTAACTTCTAAAAACTACAGTCTTTTTTTCTGTCTCCTGGTTTCCTGTGTACTTGAAGAGCGTATTTTTGGTTTTTAAATGACATTTTTGCTTTTTTAAATAGGATTTTGTCTACATGCATGCTTCTCAAATCACTCATGTTTGTCTCATACTGTCTCATTCATTAGGTCACACAGACTGTATCATATTTTAGCTCTGTCGTCTCTCTAATTAAGAAGAAACTTCTTGTATTTACTCTAGTTTCTTATAGGAATATATTTACTTGTTTTTTTATCTGTTCCAGTGTTCTTATTTTTAGTGTTTGTCTATGTCATTTTAAGGCAGTATTATGCAGCAACAGTGTTTTTTCAAATGTGCTGGAGGGTTGCTTTGGTACACATTTGCCATTTGTGTACCTGGTACTCTGATTGTTCACTATTTTTCCCCTGTCTGATAAATGTATCCGTCTAGTGAAGCATTGGGGTCCATGCGCTAAAAGTGCTTCATGTTTCCTTGAATAAAACTGTGACATACAGTTTGGTTTGTGTCTGCTGAACTGATATTTCTTGTCTCGGTTTGTATTTCTGGAATGAATGAATAAATTCTTGCCCAAATAAATCTGGGGTTTCTTCTGGTATAATACGGCTCTTGTCTGCCTGCTCATCCTGTGACTTCACTGGTCTCCATTTGTCAAGAGAACAAACAAAACATTATATGTAACCAACATCTCAATATGGTCATTTACAGCAGTAAAGACCAGGGGAAGAACCCATGAGAGCTTTTAAACAGGTTTTAAACATTAAACATTTACATTGTGTGTAATCACTCATCTCACATGTTCATATCTGTTATTTATGATGTGTTTGTATGCTGGGCTGTAAATTAATAGATTAAAGGAAGTTGACTGAATATACTGATGTTTTGGCAACAAATATGAAATACAGATAAGAAACGTTCATGTTTTGTAAATGATTTGTGCTGCATCGCCACCTGCTGGCACACAGCTAGATGAGACCATTGCTTCAGTAAGACAGCAGCTTATTAAAATCAAAAAGTTCTGTCTATAATACTGAATACACGTATAACTATATATGTCTGTCTATAAACGGGAATCCTCATACTTATTAAAGGAATCATTATTATTAATACCACCATCCTCAACAACAAGAACAAGTAATAGATGCAGTAATGATTGTCGTTTTAAATAATCGTTATGTAAAAAGAAATGTTATGTAAAAAGCCTACTATGATTCTAAAAAGCTTATTATTATTGCATAAATATCGTAATATTAAATAATAATACTTGTATTTTTAATAGTAGTATTGTATTTCATATTTCATACACACATATTTATCTATATCTATCTATCTATAAAGATAGATAGACAGATAGATCTATATATACAGATAGATAGATACATAGACAGACAGACAGATCTATATATACAGATAGATAGATACATAGACAGACAGACAGATCTATATATACAGATAGATAGATAGATAGACAGACAGACAGATCTATATATACAGACAGACAGATAGATCTATATATACAGACAGATAGATAGACAGACAGACAAATAGATCTATATATACAGACAGACAGACAGATAGATAGACAGACAGATCTATATAGATAGATAGATAGATCTATATATACAGATAGATAGGTAGACAGACAGACAGATAAATAGATCTATATATACAGACAGACAGACAGATCTATATAGATAGATAGATAGATCTATATATACAGATAGATAGGTAGACAGACAGACAGATAAATAGATCTATATATACAGACAGACAGACAGATCTATATAGATAGATAGATAGACAGACAGATAGATCTATATATACAGACAGACAGACAGATAGATAGACAGACAGACAGATCTATATAGATAGATAGATCTATATAGATAGATAGATAAATCTATATATACAGATAGATAGGTAGACAGACAGACAGATAAATAGATCTATATATACAGACAGACAGACAGATCTATATAGATAGATAGATAGACAGACAGATCTATATATACAGACAGACAGATAGATCTATATAGATAGATAGATAAATCTATATATACAGATAGATAGACAGACAGACAGACAGATAAATAGATCTATATATACAGACAGACAGACAGACAGATAAATAGATCTATATATACAGACAGACAGACAGATCTATATAGATAGATAGATAGACAGACAGATCTATATATACAGACAGACAGATAGATCTATATAGATAGATAGATAAATCTATATAGATAGATAGATAGACAGACAGACAGACAGATAAATCTATATATACAGATAGACAGACAGACAGACAGACAGATAAATAGATCTATATATACAGACAGACAGATAAATAGATCTATATATACAGACAGACAGATCTATATAGATAGATAGATAGACAGACAGATAGATCTATATATACAGATAGATAGATAGACAGACAGACAGACAGATAAATAGATCTATATATACAGACAGACAGACAGACAGACAGATAAATAGATCTATATATACAGACAGACAGACAGATAAATGCATTACTTCATACAATTACTATTATCAGTTCAATGCACCGTGCATGGTTTCTTCTTCACTCGTTCATCGTGAAACACACACGCGTCTGTATAAACGCGTCAGACATTTACGTCATTACGCACAAAGTCTCTTCTGGCTCACAAACCAGGAGGCCGTGAACAGGCGCGCGCGTCTCCGGGAGCCGAACGACGCCGAAGGTGACGTCACGGGTTCCGCTCGCCCCGCCGCCCGCGAAGGGAAAGGCAACAAGAAGGAAGAGCAATGGCGGCGCTGCGTCGCCGAGCACCCGCGCTGGAGACGTTCACGCGTGACGCGCGCTCCGCCTTCATCCACGCACGGGAATCGCGACACGCACGCTGTAAGTGCACGCTCATGTGTGTATCCCGCGCTTTAGCGGCGGCGCGCCGCGCGTCGTTGACGCCGTTCGTGAGCCGAGATTGAGCCGCAGCCGCGCGTGCGTCCTGCGCGTCACGCGGAGGGGCCGACGGCAATGCGTTGCGTTTGGTTTTAGGTGAATGCGTTGTTGCACACGCGTGTGCAAACGCGTGTTTGCACGACTGGGGCCCTCTAGCTACCAGCGGCCGCGACTGTGCGTGTCTTCACGGTTTACCGTCGAGGGTGAGTCGTGCTGAGGTTTCGTACCGGAGGAGGTGAGCGAGTGTTTGGGTCATGCCAGTGGGCGTGGCTTCGCGTTGTTTTCGCCGACGGCGCTCGGTTGCATATTGTGAGTGACAATTATAGATTAAAAACGGCGTGCAAAACAGTGCAATATTATAGTGAAGTGTGCATGCTGTGCAGATTTTACGTGTGCGTTACACACTACTACAGCATTTAAGTGCGCACTTGGACTTGGACACAGCTAGGGCGCACTGCATGGGATGCTGTATCCCACAATTGACTTGACTTTCCAGCAAGTGATGTAAGGAAGCATTGTTGCGATTCTGCCTTAAATTGACTGCACCTCCATGTGCACATCTATTATAATGTTTATAATAATTAATATTTTCTGTTACGTCATTAAACATGATGCATTCTGTTTCATCACATAATGTTTTTACAACGTGGTCAGCTCTGTTCTCAGCACTGTCCCTTAAGCATCGTGCTTGCATTTTGTTTCGAGCACATCTGCGAAGCCATCAGAAAAATCAGTTTTAATGCAACTATTATAACTGTGAGCTCTCAGTGTGAGCGTGTGTGTAAGAAAGCACTGTGTTTGTTTGTGTAAAAGCACTAGCGGAGTGATCCTGCATGGATGGTAGATGAGAGAGCAAATCAGACAAGTGTTCAGCTTTTCTAAACTCTTACATCACTCTTCTTATGATGGTCCAGTATCTCCACACCAGCTTTGTGTTCCTCTGACATGAGCTTTACACATCATGTGAGCACAGTGGAGGTGATTGACAGGTCTGCTTGCATTTGTTTGGCTCCTGGTCTGGTTTGTGAATGAGCAGTCAGCCCCATTCTGTTGTACCGCAAACATATTACAGCAGTGGATTCATTACTTTTTTATTTAATGCATAATACTTTGTTTGTCATGCATCATGTTTAACTTTGATTTGTTAGCTGCCAGCCCTCATTGGCAACATTTGTTAATAATTTATAGAGGTTTGGTTAAAACACGCATGCACTCAAATCTTTGACATGTCACTCAGTGTTTACATACAGTATTCGGTCTGTATTTTATAATAGTCAGTATTCATTTGTGAGATTTAGTCATTTTAACACTCAGTTCTGAGTAGGTTCATGTTTAGCACACATCATCAAAAAACATCTGTTATATTTGCCTTGAAGAAAACTCATTTTCTCACTTATTTTGGCTTGATGCTCACTTAAGTCAAGTGACCCTCATGATGCCCTGTTTGAAACTATTTTGCTAATTTAATTATAATGCATGAAGTTTTATGGATATAAAACTGTAACATAAGAAATTGTTTGTCTCTCACAAGACCATTTAAAACTAGAGAGGCCAAACTGTTACCAATACCATCATTCCGAATCATGTTACTGAAAACGAGACGGTACAGCTGGAAGACATTTTAGAGTCATGTAAACAGATGTATAAACGTGATGATGTTACAGTAATTGCATCTTATACATGAGTTCATTTGAAAAATCACGGGTGCGATCTCTCTCTCTCTCTCTCTCTCTCTCTCTCTCTCTCTCTCTCTCTCCCTCTCTCCTGTAGATATGTTCTTGTATGAGCACCTCTTGATGCACGAGGATTACAAAGCCGTCATTTGCGATGTCTGCAGGAAAATCACTGATCTTCAGGACGTCCTGACTTCCTGCGGTGAGTGTGGATGGGTTTGCTCAGAGTTTTTCATCTGACTGTCTTATATGTCAGTTTAACGGTGTGGATTTATGAAGCTGGGATCAAGGCAGCCACAGAGAAGTCGCACTCGATGTTTAATGGATCTTTTATGTTTGTTTTTATTTAGTTCCTGTCTCATTGTCTCGGCATTAGTACACTCAAGTGTTTGGTTTAAAGATGGATATCTCCACAATGACCATCTCAGATATTCCAGTTCGGAATAAGTTCAGCTGTGATGTAATGGGCACGAATTCTGTGTGTTGGATTTGTCGTGATGAATCATTTAGAAAGACACGAGATCGGATGTGTTCGGCAAATGACTGCCGGCGTTTAGCCCAGACAGACAAAAATATTGTTTATTCATTTACCTAAATTATTAATGAAATAGATGTTCAAATATAATATGAGCTATATAACTATGATAGTGATGCTTTCTTCGGCTAACATTAAATAAATTAAAACTGTACATTATTTACGCAATGTAAAACAAACATTCCTATGGCCTTATTTAATATCTTCAATATTATAAGGGACTCAGTTGTTTGAAGCTTACAGTGTACATCTAGGGTGTCATTAGAATGCCCTGTTCACGCCTCTGTGAAACACCTAAGGCGTGTTATGACACAATTTACTGTAGCCCACGGCGACAGCCTAACCTTCTATTAGAGCCGGGCATTGTGGGTGGCAAAACGTTCTGGTGTTAACATTCAGTTCAGCTGATTGTCTGCTGTTAGCGGCCGAGTGCTGCTGTCCTGCTATTACTGTGAATAGTCTCTCTCTCCCCTCTTAAAGGTACAGTTCAACAAAAACATAACTTATGTCATTTATTTACTCTGATGTTACTCCAAATGCATATGACTTCTTTCATTAAAAATATGCATTTTTAAACAGTAATTTATGGTGCTTTTTGTCATTTGCGAGCTTGAAGGATTCATCCCATTCACGTTTATTATATGGAAAAGAACAGCAAAGGCATATTTCAAAAATACTTAAAAATAAGCCTTAAAAAAAGGACTTACAGGTTTGGCAGAACATGAGAGTAAATGTTGACTGTCCATTCCATAATGATTCCATAAGTGGTATCTTGGGATGAAATGTGATGTTCAAAAAGAGCGAATGTTCTTTCTGGTGCCTCGAACAGCACGCATTCTTCTCTCACACCTCGTCACGTTTGTTTTGGTTATAGCCACACTGCCATCTCTCATATCTGTTTTTGGAGTTGTGCCCAGACCGCGTACGAGTCGAGAGCCTCTCGCACGGTTAAAACACGGTTGTGCACACTCACGCATGGTAGGCCGTTGCCAGCGTCTCCTCACTCGCGCCCCCTGCTGGCTGCAGGCGGGATTGGTTTTCTCAAGGGGGAGTGTTGAAGAAGAAACTGCCACTCTGTGTGCCTTTACATGCAGTCCGCCCCCTTCCTTCCAACCGCCTGTCTGAGTGAGGAGAGCTCTGCTGCAGCTGCAGGGCGGCTGGAGTTCAGTGCAGGGGTCAACGACTCTCAACTGCTCAAAGATAAAGACAGGAATGCCTCCAGCCGTAGACGAGGAATGCTTTTCTCTTGTGTTCCGCTCTCGAACGCTCTTTCACTTTCATTCCTTTTTGTCTCTTGGAGTGCTGCAGAGCAGACAGGCTGGGTAAGTGCCTCTCCCAACCCGTGTGTGTGTTATTCAGAGCACACATTTGATCCAACCTCACGTGTTGGCTTAGCTTTCGGTTTGCATGCGGGCGGGCCGTGCCACCCGTGCGTGTTCCGGCGGACGCGTGCTTGTTTGCGCGCGTGTGTTATTAGCTCTGAAGCGGGATTAGGTCTCAGTAGTGGCGTCTTCCTGAAGTTGAAGGCCGGATGTAAACAGACGCAGCTGAGCCGAGCAGCTTCCTGTGGCCTGTCATACAGGGAGACGCTAATCACAGACACACACACACAGGTCGAGCGACAGCACTTGTGCTTCTGAATTATGCAGGTTTCACAGTAAATAGATAATTGTTTTGATAAAAATTGCAGTGGCTTATAGAATATGTAAAATCACAAAATGACAGTGAATTGTATTTTGGGTCTCTCTGATAGTCTGGTTTCCCTTTGGGTCTTGGGAGTTTTTTACCCTGTTGTTTGGGACGAGTTGTACACTTTATATTCAACAGGTGCAGTAGACAGTGACAGAAAATCTTTGGGGAGAATGTGATGGGAAATGTTGCAGGCTATACTCAAACCTTATCTCACAGGAGCGCCATGGCTCCAGAATACTTTCAGCGCCTTTTTGGAATCATATCATCACATGGCTGAGTGCTGGTTCATATCTTACGTCTTCATTACACAATATTCAAAGCATCTGTTTTTAACAGATTAGAAGAGCAACATTGTTGACAGGTACATGGACTTTGGCCTCGTCTCAGCCCAGCTGAAGGAAAGACATCTACAGGCCTGTTTACACACCTGCTGTGTGTTCAGACCAACAAATGCTTAGTGGCTTGTTGGGCCGAGCCGATGGGCAGGCGTTCCTCACTCTTATTCACTTATCAAAGATTCTTCCAGGCGAGAATCTTTCCCTGTGCTCTGTATCTGAGCAGAGTGTGTTAACACCAGCCCTTCTGAGACCTTACAAATGGTTTCGACTCTTGGCTGTGGATTTCTGGCAGACAAAACCCAGTCTGAAAGCCAAAAACAGTTAGAAAGGTGCTAGAGCGAGCCAGTGGCATTATTATTGTACACTTTGAAAAGAAACGACTTTGTTTTTTAGTAACTTGGTTTATGCCTTTATGTAGTGGTTTGAAACAGCAGATTTTAACAGAGTGTGTGTATTTTAGCCAGTTGAACAATGTTGTAGTTGTGTTTTTTGTTTAACACGCGTGTGCTATTGTAATTACAGGTAGTTGGGGAGTAGTTAAACAGTGAGTGCCTCCACCCCACCCTCCCAGAGCCATGCACAGCAAAAACCGTGAGTCTTAACACCTGCTCTTCATACCCACAGTCTCTCTGTCTTCAGAATCTGCTTTAAATAATTTCTTGGTGAGGTGAAGGAGAAGGTGAAGGACCCACCATTTATACATGGCTAGAAAAGTAATCTGTAAATAAGTTCATTCTGTACAGCATTGTGTCTGTAAGCATCTTTTGGGCTGAGTAACTTTTGTTTGTATTACATACACAATACAATGTTGAACACAAAGCTGAGATAACACTTACTTTACTCTAAATTGACCAAGGCGGTATTTAAAAATATTTATTTTTCTTTGTGATATACATGTACGTTATTTACACATTTGGCAGATGCTTTTATCCAAAGCGACTTACAGTGCATTTAAGCTATACATTTTATCAGTATGTGTGTTCCCTGGGAATCGAACCCACAACCTTTGCTTTGTTAACGCAGTTCTCTACCAACTGTTGAACTTCTGTCTCTGATGTTTGATGATCTGTAGACAGGAGACATGGCTCTCCCAGCAGCTCCAGAGCTCTTCTGCTTCCTGTTAAGGCGAAGATGGCGGTGGGTCAGAGTGCAGTTGACCCGCCCTTCCGAATCCCTCGTGACTATCCTCACTCTCGATTCAACAAAGCGCCGCTGGCTGTCTATCCGCCCAAGGGGGCCAGAGCCAAAGCCTGGTGGGTAAAGCTACCTTCTTAAAGGTAGGGTAGGCAATAGCAAGCTAGCTTTGAAAGTGTAAGATACCAAAGCCACGCCTCCTCCAATAGTGTGAAAATACATAGTCTGACAGGCAAATAGGACATTTGACCAAATGCAATGATTGGACGAACATTTTATGGTCCTGCACCTACCACAGAAGATAAATACGTATGTAAATATAGTTAGGATGTGAAGATGCTTTCAACCAGCATAACAAAAGTTTCTGAAAAAGATCGCCTCCCCTGCCTTTAAATGTTTTAAATGTTGCAACATTTATTTCCTGTGGGTTAAAAATGTTGGTAGTAGGTTAAAAAAGCGATGTAATAACAATGTGATTGTTCTGTTTGCGTTAGTGTTTCCTTACCTGTGGTGAGTCTGGAGAAGATGCCGTGTTTCAACAGATCAGAGGGCGCACAAGTCAAAGCCAACTCCTCTTCATCTCCCTCTTCCTCTCTCGCTTTCTCTTCGTCCTCCTCCTCGTCTTCCTCTCCATCATCTGCTTCTCTGAAGTCCTCCTTGACATCACCAGCATCTCACAAGAACCAGGAAAAGGTTCTGAATGGACGTGGCCCCGTGACTCCGCGGTCAACCACGCCCCCGTCGCTGATCGACAGGCGGCCCAGCCCCTCACGGTCACCGCTGGAGAAACGGCCCGCCCCCTCTCCCTCGTCACAGGAGAGGAGACCTGCAGTCTCCACATCTCCATCCCCGTTGGATAGAAGACTGTTAGCCCCGCCCTCTCCTCTAGACAGGAAGCACCAGAATGGAGCCAAGGGTGCGAGGCACAGAAGAGTATCGGGTAAAAGAAGCCTGTTTTATGGAGAAATGCAGAGATAAACAATGTAACGCCTGTGGTTCATGGTTTGTGGAGACGTTGCTTGCATTGTTTTGAGTGTTTTGGTCATAACTAGCATTATCCTCAGATCTCTGGTTGGTGTTCACTGGAGGTCAGACGTCTGACTGTCTCTGTGTTGTTTACTTGGTTCTTGGTCACTCTGGAGGTTTGATTTATGTTTTGTTTTTGTAGGTTGCCAGATCTACTTATTCCCCAAACAGCACAAAAACCAGCAGTTATTATTGCGAGTTAGAGATTTTTGTAGGTGTTGATGTTACTTTACATACCAGGGTGAGCTAAACTGGATTGTTTAAAGCTGGATTCTGCTCAAAACAGCTGAGAGAAGCCCTCTAGTGTTCCACTAGGGCCATGCTGTCTACATAGGCAGGTTTCTTATAAGGCAGCATCATACCTGAAATGAACGCTGAATTTGAAATGTTAGCTTTTCATGGACTAAATAATGCTTTCTCAATCAGTACAATTATTTTAGCTTTACTATTTAGTACGAAAGAAATAGGCAGGATTTCAGTAGGATTTGGAAAAGAGAAAAATTGTTTTGTATCAGTGTTTTTCATTTAGTAGTAGTTATTATTACTGTTGGTTATATTATTATTTGTAGTTATGGCTATGATTATTCAAACATGTTTGTTTAGGTGATTGTTAAATGCAAATTTTTCAAATGTATAATAAACAAATAATGTTATTGTTATTTTAAGCCAAATATAAAGTGCTGTTATTGTTGTATAGGGAGGGTCTTTGATCCTAATAAACACTGCGGGGTTTTGGATCCAGAGACAAAGCGACCGTGTACCCGATCTTTAACGTGTAAGGTTAGTAGTGTCACATCAATCAGACTCATTTTGTGTGTCGCATCTGTTAATTTTATATTTCAGCATGTTAGTGATCTGTGTGCTGCTGTACATAACTGGTTTATGTGTTTGTATGTATAGACTCACTCTTTGACCCATCGGCGAGCCGTCCAGGGGCGGAGAAAAGACTTTGACGTTCTTCTGGCTGAACATAAGGGTCGGGCGAAAGACAAAGAGGTGGTGCAAAAAAAGGAAGTTCAAGCGAGCAGCCAATCAGTGCAGGTGACACAGTCACATGACACTGCACCCAACTTATCCGCAAGCTGTCCCAATGGCAAGACCACTCCCACTCTGAAACTGAGGCTAACCAGTTCCCACACACACAGGTGCCTGCTGCCAGTTCAATGCGAATCATTTTTTTATTCTAATTATAGAAATGTTCTTTCTTTATAATATTGGTCATTATTTTGTAGCTATTTAATAATTATTTTAATTATTGAATTATTATTCTTTATTGAATAATTATTATATTATAATTATTCTTAAACTCTTTATTGATGTTGTTTAATATATGTTTTTAGAACTTTGCTCAGATCTTTAATCTTTGGTCTACAGAGTGTCTGGCAGCGTGGGTGCCGTGGTGCTCTGTTCCGGCCCTGCAGCTCCACCTGAAGCCCCGCCCATCTGGCAGAAGAGCGGAGGAGACTCGCGTCTGTCCAGCGACGAGGGAGAAGCTGACGCCCCAGAGGAGTCTGAGAAACCGCCGTGCCATTATTCACCGCACCACCCGCGACCCTTGAGCGTGAGCAACACATTAGTGAAATGAAAGACGTGTTGTAGCCCTCCGGCCTTCATCACAATAACAGAATTTCTGCCTCTGTTTGGTGTGTGTCAGTGCTGTACGTTCAGCAGTCGTTTGATGGGGCGGGGCCATTTCGCATTTGACCGGCGGTGGGATCGAGTGCGTCTGGCGCTTCACTGTATGGTGGAGAAACATGTCAACTCTCTGATGTGGAGGTGAATATCTGTCTGTTCATTCTGCTTATAACTTCATTTGGTGGGAATTTGTGGACAAGTGAAGTTAGTTAATGTGCTGTTTTTGCCCCTCATATCATTTTTAGGTTTATGTCATAAAAGTTTTTATTTGGGATTTATTACGACTCTTAATAGACTTCTGTGTATTTTTTCGGATATGAAAATAAATCAATATAACTTGTTTAAAGGTTTATCTGGGATCTTTTCTGTACCCTTGAATAAATTTGCCAAAATTGAGTTTCATAAAGTTTAATTTTCAAACGTTCATATATTCAGAAGTGCATCTGTTTTAAGAATCACCTCTCATTTTAGTGCTTGAATGACTTTATACAAGCAGAACACTTTTTTTCTCTCAGTAAACGTGTTACTTAGGTTAACATGCCACGCAGGTTCCTGCCATAGGCTGATGATGTCATGTCCTGTTTGTCACAGGAAAGTCCCCCTAGCGGTGGAGAGCATGACAAATGCCTCCCCCTGCCTGACTGAAGCGTCTCTGCTCAGCTCTCCATTCCTCCCCAACCACACGCTCACACCTGCCGTTGACGGAGTGTCAATGGTTTCCTACTCCACCTCGTTTCCGCACAATGGCACTGGGATGTTCTGCATCAGGGACCCGGAGCCCGGCCCCAAACTGCAGCGGACTAAACCGGCCAAATCTTTGAAAGTCTCCGTAGAAGGACCCAAAAAGCGCAAACTGCCTCCCGCATCTGAGTCAGGGGCTTACCGGAAAAGCGGGAATAGCTACCATCTGCCGCCGGGCACGGAGCACATCAGTAACGGAGCGGCAGCCTTTAGCGTGAGGGCCAAACCCCGATCTGAAACACAGGGGCAGAGGGAGGACAGGTACAGCAGTGCAGAGTTCACGGGGGTTCACGGAAGTGTCTCATCTCACAGCTCTCTGTCCTACGGCTTCTCGGATGACAAAAAACGGAAAAGTTCAGGATCGAGTTCTGCCTGCGACAAACCCAGTAAAACCTCCAGATCGACAGCACTGGACGGCATCTTCAGGAAAAGCAGCAGTCTGCTGTCGTCCGTCGCTGAAACCCCTCACAGCGCCCCACCCAGACAGGTAAAACTTACATTTACTGACAAAACAAAAATTTACTCACTAAAGAGCTTTTAATTTACACAGATTGTGAATTTTCAGTGCTTAAGGTTTATTTCCTGTGTATTTATGTATGTCTACTTGAAAAAGATTACATGATGACCAATAAAATACAAGCTCTTGATTCCCGTGTTTGCCACCAGCATGCCAGAAAGCATCACTATATTCATAATTTGAATAAATCACAAGCACTCGCCTGGCATTTGACTTGAAGGCAGGGTAGGCAATTTTTTCCTGAAACATTTTTGTTCAGCCCGAATGCAATAATAGGATGTCCTACTTGCCTGTCCAACTTTATTTGCAAACCTCCACACACTCTTGGAGGAGGGTTGGCTTTGAAGATCAGTCTGAAGGGAGGGAGGGATCTTATGCTTTCAGAGCTAATTGGCTATTGCTGTCCCCTTAGAAATTGCTGTACCGTACCTTTGAACTTCAGTCACAAACTTTACATGCTGTGTGTGTGATTCGCAAATCTTGTGTACACAGATATACTAACTCGTCATTTTTTTAGCCCAAGGTACCGCACTGATGCTGTAGGACTTTCTGAGGAGCTCTGGTGGCTCTCTGCACACAGCACCTGGAAACATGAGTGTCTTGAACTCTGTCGACCAGTGTGGACCTTCAGCGCTGTCTGTCCTGCCTTTATCCCACGGCTGCCTCTCTTCTCGCCACAGTTTAGTTCCAGCCTTTGGTTGTTCATTTCCTAAAGCGCTTCTTTGGTTCTGTGCCGCAACCCTCAGCCAGGAGTGTAACAAGAATGATTCTCTCGAAATAGACCTGTTGTTTTCTTCGAAAGAAATAATATTTCACAAACTTCAGTTTCATACAGATTCAGATTTTGTTTTGTCATAACCAGCACACAACAAACACATTTCAGACATTTAGCATTACGCGGACGGAGTTTATTTTCATATAGATGGGGAATCTGTTTTGGACAAACAGAATTTTGTTTATCTCTGATGGAGAAGAACCTTCATGCTCATGTCTGTCTGAAGTGCACTTAATTCATGCCTGAACTACACAAAAGGAGACGTTTCAACTAAGGGAATATTTTGCAGATGCTTTTTGGCACGTCATATTTTTCTAAATTGGATGAATTCAGGGTTTTGAGTATTTTTTTCATGGAATGAACGTCAGGACTCGCACCCCAATTCTAGAGCAACTTTCACCCGTCAGGAGTTTTGTATAATAATTTATCGTTCTTTTCTAACTGACCTGATTAGTCCTTCACATGTTGATCAGAATTTATTTCTATTGCCAGTTTCAAAGTTTAAAGTGTTATAGAAACCCTATTGTTGGAAATTTGTGTACATATCTTTATTATAATTGTTTTTTTTTGTATTTATTGTTAGTGTCTGTCAGAGGTCAAAGGATATAGTGGTTTCTGTTTTCCTTCAGCCGTGTGTAGTCATCAGCCTGGAGATGTTTGTTTAAAGGGTTTAGCATTCCTGTGCTTGCTCTTGTTCAGATGATGTACTCTCAGCTTTTACATGCAGAACCTCAGTCTCCCAAGACTTCTCCAGCAGAGATACAGTTGCAATGAGCCAGTATTGGCAATCAGCACAGTTTTGTAGCCAGAAGGTGGCCAATTTTGTCTTGTAAAGATTAGGTCATTAGGTTCACGTACCTTTTAGTGTTTAAGCACCTGAAATGAAATTAAATGAAGGCCTTCTCACAGAGGAAATGGAGAAATGTTTCATACTATTCACCTGTACGTGATGGCAGGACTTATTCACTGGCAGGAATGGCAGGAATAGTTCACTCAGAAATAAAAAAATACTTCCATCATTTACTCATTCTCATGTCATTCCAAACCTGTGTGACTTTTTTTGCTCCTGAGGAACGCAAAAGAAGATATTTTGATATATGTTGGTAACCAAACAGCAGTGGCACCCATTATCTTCCATTGTATGGACACAAAACCACTGAGACATTTCTCAGAATATCTTATTTTGTGTTCTACAGAAGAAAAAAAGTCGTACAGGTTTGGAAGGACATGAGGGTGAGTAAATGATTAAAAAATTACTTTTTGGGTGAACTACCCCTTTAAAGATGAAGTGCGTCATTTTTTTAGTTCTACGATCCACATAAAATGACAAAACACAGAGTACATTTACTGTTCTTAAAAGTACAGTCTGTAATAAGTTTCCAGAACACACGTCCTGTCACAAAACATTTTAACAGAGAAAGAAATGACACTTTACTTTTAATGATTTCTTTCTATCTTCAGTTTAATGTGTTTCGATTCAAGATGAAGCTGTGCACTTTTGAAAGTTAGACGTGACGAGATTTATAAGCTTTTGCAACTTCAAATTGAAAATTAACTTTGTTTCATCTTGTTTAATCAATGAGAAGGTCTTCATTTTTAGCAAGAATCTTAATATTTAGTGAGGTTGAACTCAGAACTACAGCGTCTGTATAGATCCCTTCTTGCACTTTTTGCTGTTTTTCAGAATTTTAATACTCTTATTTATGAAAGTATTGGATGTATGAATCTATGGGGAAAAATAATCATTTAGAGTTGCTCAATCAACAGCAATCCGACTGTAAACACGTGCCACTCTGTAATGTTGACAAGCCAGTTTGTTTGCTCCGACAGCTTCTTACCGCATTTACATGTTGGATTTTTACCGTGTTGCCTTGCCACCAATGTGAAACTGTCTGTAGGTCAGCCAGCAGAGCTCAAAACCCCGAATCCCTCCCACAACATCCCTTCCAGGGTAAAGTGTTTCCACGTGAAGCCTGCGCTGTAAAGTCTCACGTATGTCCAGACGGTCATGCTTAAGGTCGAGGTCAACCCCAGTTCATTCACAAAGAAGGAAAATGTTGGATGAGGACAGTTTGGATGTTTCCTTAACTGTATCTCCCTCGCATGTTAGTCATTAGAGAGATCTTTTATTCAGTATTGTCAGAATATTATATATATATATATATATATATAATTTTTTCAAAATGGACTCAAGAACTGCAAGTTTTAAAAATACTGAGTGATTCAGAATACCACACTGTAGGCTTTAACTCAATTCTGTGTGTTTTCGCAGGCTGATAAAGAACAGTTATATTGTGGTCTGATTTTGGCTGCTCTTGTAATCGTGGCACTGCGCTCCAGTTCAAAAGGAAGTCAGAAAGAATCCCTTTAGCTGAAAAGTGCGTCAGATTAGAAATGAATGAATGTGATTTATTCAAACTGTTTTGGTTATTTACAATAACACTGCAGAACATTTTTGTTTTGTTTTTTTTTTTTTTTTTTTAAGTTTTGTTTTTTTTTCTACTGTTGTTTTATTCTTTTCAGATTGTTTCTGATAGTCGCCGGGACGTGTTTGATGTTATTTGATGTTCATTTTCAGTCCTGCTGTTTTTTTTCTCGTTTGGTTGTGAATTTGCAGTACGCCATTCACACACCTGATGTTATAAGGAACTCATTACATATGCTGATGTATGTAAATGCATATATTGTTGCGTATGTGTGCATACTAATACTCTGCCATTATTAGTGAATGTTAAAAGAGAAATAATTGTTCATACCCAGCACTGTTCATGAGGTGATGGAGACTGAACCCCTGATGCCTGCCTGGACTTCTCCCCGACACGCGTTTCTTTCATCCATGTTTCAACATGAATCTTCTCCGCTTCTTTTTGACCCAGCCATACAAGTCGTAATTCTAAGGCCTTATTTTTGTACCTGGACTTCTCTTTTAAAAAGTCACTTAGTCTCACATACGAGGTGGTAACAGACATTGATTCCTAAAGCAAGTGTCCACGTTCTTTATACAGTCCGTGTCCTCTTGACCTGTGTGTTCCCAATAATATAGATGTGTATTTTCAGGTTTGATAATATTTTGCATTTCAGCTGTTACAGAAATACATTTTCTTACCTGCTTCCTTGTGTTGTTGATTCGTATGTGCGCCATACAAAGTCATTCTGGGAATGATTTTGTAAAAGCTGGGAAGCTTTTGGACCTGCGAGTGTGAAACCCTGATACTTTTCTAATTAAATGCACGTATGTGACGTAATGTCGTGTGACGTCACAGTGCATCCCGTGACGCCACGGTGACGTTGTGCGGCAAACACGGAGCATGCATGAACTTTTCTGTTAACAGTTTCTGCATTTCTCGTCAGGGTGCAGAACAGACTAGTTTAGAGGAGTTAAAGGGGACTAGTCTCGAAGTTATTCAGTAGTTCATGCACAGTTAAATCGTGCACAAATATCTGGTTAGTGCTCTCGGTTTTTCTGACCCGCAGGTGCAATAAATCCTGCAAATTAAAGTGACATCACCAGCTGGGTAACCAGTAACCTTCATTGGTGTCGTGCATTATGTGGTAATGTACGGTGTGTCTGCACAGGTCTGCGCGCAGCCGTGTCGACGTGCACGAGCAGCGCAGACGCAAGTGCTTCATAAATGAATTTTCGCGCGCGGATCTCGGGGGGACGTTTCCTAGCAACGCCAAGATCCGGCACCTGAGGTCAGGCTGCGTTTCTATTGGTACATTAATAAACTTCACAAAAACATATTTTTTACAAACATATCTGCAAATATTATGAATGCAGCCAAATGTGTACGTATATTAGCATTCGTATTCAAGTCGTTGCATGTAATTGTGTTAGATGTTAATTAAATGCAATGTAATTATAGGGGAGCAAACTTTTCTTCTTTAGGATTTACTTTAGGAAGTCTTTAACGTTTAACAAAGCGTCCTCGTTTGATAAAAATACGGAAGATGATGCAAAATCAACTTTTAATAATAAAACAATCAGTGTTGGTGAAAATGACCTTTAAACAGTTCATGTTCACGCATAAATAGATTTGGACACCATGGCGGTGATTCTCTATAATGCTCTTTGTTATATGCAAGAGAAACTTCATATTTTATGCAAGAGAAAATGCATTTTTTTAATTAGTTTTTGGTTTGATGGTCTGCGCGTTTTATCCGTAGTGATTTCAAACATACTTCATCATTTGCCCAGTCTAAGTTTAGGCGTGTTGGTCAACCAAACTATCGCGTTAGTTATAGTATTAACACTTCAAAGGTTCGAGTCTAAAACCTTTAAGTGACCAGCCCAGATCCTGAACCAATGGGTCACACCACCCTGTCGGATCTTCAGTTTTGCACGGCAGGGCATGTGCCTGTACTGCTGCCGGAGAGAGACTCATGTAAGCGTTTGGAGGCGTAACGAGAGCCCTTATACTCCGACCCGAAGTACCCACCGTGAATTTGCGCGTTATTTCGGTAAGAACGGCGCAAGAAACGTTTGTTTAACTCCGACCGTCTTTCACGAACCGGTTAACGCGTAAAACCATTGCGCTTTCTCCCCGGACGCGGAACAGAAAATGGCGTCACGATGCTCTCGCCGTGCCTGTGCTTTGAGACAGCCTGGTTTCCAGCGGCCGTGCAATTTCACTCGTTTGCGGGCAGTTTGTTAGATATAAGTCACTGTCGGCGGTAACGTTACGCGTCGTTTCATTGTCACGTCCGTCGTACGTAAGTCGGTAGCGACCGCGCAAAGGCGGAAGGCTCTCCAGCGCGGTGCGCAACGAGGAGCAAGGCGCAGCGGTTTGCAACCCGCGTTTGTGCGTTTCGGGGTTTGATCCTGGACGTTTCGGCGTTGTGGGATTGTAAAGTTAACTTTGCGTTGTTGGTTTTGGTTGTTTTCATGCTTTCTCACGGGGGTCGCGCTATGCCGCAGCTCTTTCGCGACTGAAAAGCGCGTTTTGTTTTTCTCCCCCGCAGGTATCTAGTTAGTCGGGTTTCGGTAGTTGTTCGGTTAGTTTAGTTGTTTTGGGCTTCACAGCTAGATTAATAACGGGGGTGGTTCGTGCACAATCAATTGTTTGGTAAAGTGTTCAGTCTGATCTGTCCGATATCCGTTCACACTCGGACACCGCGCAGGAACAAGCGCATCGCTTTACCAAAACCTGAACGCTTGTGTTCACTTGCGCCTTAAAGACATTTAAGAGCCGCTGATCTAATTAAATGCCCTGTGTGACGTAACGTCGACGAGCGCCGGGGTATGTGCCCTGTGACGTCACAGCGCATCGCTGGACGCCGCGGTGACGTCATGCGCCAAATAACTTTTCTGCAGCGGCTCGAAATTGCGTATAGAGCTGAACTTGCAACCATAAAAGTAAAGTATTTTATACACTTGCACAAAGTATTTCATACACTTGCATGTTGTAGGATGTTACGGATACTACTGGGTGGACTTCTCAGTGGTCAGCACTTCTGTGTTAACTTCTGTCTGATTGAAACACCCTTCACAGGGACTTCAGCAACACTGGTGTTCAGATTAGGTGTCGATGAAAATGTTTGTTTTTTAAGAGTAATCGTTTTTAATAAGTTACCTTATGTGTTTTTCAGTACTGAGTATTTGAGCATGTCCTTGTCTCATTAGGAAATAAGCAATGAGGCAAATAAATAAAAGTGTAGTGAAGATAGCCCGATTCAGACAGATGTCATATTTACAAGAACTTATATTTTGATTACACGCTAGAGCTGTAATATTTTGTTTTTATTGTATATATATTTTGGGCAAGTGTGTCTTAACCTGCTTAATAGATTTACTTTGATTTTATTTGTCATTTGTTTATTTATCTGTTATTCATGTTGTATTTTGAGGGTTCAATGTTTAGTTTGTATAATAACAAACAAGTTCCTTCATTTCCATCCATTTTTTTTAAAAAGGTTTAAAAAGTTCGAAACAAAGGTTACACAAATTTGTACTTGACCCGTATACTGATTTAATCTAGTAGTTTAAGTAGATCTGGTGCTGTGATGTAAGAGATGATTTTAGGAAATGCAGTGCAGTTAGTAAACTACGATTCAGTCATTTCTGCTGAATGGAGTAGACATGTTTGATCTGTAATCATGCATTATGCATTATAAATGGTTAAATGTAAATGTAGTGGTGGATTAGCTGTGTGTATTTACATTGCAATGGGCTTTTCATGGTAAATCCTTTAGTTAATCAAAAGCTTGTTTTAGCCCAGACTCCAGTAGAGGGCAGCAGAGCGCACATGATCATACATCTCTGTGAGTCTGTCTGTTTCTGGTTTTGTATCATCTCTGCAGATGCTTTGATTTAATGCCTTTCGTGACACATAGCGGCGTTATTAAGCTGTAGACCGCTGCCGTCAGTGAGTGTATTGATTTGTTTTCTTCACACGGCAGAGACGCCTTTGAGGCGGTTTGGAGATGGAGGAACCCACAAATGAACCTCACACGATCCCAGACAATGAGAAGTCTTGTCAGACCGATGACATCACCGATGAGGCCGTCATGCCTGGACCTGACCAGGCAAGCAGGACGTTTGGTAAGTCTCTGCCTTCTGAATACAGAAAAGGTCCAACTTGGCCTGACCAGTGGGAACTCTGAACTCTGTAGGTCGTATCAGTGAAAGAACATCCACTGAACCGTCCTCGTGGGTGGATGTCATCCAAACAACAGTAAATACATTTCAATAGCAGCCAATCCTCCCTGATCTTTCCTGCCAGCCGGAGGTCAGAGAGGGTCAGAGAAGATTCCAGCCGATTCTTCACCGCCAGCTATTGTTGCTCACTCAGTAGGGATCGCTAGAAACTCTGACCCCTACAGAGGAGAGGTCATACCCGCCCCTTCACTCCACTGCTAGCTGAGAACACATACATACCCTAAATGCATTGACTCACATGCACCAAAACAAGCAATGACTCAAACATGGGGCTGAGCTCAGGCGGGGCTTATGTTGTCTATGCATTTGTTTAGGTGACGATGATTTTAATGTGGAGGAGTTAACAGCAGTAATGGACTCAGGCCTGGACAATTATGTCTTTGGAGGGTTAAAGTTCCTGTGTGTGTGTGTAATAACCGCAATCCTCACCTAGCTGTCCGAGCATTGGCAGGTTTCCGGCTATTCCTGTAGGAAATTCCCTTACACAGCCATAAAACACCTCTAATATAGAGAGTCTCTGAGGGCCGTCCTAAATGATGTGTTGGGCTTTGGTTATAAATCCTCCAACATTCCTGTCATTAATCTCCAGCTCATTTGAGCTTTATCTGCAGCTGCATTCAAGCTTCGTATCACCACAGATGATCGGTTTTCTCTTCCTCGTGTTCGCTAAGAGCTTTTGTCTTGCGCTGTGTGTGAAGTAAATGTTATTAAGGCCATTTTAGAAGTCAAATTATAAATTAAGGTTTCCTTTGTTCCGATTGGTTACTTACCGGCCAAACGGACCAGTCAAAACAGCCAGTCTCAATAATATTTTGGTCTTTGTATCCAAAAGCAAATGAATGTAAATGAGCTTTTTTTGCTGACAGACAAAAAGGTGAGTGAAGAATGTACAAAAACAAATTAAATTACTTCATTAATCAAAAGTCTTTAAATATTGGCATCCATTTAGTAAACAAAGGAGATGCTATCAGGTTTATTTCTCCAGTGGAGATCTGTATTAAATCAAAGGCTTTGTTTCCCAGACAGATGTTTTTGCAGAAATTTTAATCTAGATAGTCACAGACAGGGGACATCAATAATGTAAACTTTAATAAAGTCTCAGCTGAAAAGTCTGTAAATGGGGCGAGATTTGCACTCCAAAACACGCAGACATTACAACAGCAAACTTGAGTCTGGATCTTCATTTGTGGATAATGAGTTTGTGTGGGGATGATTATTCAGAGAGATTCTGTCTGACAGACTGCCAGAATTGTTAATAAGAGAGAAATAAGTCGCATAATAACAACCGCTTGATTAATGGACATAATTTCTCCGTACCTCAACACACAAATAGATAAACCGATCACAGACGCAATATGATATCGTACAATATGTGTAATTACATAACTTATTTTAAAGCTGTAATCCGTAACTTTTGCCTCTCTACCTCCATTTCTGTTTGAAACATAAAATTGCAGGTTACTCTACATACGTTTCTTTACATATGTTGAAGTCAAATGAAGCCAAACTGACATTTCCCAGAAAACTGGACATGCCAGCTCAAATTATAAATCTTTATTATAAACTTACCAATGTGAATCAGGGTACGGTAGCTGTTTTGAACACTGATCTGTCATGTACATGCTCAGTAATTGACTTTTGTGTATTTTGAATCACAAAGTTATGAATTGCTTATCTAAGCTTAAGATAAATATTAGTCAAAAAAATGCTTATTAAAAACAAATAAATGTTTTCACTCTTTAAAACGCTTTTGCTGTATTACAAGATTTAATTGGTGATTGTGTTTAGTCTCTAATGCACGACAGTTTCTCGGGTGAGATTAATATCTATCAATCCATCCATATGTGTTGTATTTAATTATGCAGCGTGTATGAGGATGTAGCCTTCATATACTTCTTTTTAACTGAATTTTGTTGTACTGGTACAGGAAACTTCACAGAAGTTGGAGACCCTCCTCTGCTGCAGAGACCCTTACAAACCTCCAAATCTGGAATCCAGCAGATCATCGAATGCTTCCACACAGGTGCCGCTTCTGTTCTCCACCGTGTCTTTCTTTATGGTCGTGGCAGATTGACCTGGAGTATGATCAGTTTCAGCAGTTTCCTCAAGTGTTGCCTCTAAGTGTTATCACTGCCCTCTTGTGTTGATTTGCAGGTACTGCGCAGTTGAAACACATTCTACTGAAAGAAGTGGACACAATCTTTGAATGCAAACTCTGCCGCAGTCTCTTCCGTGGTCTTCCCAATCTGATCAAACACAAGGAGGTTTATTGTTTCTCCAGACTGCCTGAGCTTGATGGTTAGTAAAACATCAGCTGACGGCTGTAAGTCTGTGTGGTGGTCTTAATGCAGCAATTGTCCACTCTCTCTCTGACACCTTTTCTGCTACTGTACCTTTAAGACTCGTGTTAATGACTTGTTTTGATTGGCCGGTGCCATGACATTCCAGTTTGCTGATCACTGAAAAGGTGATCATATGCAAACAAAGTTTCGTATGATAGTACGAATATAGAATATCAAAGCGCATCACACTCTTTTACCTCAAATCTTGTTTCTCGTTTATATTTAAGAAGGATCTGTTTGTGTCGTAGACTCCTCTGGAGGTGGCAAAAACAGCATCAAAGAGCTTTTGGAGGCCATCTATCCCCGCTCTGTTAATGAATATGTACTGAGATTGGAACCCATTGCTGGTAACCAGAATGCTGTGTACCAGTATCTGTCCAGAGAGAAAGACCTGCCACCTTCATCTCAGAGCCCCAACCACAGCAGCACAGACAGCTGGAATCACCTCCCTTCAGACAGCCAGGAGCCAAACACTGAGGAGATCACCATGAACGAAGAAGAGGAAGATTGTGTTGTGGAAGAGGAGGAAGAGAGTGCGAACAAAGAAGATGAAGATGTTGTGGAATCTGAGGAGCATCAAGACACTCAACTGTCTTCTGAGGAAAGACCAGAAGAAGCAGGTGTTAAAGACTCCGCCCCCAGCAAATGCCTCCTCTGCAACAGAACCTACAAGATTCGAGGTCATCTTCAGAGGCACCTCCGAGCTGTTCACAACATCGTCACCTCCGCCTCTGCTGAACCTACATCAGACTCAAAGAAAACAGCTAATGAAAAGAACCCAGAGTGTCCAGATGCTAATACCAGCTCATCGAGTGATTCTCAGAGTCAGGGAGCCCCAGAGAGGAGAACAAGGTCCCGTGGAAGCCTGTATTCTCAGAGGGCTTTGACTTTAAGGCACGTTACTGTAAACTCTGCAGACGGACGTTCAGCTCGGAGCAGAACCTGGTCAAGCACATGGAGCTCCACACAGATAATGGCACCGAGTTTTTTGTCAGGTTTTACTGCTGTCCGCTCTGTTCCTACAAGACTCGTCGCAAGAGAGACGTGATGAGACATCTCTCTGATTTCCACAAGAAGGAGTCCTCCTACCTGAACAGGATCTCTCAGTCGCTGGACAGAAGTGCCATCAAGAAACCTGCTGAGGCCTGGCTCAACAAAGAAGAGGCCAAAATCCAATATCGCCATGAAGCGAAGCCCCACGACAACTATAGTTCTCCGTATCGGACACGCAGAAATGTCAATCCTTCAAAGGCGCCTCACAGAACAGCCATCAGTCAGAAGCGGCGCAGTGAGGACGTGAGTGATGGCACGACACTGAAGCGCAACAGGGCAGGAAACACAGTCATGAAATGGCGGCACGTCTGCAGCGTCTGTGGCATGAGCTTTAAAAAGCGAAGGTTTCTAGGATCACACATGACAAGCCACCAGAAAACTGCAGGCAGAAGACCAACAGGTGTGCAAACAAGGTCGAAGGTCGTGCTATGGTGAGTATTTGCATCACAATGTCATATAGACACGCTTTCTTCTAAAACCTAGTGAACAGCCTTGCCGTATTTTTACACAGGTAGCTACCTACTATGGTAGCATCGAAACTGAAGCGGAACTTCTACACAAACATTTTGGGTTGTTAGTCAGTTTTTAATCTGTTTTTTAATGCTTTAAAGTCCAAACTGTAAGTTTATAATAATGATTTATAATTTCAGCTTCCAGGTATGATTTCCAGGTAAATGTCACTTTGGCTTCATTTGACTGCAATATATGTGAAGCAAAGTACATAAAGTAACCTGGAGCTTTCTGTTTCAAACAGAGATGGTGGCAGAGAGGCGAAAGTTATGGATGTAGTAGTAAATATTTTTGTCCTCATTTTTCTAAATGAGTTAAATTAAAATTAAATTAAATGAGTTTTTTTGCAACAGATTGCATTATGGGATTGCCGTTTCTGTAAAGCATTTATGTGATACTGCCTTTGAATTTGACTAAAATGGGAATTCTTAAAGATGCCACAATATTGCTGCCTTTATGGGACAGCCTTTGAGTTTGGAGCACATGATGAATTAGATGCTGTCTAGATAGGGAACTCGCTAGATTTTGGAATGGAGCATTTGTGTGCCCAATCGTTTCGCGTTGCAGAATGTCTCTGCTGTGACTAATAAATAAACTCAGATGCCACAGTAAACAGGATGTGCTTTATTACACACTGTGTTGTGCCAAGATAGAGGAAGTGTGTTTTGATTGGTGGATTGTTGCGACAGCGTTGTGGTTAATAAATGAGAGAAATCCCAGGAGGACTTCCTGCACTGGAGTATGAAATATGGAAGCCACAGCAAGGCCCCGGAAATTAGGTCGCCCTGGTCTCACCTCAAGGTTTAAACAGCCCCTGGGGTGCCCCGGTTGAGCAGCGAGGGCTGAGTTTTTGGGGATTCTTTTAAGAAGCAATTAAACTGTCTCTCCTGTGTCCTTGGAAACAGTTCTTGGCTCAGCCAGGCGGTTGTAATCGCGCTGCTCTGTCACAAGACACGAGATACTCTCTGATCAAATAAAGGGTGACAGAATTCCTCTGGGTGTCCATGTCCACCTCTGATGTTCCCTCATCACTGACCTGTTTATTTCCTCTCATGCTCTGTCACCGTCACAGTTAGCATTTGACTGGTTTCTCTGGGTCTGAGGCTTCATACGGCTAATATGACAAAACACAGAGGCTGGATTGCTGCTTTGCCAGTCGACTGTCAGCAGAGTTACTTAAAAAGGTACAAATAAGGCTGCGTTATATTGTGAGCAGGCATAGCTAACAAGTTTCGTTAGGCACAGTATAAAGTTGGCCTAAGATGCCCTACTGACCTTATAAAACAGTTTTTAATATAAAACAATTTTAAGGATTTCTCTTTTTTTAAGCAGTTAATTAAGTGGCATCCTTCTGTTAGAAGATTTAGTTCCTGACATTATGTTGCTAGGCAACAGAAATGTTCCCCTTGTGTTTAGCAGTGAATGGGTGTGTTGTATAATAGCTGTTACTATACGGTGTATTATAACACAGTTGGAACCTTGTGTTGACCAATTGGCATCCAGGACCAGAACTATCCGTTTACTATGCATATATATGTAAGGTGTGTTAAAAATGGATGACAAAACTGTTAATAAACTAGTTGGATATTATTGTTTCCACTTCAAAACGATGGTATTGCCTTGTTATTGTCCTGTAACTCTGTCTCTTTTCCTTAGATTCTCTCTGACAACAAACTGGATATGCAGCTATGCTGAAAAGATGGACATTTCTAAACAGTGCCATCCAATAACCAGACAATGATGTATGTAAAGGATTTGGTTGAACTGTGAGTAGTTATGACAAACCTACAGGAGTTTGCGTGTCTTGGATGTTCCACTGGTTTAAAACCCAACATGTATTTTGCACAGATGTATGTGGCTCTAACATGATACTTTCTAACCATTTTAAATACAAGAGGAAGTGTATATGATTCACTGCTGCTATCAGTTTTTGGCCAAAGGACTTCTTCAGGATTTTGTCTAAAATGGAAAGGGCCCGAGGCGGAGCCGTGAGGCACACACATTTTCACTGAGAGAGCGCACTGAACTGCTGTAGTCATGCAACTAAACGTTGACAACAGACTCATTGGTATTCAGTCTAAACGTATGGGGTAAAATCTGTGAGTCTTTCTGTTCTATTAGTATGAAACAGCAGACACAGTCTGAGATTTAGAGAACCTCTGAAACACAAATCGGAGTAATGTTAAAGAAACACTAGCATGTACTCTGAGGAATATGACCAGTTTTCTGTTTCATAACCTGCAGGTCAATGATAAACACATCTTTTTTATTTGTCCCACTGCAGTTCTTTGATACAATCTTGTTATCAATTTGTCTTCATACCGTTTATTTATTATACTCTTCTCTCTTCATTTGTCTGTGAACGTTTTAACAAAACAAAAACATTTTCTGTGTTATTAGCATGTGCACATTTAAATCATGAACTTCCTGTTTCTGCCTTTTGAAGTCAGTAGCAGTTTTATTTCTTATATGAATTGTATACACCACAAATAAAATAGTTTAAATCATTGTCAGGAATTTGTTTACAGGCAAGTTCTTGTTTAAACTAAAACACGTTTACAATAAAATCCTCATGCATTAGATTAGGTAGATAGGATGCTGACAGGTGGTCCGTTTATGACATATGCTTGGAAGAGAGGGCCCGAAATATTTAACTGTTTAGGTGATTTTGGATAATAAATAGTTATATTAGAGGTGGAAAAGATCTAAGATTTTACTACATTATTAAGTCTTTTGTGTATTATTTGGAGAATATTAAGTAAATAGGTTCAGTTTTGTGGATGGTACATTAATTCAGTTGTTTCAGATCCTGCGGTCCTGAAGATGACGCCAGGTATGGTCACGGGTTCAATTCCCAGGAAGTGTGCAAACTGATAAAATGTCCCCTTTTAATAATTAATAGTAGTTATTAAAAGGTTAGAGCATTAGCTACTTTATATCTCCGGGGGAACTACAGTAAATAATTTAGGTCATAATGGTTCAGCTGAGAGATATGGTTGCGAGAATCAGACAGATTTTTTCTTTCAATCGCTAGAGGGCAGTAGCGCACTTACAAATGATGTGATGCATCCACAATCTATACGTGACAATTTATCCAACATTATAGAAAAATCAGTTCTGTAGTTTGCAAATGTAGCTCGACCTCAAAAGTTCAGCCTCAGATAATCAGCTGTGACTTTGGCTAATGGCGGGTGGGGCATCCATGGTGTCCAAAATAATGCTTTAATATGGCAGATTTGGGCATGTTTGGCACTATATAAGGTTTGCATTGCATACTGACTAACTCAGTGGTTAATGTATGTGTCCATTGTGTTTCAGTGTAAGTTTATATTGATACGTCACTGAATGAACTTTACATTCATGTCTGATTTGTGTGTTAATTCAGTTTCTATAGCATTAGACTTTATTAATTCCATAAATTGAACTGTACAGTGCACCAATAATCTAAAATATACATTGTTAATATCACATACATTACTGCAGTAATTGCCTCCATTATTGAGTCAGTTAAACGTGTTTTAGGAGAAAATTCCTTCAGTCATTTTGACGAAATGATCTTACGTCTGGTGCTCTGAAATGAGAGCGTGTATGATTTATACATGTGTGTGTGTGTGTGTGTGTGAGAGAAAGAGAGAGAGAGAGAGAGTGTTTGGGAGAGAGAGATACAGAGAGAGAGAGAGAGTGTGTGTGAGAGAGAGATACAGAGAGAGAGAGAGAGAGAGTGTGTGTGAGAGAGAGATACAGAGAGAGAGAGAGAGAGTGTGTGTGAGAGAGATACAGAGAGAGAGTGTGTGTGTGAGAGAGAGATACAGAGAGAGAGAGGGTGTGTGTGTGAGAGAGAGATACAGAGAGAGAGAGAGAGAGAGAGTGTGTGAGAGAGAGATACAGAGAGAGAGAGAGAGTGTGTGTGTGTGTGTGAGATACAGAGAGAGAGAGAGAGTGTGTGAGAGAGAGAGATACAGAGAGAGATAGAAAGGGAGAAAGAGAGAGAGAGAAAGAGAGACCAGAGAGAGAGAGAGAGAGAGTGTGTGTGAGAGAGATACAGAGAGAGAGAGAGAGAGTGAGTGTGTGTGAGAGAGAGATACAGAGAGAGAGAGAGGGTGTGTGTGTGAGAGAGAAAGAGAGACCCAGAGAGAGAGAGAGTGTGTGGGAGAAAGATACAGAGAGAGAGAGATAGAGAGAGAATGGGAGAGAGAGAGAGAGAGAGAATGGGAGAGAGAGAGAGAGAGAGTGAGAGAGAGAGAGAGAGAGAGATAGAGAGAGAGAGAATGGGAGAGAGAGAGAGAGAGAGAGAGAGATACAGAGAGAGAGAGAGAGAGAGAGGGAGAGAGAATGGGAGAGAGAGAGAGAGAGAGAGAGACAGAGAGAGAGAGAGAGAGAATGGGAGAGAGACAGAGAGAGAGAGAGTGGGAGAGAGAGCATTCACAGTCGCAGGGAGGAATTTTGGTGATGTCTTCTGCACGCGCTTTTCAATTTCAGCAGCACCGAACAGCATCTGAGAGCAGACGAGAGGTGAGAGCCGCACAACACCCAATAAACATGTTATTAACATTACAACACTGCTTTCACTTCTCAATCAATGCTCATCTTCAGATCAGTCTGTTTTCATAATGTTGCGTGTGAGTATTCAAACTATTCTCATCTGTATGATTAGAAATAGCGCACAGTTTGGGATGCATTTAACGTCACAATGATTATGATGAGCTTTAATTTTAATTGACCTCAACTCGACAGAAACGCTACAGTTGTTTGGTTTTATTCCGGTGTAATTGCATGCATTATAAGATTGCTGTGTTCATTTGTTGTGGCATTGGCACTTTTCTGTGTCGGGGGCATTAGTTGTGAGAGCTGGCTTTGGTGATCAATCAAAAGAAATGAAGGGGCATTAAGACGACGTGGTGAGAGAGTTTGCAAATCGTTGCATTGCGTTGCATGAATGAAATGTGCGTAAATGCCTGCGCACGGTGCAATGCTCTCACAGGTTTGGGTTTTCTGCCTTCAACATCACGAATGCGCACAATGCGAGTTAGTGAGTTTGCATCACGTCCATGTCTTTGATTTGCGCATTGCATGATTATGAGTGCGAGTTTCAGACGAAAAACTCCCACCGGTGCGCGATTTTGGGAGCTAAGGGTTATTTTTCCAACAACAGTTGCGAGAGACGAACAGAAAGAAGAGAGAGAGAGATGGAGAGAGAGAGAGCTCAATCACTTTTTTCAGCAGAGCCGTGGATTCCCAAGAGAAAAAGCCTCCTCTTGGAGGAAATATAATAGGATCTCCAGAAGAAGAGGCTCTGCTTGACACATACCGATTCCTGTGAATTAAAAAGAGAAATGGGACACTGCGCCTCCGAGGGTAATAACTCCACCTCACTGTCTCTGATATAACGATGGAAAAGAGGGAAGACCGAGCTATTACCCACAGATTAACTCATGCAAACGGGTGCAATATTAGACCCCGAACAAATCCATCTATGCCCATGTATTAACACGCATTAAAACGCGCACGGCACGGCGCCACCGACTGGAGACGCGCCGGTCCTTTCCAAATATAATGCTGTTGTAGGTGCCGTAAATGTCACGGAAAAGGGGACAGTCTTCCTGCGTAGAGTACCTACGTTATATGGGAATATCGGTGCCATTTGTACCACACGACAGGGGAGCGGGTTTATTTGGACTTCCTCCGCGGCCCCGCTCGTTCCTGCGCGTCGTGAGGCGCTCTTGGCGCACGGAGGCGGCAGATTGCGCGGCGTGCCTCTTGGAAGCGCAACGGTGTGCGTAACGGAGCTTGTTGCGTGTAGTGAAGTCATGGCCGTCCATTCAACAGCACGATTGTGCGGCAATGTTGAACCCTCTGCACAGTGCAGCAATTACTAATGTATTTAAAACAGGCAACAGCGTCTCATTCATGCCCGCAATGTATTAGATCCAGTCTGGCAGGGGCATATTAAGGGGTGTTATAAGTACTAAGCAGTCTTTACTGTGCATTATGTTTTCATGCTGATTATAGTTTTGATTTATAGTATTGGTCATTAGGCATAGCATTAAAATAACCATCAGCCGACATTTCTCTATCTGCCCATCCCTGGACAAATGTGATTCAGTATGTCATAACTCACCTTGATTTACCTCCATCCTACTCCAGTCCATAAAACTGAGCTATAAAAACACCCAGACAGCTCCAGGGTTCACAAATAGACACATTTTCACTCCGTGCGAAATGTCGTTTTGTTGTTTGGCTGCCTATGCAAATGTGAGCAAAGACGGCCTTGTTTTTTTTACTCAGTGAGGCAGAAATGAACGACCGCACGGAGCTCCAAATGAGTGTGATGCAATTTCCTTCTCGTCTTTGATGAGTTTGCTTTGTTTCTCGCATATATTGTGCTTGGTGTTTAATTCCTCACTGTCAGCCACTCATACTGTGTTTCTTTCTTTAGAGTCCTCTGAAGATGTGACGTTCTGGAGCTTGATGTTGAATGGCACTTCTTCACTCTTCATCTGACGCTTTATCATCTCCTCTCCTCGTGTCTCCTGCTACCGGTCGTATGACATGCGCTCCACACGTTCTCAGCCTTTGAAAATCCCTGTGACCAAACCTTAGCTGCTCAGGAAGTTTAACTTCAGTACTGAGATCATGGGCACATGCGTTACCACTCACTTTATGCCCCAGTAACCCTCAACTGTCTGGATTTTTGGACCTACACTTCCTCACGCTGTCCATTATTGTCCCATGGATATGGATCCTTTACATCTAACCCGGACACAATACCAACTTCTCCTCTTCTTTTGCTACTGGCTGCCAGTTTCCCTCCAGCGCGTGGAGACGCCTCCCTTGGAATACGCCCATTCCATTCGTCTGGATGGTGACATTATCTTGGGCGGCCTGTTCCCCGTTCACGCCCGGGGCGAGCGTGGGGTTCCCTGCGGGGAGTTAAAAAAAGAGAAGGGTATTCACAGACTGGAGGCCATGCTGTTTGCCATCGATCTCATCAATAAAGACCCAGAACTGCTGCCCAACGTGACACTGGGTGCTCGTATCCTGGACACCTGCTCGCGGGACACCTACGCCCTCGAGCAGTCACTTACCTTTGTGCAAGCTCTCATTGAGCGTGATGGCTCGGATGTACGTTGTGCCAATGGAGATCTGCCCATATTCGCCAAGCCTGATAAAATCGTCGGGGTCATTGGAGCAGCTGCAAGCTCGGTCTCCATCATGGTTGCCAACATCTTGAGGCTTTTTAAGGTAAGCAGGTTCACAAAAGTGCTTAACTTTGACCTTCTAGGGAATGGCTCTCCAACAAGATCCAGAGACCTGCAGAGTTTAACTCCAACCCTAATGAATCATACATGAACCAGCAGGTCTGTGGAACTGCTAGAAACCTCCAGGCAGGTGTGTTGGAGTAGGCTGGAACTAAACTCTGCAGGTCTGTGGACCTCCAGGAACATGGATTGGACACCGCTGTTCTAGGGTCTGGTATTGGGGTGCATCTAATAGCTGGTGATGGGCTGGGAACAGAAGGGTTGTTAAGGCAACCATACAACAGAAATCAGTTTATATTCCACTGCAGGCTGTGTTTTTGTCTCTAACATTGTGATGGCTTTTAGGGTAAGCAGACTCATGCAGGGGCCTTATCTTGCCCATCTGGGCCTGAGATTGGATATACCTTTTTGGGGTTGTGAACAGTAGTTGTTGTGTAGTGGTTAACCATCTGTGGTGCCGTCTGCTTGACATTGGTTCTAATTGTTAATCGATAAATGTGTGTGCTTGCTAATTCTAAGTCTTAAAACATGTTTTTTTCCCTCATTGTTCTGGAAAGATACACTCTCATAACCACGGCTGACCCCAGGATGACTCTCCGCTGACTACATTTGTTTAAAATATGTTGTGACAGGGCGTGTGTGTATGTTAGCCTGATATACTCTCAAAGCAGGATGTTTTCGGGCTGAAGGCAGAGAAATGTTGACCAAACTCCATTACAGGCTAAATGTACGTCTCTCTGCCCAGCAGGGAGATCGTTGTGTCTGACTAATACCACAGTGAAAAGTACTCCGGCATTTTGCTATGCTTGTCGCTGGAAATTAGGAGACGCAGAGGTTTTTTGTTGTCGTTATTTATGGATGTAAACAGCTAAAATTCAACAGCAACAACGTGCTACAATCTAGTCATTTCTGCAAGAACCCTGCCTTGCTTGAACCCTGACTGTTAAAATGAGCTACAGAAGTTATTATATATATAATATAATTATTAAAGATAATAACTTTAGTATACATTATAATTAAAGTTAATATATGTGTGTGTCTAAAATATAAATATATATAATATATAATAAATATAAATATATAATACAGTTAACTACTTACTAGTATAGCAATATTGAACTTTATGCTTTTATTTGTTCAGTTCATTTTCTTGTCATTGTGTAAAGAATTAATATAATTACTCCAGCTATTACTACAGTGCTTGAAGTTGATCAGAGCATAAGCTTGGAGTCTGGTTGATCCTTTAATAGAATTATTTCCTAAATTACAACACAAGCAAATTGTTTCATTTTACGTCACAGGTGCAAATAGAGCGAATGAACAACAGAGACTGTCCGTTGAAAATGGCCTCTCGACTACAATAGATTTTTCTCATCAGTCATGTTTTAACAAGTGGTTTAAATAGCACTTCTGACCAGCCACTCATCTCAGTCGTCATAGGAACCGCTCGTGAGCATCCAGTGGCAATTAACAACACAATGTTAATGAGTGCCGCTACTGTGTAGCCGACCCCATTTGACTGACTGATGCTGACGCGTGTGCTGAGTGACCCATTCGTAGTAAATGACGCATGTCACATATTGTGAGCGTAAATTCCACAACAGCATGTCAGCTGCTGCATTGATGAAGAGAGCGCGCTAAACATGATTAGAAAAGATGTGTTGGGTGTTATGCATGTCGGCCTAAATGTGTGAAATAATGCATGCATGTTTGTATGTATGTAACAGGAGATGGATGCTTAAAGAGGCCCGTGAAGTTTCTCTCCCCTGTTGATGTATTTCCTGTTAAACAAGAGGTTTAGACGTGACATATTTTGGGGCTTGTACTTTTTTTAATAATAGCCAACAGCCTTCATTTTGATTTTTCAAATTGTGTATGCGCTTCTGCTGACAAGGCTAGCCATCGGTATTTTTAATTTTGTCTACTTGTACACTAGTTTATAGGTGACTTGGAAGCTAACACACAAAATTGGAGTTTTGTGGCTTTTGCTTCGTTGTGTATTGTGAGTCGTGAAAGCAGCATTTAAATCAAGCTGAAAACGAAATGATCTTAGTCAGCACATCTGCTACCTGCCATGGTAACATTTACTCAGTTAACCACCAAAACTAGTATATATAGCCTGTGAGTGAAAGCAGACCTCCTAATATTGTCAAGCACTTATTTGAGTCTTCAGATGCCTCCCCTGCTAACAGGGAACATTCTCTTAAACTGCTCTCAAAGTTATCAAAAAGTTCTTGCAGTAACATTAGTAGAACGTTTTTTCCTGTTGTATATCATAAATCAGAAATGTTATTCTTAAGTTGTTTGTGGAATGTTTTAAGAACGTTCCAGAATTTAAAATGTTTAAATAACATTCTTATAGTCAAGCAATAACGTTAATAAAACATCTAAAAAAGTGGACATATTGAATGTTCCTAGATCTTTCAAAACAACATTATTAACGTTTTTGTTACTTAATGGAAACATTGGGGAAATGTTCTTAGAGCCTGAAATTGTTAGCTGGGTCTGTGACTGAGAACAGAGGCTGGGTGTTGTCGTGTAGTGAATATGAGATGGGGCAGGCGGGTTTCCTGCCAGAAACTCTGTTTGGGTAATAGCGATGGCATTAGCATGCCTCGTGCAGCGAGAGGAGGGCCACAGGCTGTGAGTGGCCTTATTTTCATTCCTCTGGCGGCCGCGCACACTGCAGGTGCAATTCAGATGCAATTCACTGGGGAGGTGATTTATCTGGGCAACCCTGCAGTCGAGGTCTTACCACTTGAAATGTCTGAGTGCTATGACGTTCCTGCACTTGCTGTTTTGAGTGGCAAAGGAAGGATTCACACACAAACTCGCACCCTTTATAAATGCACTCCAAGTTTTGCACCCCGAGTTCCAGACTCTGACCAGTCTGACTGAATCAGACAAGCTTTAATCTGATGGACCAGTTTTACGTAACGTCTGTGAGAAAGGGTAAACTGTTTCTTTGATTATAAGTTTATCAATTTATTGTTTAGATAAGAAAATCTTCTAAAGATACAAGATATTTTTAACTAGATATGCATGGCGTAAATGGCTCATTCCGCTTGTTATGTCTGTGTAATGATTCACACTTATGGGTGAATAAAATTACTGTTTGCATTTTACTGCATTTTCTGCTGTTTATAGAGGCTGTCAGTCCGTCTAATTCAGAGAAACCTAAACAAGCAGTGATTGGTCAATTTACATCACTTGTCAGTCAGACAGGCTCCTCCTCTGTAAGGAGTCAGAATAAGCTGCAATGTGGACCAGACTTCATGCCAGTGGTCAAAGATGGTGGTGGGACAGTCAGTCTGGTTGTTAATTGAGACACTTGTAAGGCTTTTATGAACCTTAAACACCTTTAAACAACACGTCCCTGTTGTCTGTGATTACTTATTTAGTAATATTTAATGAAATTACTTTTATTGCCAGACAATGCACATACATATTCATGAATGTGATCTCTAACGCTCCATGTTCATTGCGCATTCCGATTGAACTTCTCCGAGACACTTTCAAGACAGACTGAAATAATAATGATTTTGTGTGGGCTGTAGCCGTCAATCATTTGTAATACAAAAAGCTTTCGTGAGTGCGATTTGTGTTGCAGCTCTGAGGGCATCTGCATCACGATCATACACCAATTAAACATAATAAACCTGTTTGTGTTTTGACGATAAGAGCAGAGGAAGGTTTCCCTGGTCGGTTTATTGATTTGCATGTCAGCCCCTTTTTTTGTTACAGAATGAGCTGATTTGTGGTGATTAGAAGAGTTTTGTTGTTTGTGTAAACTCACTCACAGATTGTTTTGTTATTGTTGTGCTTTTCTTTGTGCAGAACAAACATCCATCACTGTATCACGACAGATTGTGCTAACGCTGCTGAAGATAACTTCTAGCAAGACTAATTTTATCTTAGTACATAGTAATGACAAGTAGGAGCTGCACTGCTAACAGGGAATGTTTTCAGAATGTTGGCTAACATTCCCTGAAGGTTCTCTCAATGTTATCAGAAAGTTACTGCAGTAATGTTAGTAGAACATTTATAATCTTCTACTAAGATTTATAATTTATTTTATAATCAAACAAAAACGTTGAAAGAAAGTCTGAAAACTGCATGTATTCCTACATTTTTAGAACATTAGAAATAACATAAAATAACAATATTTTGGTTACATAATGGAAATGTTAGGGAAACGTTCTTATAACCTAAAATTGTTAGCTGGGTGAGTGGTTTTTGGATGGTGGTAAATATGTTTGGATCAACAGAACATCCATTTTAATTTGTTAAAATGAAAACCTTTGTGCCTCTGAAGGCTGGAGTTAGTTTCTTTTGAAAGCACACAAGCTTTGAGATGATTTGTTGGTAGGAACATGTTGCTTGTTCATTCATTCGCAGACATTTTCACAGTCAACGTGAATTTTTTGTCCATTCGTAAGAAAACAAAACTGCGAACTGACAGCTTCATGTTGAGAGCTTTTGGCAAGTGTAAATGTTTTAAAATTTGATCTGCGTCTCAGTCTAAAGTTAAGGAGAAACTCAGTAATGTCGCATTTCGGCGCGAACAGCCTGCGAATTATAAATCGATTTTGTGCTTCATTACTCCAGAAAGACAACAATTAGATCAAAATGTAATTAAGCAACAGATGCACATTATGTTGGGCTGAGTCAGAAAGAACATTATCATTAGTTTCTGTGTGTTTATGGAAAGGTCAGAACCGGCAGCACTCTTCCGTGGCTTATTTAGGCCATGAAATAAACCAGCGTATAAATCAGCCGCCTGGCACTGCGCTGTAATGGATTGTGTAATGAAGTTGGCATTTTCATAATGTTTTTTTGGTTTGTTTTTTCTTTTATTGAACCAGCGCTCTTAAGTTAATTCCACCAGATGGGATTTCTTGAGTGTTGAAAATGACTGGCATTGATGCTCCTCAACACACAAGCCGATAAACCTTTGCTCCTCCTTAAAAATATTCAGTTGGAGCTTGACAGCCTCCGTCTGTGTGTGGCTGAGCTACACGTGTGCAACAATGCAGGTCTGTTGCTCTGTATGTGGCGGGGTAGTGTGGTATTCTTCTGTTTGTATTGCTGAATGTTTCTTCATCGATCTCACAAGTAAACATTGTCCAGCAGTCTTACCAATAAATATCCACACGTATAAACACGTTGGATAAATGTTAAACCTTCTGCTGTTGACATAATATCTACCGTCATCATAGCTTACAATTTTCGGTTGTAAGAATGTTTCCCTAATGTTTCCATTAAATAACAAAAATGTAAAAAATGTTATGTTCTAGGAATGGTCAAAACGTTTAGTTTTTATTTGTTGTATTAACATTTTTTTTAAATGTTCCTCTAACAACTTAAGAATATTGTTTTTGATATATGATATATAATGTTAAAAAAGTTCTACTAATGTTACTCCAAGAATGTTTTTTGAGAATGTAAGCCAACGTACTGAGAACATTCCCTGTTCATTATTCCCCTAGTGTAAGAAAAAGCATTGGATGGGGCCCTCAGAGGCCTCAGTCTCAGACGCAGCCTGTGGTGACAGAGTTTAACACAAGGTTCAGGTTGAAGAGCAGAGAGGCTCTCGAATGCTTTGTTGGCGTGGAAACAATGTGAGGATGAGAGAGGATGAGTGAAGATGAGAGAGGATGAGTGGGTGAGGGGCCACTGGTGCCACTTAACCATTCGGCATTGATTTCCTCCATGAGAAGAATTAAGAGCGTGATAATGGACCTGGAGCACAAAAAACCCTGAACTGAAGAAATCTCATTAGAGAGCCACACACACACAATAATCACACAGGCGAGGTAAACACAGCAATAATACAAAATATTTCTACTGACTCTTTCTGGTGTTAGCAGGAATTATTGGTTCTGCGTTTACATTCATGCATTCAGCACATGCTTTTACCCACAGCAACTTACAGTGCATTCACGTAATTCATTTTATCAGTACATGTTCTGTGGGAATCAAACCCACAACCTTTGCGATGCTGTTGCAGTGCTGTACCAGCTGAGCTGCAGGAACGCTACACAGCTTTGTCTTACGTTTATAAATGAGCAGTGTTGGCCAATAACTAACTACAACTAGCTAAACTAACTTTTTCAGTTGTGTGACAGTATAGCTGTATAAACTTTTTAATGAGTAATTGATTTAGCAATTCAAACGGTTGGTCAGCTAGAATGGTTTTTCTGATAAAACTGGCAGACAATGAGGTGCTACTAGTGAAGTTTGTTAAGGAAGCTGGTGACTTGCAATGCTAGTCTTTGTGACGCTTGTCCTGTGATACTGCAACAAAATGCACGCACACACACACAGATGCATTACTGTATCTTTGTGTGAGGAACTCCTTCAGCAGTAATTATATTTGACTGCGCGGTGTGTACTTGAACACCCGTTTGGAACAGTGGCTGTGAAGCACTCTAGAGTCTGTTTTGACTGAGAGTAACGCGGTACCCGCCCACAGTAAAACCCGCCGGGATGAGGCAGATGAGTGTGAAATCTGCTGCTCGGCTGAAAATGACTTCGCGAGTGAAAGTGCTGGAGGAGTCCGCGAGAGACTCTCGGTAAACAACACTGTCACAGAACGGTCACGTGTGGACCGAGGAGCCAGAAATGAAGTCTCATTTTTGATTTATGGGTCAGGACAGACTCCACGCCAGCCTGGATTTTAATCTGTGTTCCTCCTTTAGATGCTTTGAGAACTTCCTGTAAATTTTTCATTGGTTTTGTTGCTTTTTGGATGAATTTCAAGTCTTGTGTATTTCACTATCTTATATTTTGACGCAGTTGCTTTGGCGGGAATGCCGCAGAGCGTGCAAGCGCATCAGAGCCATTTGTGCAGGAGAGTCCTGAAATATTGATTCAAATATACTTGCAGGACAGTTTTCGCATTGCTGGACGATTTTGCATTGAGTATGAAGGCATCTGTACGTCAGCACATTTGCTTTGTGATTTCACAGGTAGTAAGTCACAGATAAGCAATGGATTGTAGCGTGAATGTTTGCTCTGTCGCTTTAAGAACCGTACATCATACAGTATAATGTTAAAAATAACAAGATTCATAATAACATGTACATGACCTGCTTGTCACAGAAATGCTTCCTATACCTACCCCACACTCTTTTCTCTCTCTCTCTCTCTCTCTCTCTCTCTCTCTCTCTTTCTCTCTTTCTTTCTTTCTTTCTTTCTTTTTTTCTTTCTTTCTTTCTTTCTTTTTCTTTCTTTCTTTTTCTCTCTCTACCCCCCCTTTCTTTCTTTCTTTCTTTCTTTTTCTCTCCCCCCTCTCTATCTCTTTCTTTCTTTCTCTCTCTCTTTTTCTTTCTTTCTTTCTTTCTTTCTTTCTTTCTTTCTTTCTTTCTTTCTTTCTTTCTTTCTTTCTTTCTTTCTTTCTCTCTCTCTCTCTCTCTCTCTCCCTCTCTCTCTCTGTATCTGTCTCTCTCCCCCCTCTCCCCCCTCTCTCACCTCCTCTCACATCACTTGAATGATAATATGGGCTTCTCTCTCACTGTCTGTCAGTGTGGGTCCAGGCTGCAGGTGACGGGTACAGCCGTTTATGTGACCTGACAGTGTGGCTTGTCTCTCTGTCTGGTCAGCAGTGAAGAGGGTGTCAATCATGGTGGCGTGAACTGAAGCGCTCTTCAGTCTGCCTCATGGGAGGGGTTCAAGCACTTTATAAGGCCGATCACATTATTGAAGGCATGAAGGAAACATTTGCACAGGGGAGCGGGTCGCCCACCTCCTCACCGAGCTGCGAATACTTCACTTGCTGTTATAGATTCAGTGCTTAAGCCTGGCAGTCCTTCAGTGAGTAATTAAAGAATGAAATGCAGGCGGTCGATGTGCATAACAAATCAATATTAATCAATACTTCACCTGGCATTAACTATTTAATTTACCCTCGGTTATATAGATTTTCCTTTGTCGAGTGAGTTTGGATTGTCAATTAAAGCTGCAGTCCACAATGTGTGTCTCTCTACTGCCATCTCTGTTTGAAATATGAAACTGCAGGTTACTTTACATACATTTCTTTACATATGTGAAGTCAAATGAAGCCAAACTGAAGCCAAACTCTAATTATAAATCATCGTTATAAATTTACCACTGTGAATCGGGGTAAGATATCAATAATATCAATAAGAAAATCCGTAACTGTCCAACTGCCAAAAATCCAATTTTTTAGCCAAAAAAGTTACAGATTACAGCTTTAAGGGCAGGTATTTAAAGCTCTTTCTTGTTCAATCAAATTTTTATAGACAAATATTGTCCCTCCCTCTAATACCAACTTCCTGTTTCCATAGAAACTAAATCAACACAGAAAGGAAAACTGAGGTCTATAAATGAATGAGATGAGATGGCTTAGGGGTTAATCCATAGAGAGCTGAATGAAACGGTTTCTGTCTGGTTTTAAATGTAAACCTTCCCTGGATCTTCGAGAATATTTGACCTTCTTTGGTATCAACTGGCTCTTACTCAAAAATATGGTAATAAGAACATTTTCACAAATGTGGATTTTGCCATCCCACATGATATTTAGAGTCGAGTATCTTGTCGTGTGCTAATATGTAGAAGGAGGGAAGACACCTGAAATAGACCACTTCAATGCTCAGGGCCACAGGAGAGAGAGGCGAAAGAAAGGTACGAATATTTGATCTTCTTTTCCCTGTGCACATGTAAATTTAATAGCTTTTCCTTTTGGAGTATCGGCGTAAATTATTCATGCACCGGGATGAGTGGAGTCTGTCGCAGGAAAGATGCGTGAATGTGTTTTATTTGGAGTTTGATGAAGGCACATAATCTTCATTCATTTGGCCTCTTGCGTCACCTCCCTCGCTTTTACATTTACACAAAAATGAAAATTATTTACACATTTCTAAACCGTACGTCGTCATTTCTGGCACAAAAGCACACTACAGGTCCAAAATTTAGGATCAATTACTTATGCCTTATTAATAAAATTCCAAATAAATCAAACCATGTTTTTGTTGTCCAACATTGCCTGAAGTTTTTCAAAAATGTTTTCATGCTGTTTTACCATCTAGTTTCTTTAATCACCCTGCAATGATTTCTAAACAGTAATGAAGGAGTTCTCATCTATGCTGGGTTCTTACTGACTGCTTTTTGCCATTATTCAGTCCAAGTCATCCATTTCTAAACATTTCTTTAAATAAAATTGTAGTTTAGTAATGACAGATATTAAGTTATTTTTTGTATGCTATATTTCAAGTTTTATGAATCAATATGAAAAGAAACATTATTATTAGGGATTATTAGTGAATAATGGCTGAAATTTTGCTCTTTTTCACCCATGCAGCTCATTTGCATCTGAGTATTTAGAATATAAACCACAAATCACATGCAGAACTTTAATGCTACTTTCTTGAGGTTGACAGTCAAAGTAAACAGCTTACACTTTTTTGTGGAAGATTTCTCAGATATTCCTTTATGTTGCACTTGAGTAAATAACAACGGCGTTTTGACGTTTGTTTGAAATGTTCCCCTGATACCTCATCTGCTCATGAGCCCAAACTGAGTTCAGAGGTGGAGAAGAAAAGCTCAGAGAGACAAAAACAAGAGAGAGAGAGAAACTGAAATGGAGTCGCAGAGCTGGAACGAGCCGTTATTTCTTCATTTCATGTGCGGCGGGCGCGTCTGCTCACCGTCTGATTGTCATTATTGGGAAAAGTCGGAGATGCAGTGAGAGAGAAAGAGAGAGACAGAGGCGCAGCTCGGCAGCCATCGCTCCTCAAGTTTAATCAATACATGTTTCTCTCCCTGCGGCAGGGAAAGTCTCGCGTTTGGCCTGTAATTAGAGTTTAGGCTGCTCCAAAAGATTCCCATCTACTAGTTTTAATTAGGCTCTGCTTCCGCGCGGGTCAGGAGGTGGTTTGAGGGATTGCTGGCAGCTAATGAGAGATACAGAGGTACAGTTGTGGTGAACGGCTGAAGCAGATTGACTCTGCATATGTAATCAGCTGCATGTTTTCACTCGGTGAAACTCAAGTCACATCAAAAGCGTTTTACAACACAATTTCAGGTTGTAAAGAACGTTTCCCTACTGTGAATAAGGAATAGAAATATTCAAATGTTATTTTTAACATTTTTTTAATAACGTTAAGAGACTGTTTAAAGAATGTTAGCCAGCATTCTGAGAACGTTCCCTGATAGCTGTGAAGCAGCAATGCCAGTAACTACAGCAGTTTTTAGACTGTGTCTAAGCTACAGCCCAAATGTAAAATTCTCCCATAATTTACTCTTCCTCATGCCATCTAAGGTGAATATGACTTTCTTTTCAGACAAACACAGTCAGGGTTATATTACATAACATCCTGGCTCTTCCAGCTTTATAATGGCAGTGAATAGTGCCCGAGATTTTGAAGCTCCGAGACGCGCATTATAAAGACGAACATTTTCTTTTCTTTGTAATAATTGTTTTAAAATGGTAGTTCATATATTTTAATTACATTTTTTAATTATAGGTAGCTTGTAGCTAAGCTATAGTTTCAAAGTAGCTTCGTAAATTCCGCATTTAAATCGCTTGAGAAAAACCAGCCATCTGCAATTAATTTCACATGAAACGCCTGTGAACAGCCACAAAAATAGATCTCGGATGTTTTATAAAGATTCTCCTCATCATTAGACAGTCTCAATTTATCGCCACATGTAAAGTTTGTGGCATTATGAAAGTCAAGAATACGTGCAGCATGCGCAACACTTTGTAATCACTGCTGGCTGTGTATCAGCTGCAGATACGCCCTTATCAGTGCTCATGTGCACTAGACTGTCAACTGCTGAGTGTCTGCGTCTCTCCTAAACAACCTCAATTTTCTCATCAGCTCTCTCCCTGGGAAGAACAGAGTGACACTTCACGATCAAATTGTCTTTTGTAAGTGAACTCTTCCTGTCATATCAAATTAACTGCAGGTCATTTTCCAGCTAGCGCTCTGTTAGTGCTTTGTTTATGTGAGAAGTCGAGTGTCCATGAATCAGACGCGTCCTCGGACGTGTAAACACACACCTGTGATTGCTCTCGGCCTCTGCGCTCGTCTCCAGATGACTTTGACTCGCTACTAATGAAGCTTATTAATTAGGTATGATGTAAAAAGAGATGGCCGGTGTAACTGCCCTGAGTTCCCAACAATTGCATGGGAATCGCTTCCCACACCCACATTAATTCATTACCACACGCTATGTACGATCCCACAAGAGCGGCATATAAAACAGCGCCCGCAGACCAATACCCGTCCCTGTAGGCTTATATGAGATGCTTCTCAACTGGTTTTGCCCCAGGACACAAATTATACTTCGAACCTCAAGTAATATAGTTTATCAGCCTCACTGTAGGTGGATTACATTTGCCAAGACGTTCCACTACAGAACTGATGTGAGGTCACAACCCAGCTAACAGGGAACGTTCTCAGAATGTTGGCTGACGTTCTCTAAAAGTTCTCCCAAAACACGTTCTTGCAGTTACGTCAGTAGAATTTTTTTAACATTATATATCATACATTAAGTTTAAATAAAGGTCTTAGAACTAAGCAATAAGGTAAATACAACGTCTAAAAAACTGGATGTTTTTAACGTTCCTAAAACATTCAAAATAGCATTTTTAATGTTTTGTTACTTAATGCAAATTTCAGGGAAACATTCTTACAACCTAAAATTGTTAGCTGTGAAGTGTTTTTATTGGCTATTTTATCACACGAATGCAACTCATCCAATCAGAATTCAGAGTCATCTATGACTATCTGGTATAAAATATGAAACTTTTTATGTATGGCCGTCTTTTATTTTGACAAGGAAAGCAGGGGTGAGAGAGAAGGTGTGGAATCAAAGTGAGGCATCTGTGAGCTCACCGTGCTCCAAAACTCTAAACCTATTTGCTTTTCTATAGCACTTGAAAGTCATTATACAGCCAGAACTTCATAAATATACTGAGAATTCATCCATCTGAATTCTGAGCATGCTTAGAGAGAATAGATGGGAATGTCTTGTTTAAAAATGGCCCAAGAACAGAATTCCTCTTGTCTTTACAGATGGATGTCTTTAAAGAGTTGGCACGGCACTAAACTGTAAAAAATAGGCTTTGGTAATCCCCCTCTCGGATATTCCACTTTCCTTTCTGCAGAGATATCGTTCCATAAATATGCCGTTTTTGTTCTGCGCTCTTTTTTTGACAATGAATCCCAGGCCATTTTAGTCTGGGAACACTTAACAGAAAGTTGGAAGAAGTTTTTATGTTGAAGTTAACATGCAACAGCATTCACAACTCGTCTTAGTCCTATAATGTGATGTGTTATTGTCATGTGTTTCCCTCTCTGTCCTTTTTTATTGAATGCAATAAAGGGTAAGGAGGGATTTGATTGGTTGATGAAAAGGGAGCGTTCCCAACCAGAGGGATGCTGAGTGGTTGAATCGTACTGGAATATTATAAAACAAGTAAATAGACTCAGTATTGTTTTCAGTTATTTGCACACCTGCCCAGATCGCATAAAACCCAGTTTTAACATCTTATGCAGATGTACAGATTTTCACGAATAATGAATGAATGTTGTGGAAAATCAAGATGATGATATCATAAACCCATGTTTTATGAGATCTCCAACAGATCTGTCGTGAAATCTCTCTCTGTTGCACATTTGCCTGCAGGGGGTCGCACAGGCGGAGGACAGTTGCATCCGTTCATCCATCTTTTTGACGAGCTACGTCGGTAGTAAAATGTAAAAACTATATGGGGACGCAGATGGAAATAAAAAGTTTTATCAGCAAAGGCACCTAAGTGTCCATTAGGTTCTCCGTCTCATGCAGTATATTGCTTTCTGAAGGTCAGGCGTGAATATGTTGGGGGTCATTTTAACAGAACAGTCCTTCAGATGAAACACAAACGTGGAAGGATGGAGTCCATTAACACAAAGCAGAAACCGTCGATGAGTGCCTATAAATACAGCAAGCATCAGTGACTCCTGTGGGACACACTGTAGTCTTCGGAAACACACGATACCTGCGGAATGAGACGACCTGGCCTGCTGACATACTGCAGGCCTCTGGGAAAACACGCTACAGGGTAGCTCAATGTTTCCAGTGGTGCGTAAAACTGTTGTTTCTGTCTGGCTTGAAGATTATTATAAAACAATACAGCAGCTTTACTGTGGCTGAATAAAGAGTAACAGGTTAAGATTTTAGATGATGCAAAATGTTTTTATATGTTTTTATAAAAATTTGTATATGTTGTATTAACATTACTGTTTGGTTATAGGAACATTATTCAAACGTTTGTATTCTGTAATGCTTCTGTTCTGAGAATGTTCCCTGATAGCTGGGACTTTTATTATTTAATTTCCTGTTTTATGAAGAAATGTGGCCTAGTTACAGAAGTGAAATATTTCAGGTTGACTTCAAACCCACCGAATTACTGGCTGTTGTTGACTGTTAATACTCCCCAGTGAGGGGTCATTTCAAGAAGTGACTAGGAACAATTATTGTGTTTTTTCAGACAGAAAGGGTTGTGATGACCTTCTGTTCTTAAAGATCAGTCAGGGGAGACAATGATAGATAGAGTTTGATCAACAGCACATCTGTGGTAAATCCTACAGGGTTTTTTTTACTACCCACTACAGCTCTGTCTCGATTTCTCAAGTTAAACCCTCGTTAGTTGTCATAATTTTTTTTATAACAATTTGCGTTGTTATAAAAAAAAAACTATTTTCTCTCTCTCGCCCTGAATCAAAATGTTCATTTATAGCTACTATACAAGCTATACCTGGTTACATTGTTTGGCTAAAAATGTTACATTGTCAGTGTTCCTTGCAGTTAGCTCTCAAGCTGTGGCTGATGCGGGTGTATCTGACCCGTTTCATGCGCTTCTTCTTACTGGCAATTTGCTGGAAAGTGTGATTGCGTCTCAGTCTCGTCATCGTCTGCGGCAGTTTCGACTGCATCGCTGTTGAATAGCTACGTGTAAGAGGCAGATTGTTTTCCCAGCTTGTTCCTCAGTTGACTATGGTGTGGGTAATGAACAGAGTATTACTCTGAGTGTATAGTAATAGTTTTAAGCACTCAGTAATTGGTTGTGTATTGAGGTCCTGGTGAGAGTCATGCTGTGAGTAATGCCCCAGTGCCACTCGCTATTCAACTGAAGTAACGGCACGCCGCAGCACTTCTATAAATTCCTTTTCCATTTCTATAATGACACGTTGTGCCGCTCTCCTGTACTCACACCATATATTTTCCCACCTCATGTCCTGTATTCTATAGAAAGAAAGAAAGAGAGAGATACCGTTTTCTTGGTGTAATGTTTCCATGGTTTAACCTACTGACATGCTTTTCCCATCTGAAGGTTTGTGTGTCGATTTTGTAAGTCACCAAATGACCCATATTGTGTTAGTGGCTCATACGAGATGTTGTTTCTGTTCTCTGTTTGCTGAGGAGGTTTACATGTATGTTTTTTTTTTGCACACTCACATAGAGCGTTAGTGTTTCAGTTTGATTCAGATTGAGAATCTCATTTATAGTTTCTGTGCACACTCACATAGAGCGATAGTCTTTAAGTCTGATTCAGATTTACAAAATGATTCACAGCAAATCACTTGTTAATCACTTTTTGTTTTCCAGTAATATCAACACATTCTTAAATTTGTGCTAAATCAGTTAGAGATACCAACAATCACCCATATTATGTGTAGAATAATATGGGTGATTGTACATTAAAGACAGTGTGATAGAGCATTTGATGAAGTTGCTGTACAAACATTGATGTCAGTTTGACATCCAGTGGGAACACAGTGAATTGGATTAAGAAGCAGAAACCGCATTGCTGCAGCTCTTTTCTGTATAATGAATGTGAATGGAGACTGGAGATGTCAAGCTCCAAAAATAAACCAGAAAGTATCTCACATTTGTGTGTTACTCGCACAAAGACTTGTATATTTAGCATTTGTGTGAGTCAGGATACTTGAATTGAATTGATGGTGTTAAACTTTATTCACATTAATTGTATAGAAAACTGAATTGTCAAATTCTAACATAATTCTAACATTCCTCATGTGGAAGAGATAAACAAGATGAATGTACGTTCTCTGAAGCAAATTGCTGTAGTGAAGATGAAACCACTGTTCTTTCTCTGCAAATACAAATACTGTTTATTTAATTGGATTTAGTTTATGTCCCCAAAATATGCATTACAATCACTCCATCTTTTCTGTGTAGACTGCAGCATGCCTTCAGTATGAGGTTAAAGACTTTAGATTGCAGACCATCTGTCTCGGTTTTCCCTGTTGCCTGGCTCTCTCCGCAACATGCCGTCCAGCGGCTCTCATATCACGCAGGGTTCTGGTGGCAGGGTGCTATCAGCATGCAGAACTAATTGTGTCCCCAGGAACCTCTCCAACCCTGCACTTCACACGGAGTTACTAATGACCCTCTCTTGTTTGTGACCAGATAACTGCAGCATTAGAAGAAAGCATTAATGTAGTGACTTGAAACACAGATAAGATGCTGCTTCTTACTGCCTCGCAGGGAAAACAACTCCACGCAAGGAATATGTTAGAAAAAGTCAATTTTGCTCTAGTGTGTGTAGGAAGGGGAGTGGGTGGTGAGGATAAGTCCCCAGCCGGCACGACATCTCAAGTCTCAGCTCACGGTTCGTATGCAGTGGAAGTGACAGCTTTTTCCAAGTATAAACCCTGAAATTACCCATCTGCTGTGTGTCCAAGTACACCCGAGTTGTCCACCGATAATGCACCTGTTAATCAAAATCTGCAGCAGCAGCGAAACGATAAATACCTGCCTTGTGCCCACTCCCATCTCCACCTCTCCTCTCCCTATTGTCTGCACGCCTGCAGCTGCGTCTCTTTATGCAATAATGAAATGTTGTGGTGTGTAATTTGGCACGCATGCATTTTTAACAGTGTAGGTGGTGTGTAATAAATTATGCCCTGACATATGTAGCCATTGGTTTCTTCTGTGGTGTTGAGTGAGGTGATTAACCTTGCGCCACTTTTAATGTTATCTCTGCAGGAACGCATTCAGCACGCACGACATGTCATGCATTAAGCATGAAGTTCACTTGACCTCAGCTGCTTACCTCATCTAAAGCTGTATGTAGACAACAAAACAAAGCATTGTTTGATTGGCAGTGCTTGGGCAACAGGGGTCGCAGGAAATGCAAGTTGCCCAAGAAATTTTTGCAAGGTATAGCAAACATATTTGAACTTTATTTGCACGTATTCCCCCAACTCTGAAAGTTCATCTAAAAATGTTTCATTTGGTTTGTACTGTTAAATTGTTTGGCTCATAGGTTACTGTCCCAGGAGCAATGAGACAAGATTGCATTCTCATTTTAAAGTGTTGTTCAGCGTCCCCATATGTATCTTCAGCATTTGCCTGCTGAGTTAAATGCTACACCAATGAACAAGTCATAAGAATATGGATGATAGGAGTCGTCCCAGCTAACAGGGAACATTCTCAGAACATTGGCTAATGTTCTCTCAAAGTTATCAAAACATTCTTGCAGTAACTCAGTCAAATTTTTAAGTCAAATGTTTTTTAATAATATATAACATATATATATCAAAACAAAAACTTAGTTATTGGAAAAAACAATAGTTATTGGAACATTTTAAAAACATTACAGAATTTAAAAAGTTTGAAAAATGTTCCTTATAGCCAAGAAATAACGTTCAAACAACGTCTAAAAAACTGGACGCTTTGAATGATCCTAGAATGTTAAAAATAACATTTTTAACATTTTTGTTACCTAATGGAAACATTAGGGAAATGTTCTTACAACCTAAAATTGTTGGTATGCGAGAAGAGTCAACATTCAGACCTTTCGCAACACTCAGGAAAGCACTTTTTGGGTACCTTTAATAGGCCCAGTTGCATTGTGGGATTCCAGCAGTGGGTTGTAATATAACACAGAGGCGCTGAGGGGTGTGTGTCAGCACTCAGTCAGACGTGGTAATTGACAGGAAATAAATGTAAGCGGTTTTATATCCCAAGCTCTTGTACTTGGCGTGATCTGGTGTTATTGTGGCGTATTGATGCCCAAAATTAGTAAAGGAGAATATCTTTCTTTACAGATGATTTGTAGCAGTTTTCTTGAATATAACATTGGCTTAATGATGTCAGCCTTAAAGGAAAGATGTTAAAATAGAAAACTGAATGTGTTGCGATGCAACAAACTTAAGACCTTCTGAGTGTGTCAAAAATGACATGTTATTTGTGCAGACAGTAAGCAAGTGCGCAATTTATCAAAAAACTTTAATGTTCTTGAACAGAATGCCAGGTGGAGTTGGTAATTTCATTGAATGTGTTTCGGCTGGAAATAAATGAGTAATAAATGTGTTTCGTTTTAAATTGAGTAGAAATTCATGCCATCTTTGCAGACAGATGCCGCGCTCCTACGTCAGCACAGGCGTGACACCTCATCTGTTCTGTTTCAACACATTTCAGTCGTGACAACAGACTGATAAACAAATATGTGTTAAGTGGAAGGAGAGAGGAAATGAGATGAAGCATTAATGCACATTTATAAACGAGGAATGTGTTTGATCTGAATCTACACTGTACAATTCACGTGTGTTGGATTGTTCTAATACATTATACTTCACTGTAACTTCACGGTTTTTAATTTCTCATTTGTAGTTAAGGACATGTAGCTGTGATTTCGTTTATTTGTAGTTTGATACTTACTGTAGTGCTACTGATGCTTGCCAACTCAAACCCAACATATAAGAGACATACAGTAAAAAACAAGGAGCTGTAAAACTAGCATGGATAGAGGATCATATTAAAATCTCTTTTGATCACAGATCATGGTGTCCTGAAAAATCGTAAAGACATTGTTGACATCTCCCACACTAGAAAAAACACACAAACACAAATCTTAGAAAACAAACTGGACTGTTTTCTTAGGTCCTCTGTTTCTACTTCATCTCGTCGCAGTCTAGGAGCAATGTACAGTTTTTGACAGAACTCGTGATTTTTCTTTCTAATGCGAAGAAAAATGTTGAACCCATAGACATTTGAGGGTGGCTGGCACTTGATTTTCATCTCAAACCATTAGAACTCACAGATGAGAACATGGTTTATAGATGTCCTAAAATAATCATAAATAAAACCATTATCATGAGTGTCATAACCTTAATTTAACAACCTTATTAAATGCTAACATCTGCTGTATTAAGGGCATTCTCTGATTGAAGTCTACAGAAGATGACCTCACTGCTGTTTGGGCAGGGCTGTGATGTACATCAATACTGGCAGCTGGTAAAATGATGGAAATGAAGCCAAATTGGTTGTAAAAAAATGTGGGTTTGTTTGCCGTGGACAACGGTGTGTGGTTGTAACCCGTCCACCTCACAGACCGGGGCACCTTCATCAGCACTCCAGAGGGATTGAGAATACGCTTAACCAATTTGGGTTTGATTTAGCCATTTGTTATCTGGTTATACTATTTATTTTTCAGCCAGAAAGGTGCTGGTTTAGAGTCAGGCGGGTTAACTAAGGTCTCCGCCTGTGGGGATTTTCTCAGTTTAGACTCTAAACCATCATGCTTGCTGAGTGAAAGACTGTGTGCATGTAAAAGTTTCTGTGTGTTCAGCACGGCTGCCTCATCTAACCAGACCCCAGACACGAGCCGTTTTAACTGTTTTTGTGAAGTTGGCAAGGCGCGAACCCTGGAACTGAAAGCATCAATGCTTGAAATTCATTTTCTGAGTGCGAGAAAACCGCTTCTCACATACACCTACACCCCACACCCTTTGCTTTTGCCCCTGCAACCATGAAATGTTGTGACAATGGCAGTTTTTGAAAGAATTGAAGTTTGCCTTCGATGACTGCATGATCAGCTCAAAGGACTGAACGTCCACTCTGTGTTTACAGGAATTCAGTTCTGTTGTTTACTGTAAAATGCAAAACGTTCTGTCTACGCTGGCCTATTCATTTAATAATGTTTGTTTCTAAATGTATGTTTTGCAGCTGTATTGCAGTTGTATTACAAGTTGTAATGCAATACAAATATTATGATGCATGCAATAATTCACAATGAAGGCTATGCATCTTTTGTTGCATTGCATGCAGTTACCTCACTTACTGTAAAATTAGTATGAAACTGTGAACTGCATTATGGCAGTGTTTCTACGGTGGCCTGGAAGTGCAAAACAAAATAAAACCCTCAAAATGACTTACAAATAGGATACAAACACAATATTTAATCCCCATCAGTCCAAACAGAGTATAACTATTTCTTTTCTCAAGTATGCCAGCCTTTTCTGTTTAAAAAGACAAACTTGTCGTTGTGTTTTCCCCTTCAGTGGCGACACTTTACTTAAATAAAAGTCAATTGTGGTAATTTAGAATACAATGTTACAATAACACATCAACAGTGTTTCGTCTTTCAACTCCAAAAGAGCAATTTTGCCTGCCACAGATGGCTCACACATAACAATAAAGTACAACAAACAGAAGTGTTTGTAAAGTCAAATTAGACATTAATAAGATTCCACTGTTGTAACGCTCCTCTGATCTGTATATATATGTGTTTGTATGCGCGTTTGTAAGCACTGACGCATTAGAACAGCTTGAGGAAGGCTAGCATGTGTTTGTGTGGGTAGGTGACGGAAAAAACGCTGAGTTTTTTCCTGCGCGTCTGATCAAACGCCCTGGTGGGCGGTGATGGCAACATTCTGGCTTGCTGGTCATATCGATGGCTGGCGCGTGTGTTAGCATGTACGTACAGAGGTGACCGACCCTGCTAGATAACTGTGAAAACGTTCTGTGTGATACGGCTAATTGCCGTCGATTAATTATGAGATAATTGCAGGTAGTGTATTGTGAGAAATGGGGAAACTCTCAGTTTCGGTTTATTAGGTCAGAAAGCTGGAGAAAGTCGTGTTTGCTATCAATCTGGTTTTGTGTGCACACTGAAACCAGCTCAGAGAATTTGAATTGTGTGTTTCTGGCTGCTACAGCGCATCTGTTTTGGGCTTTTCAGACAGTGTGCCATGTTACAAGCAGCCCTGTGTTTTAAATGCAATTGATGGTCTAGATCAATATTCTCTAAAGAACGACTCTGGTGGCTCTCTGCTGTACATGACTGTAAGATGGTCGTCATCATTTTCCCATTACTGGATCAACATTATTGGACCTGGAACAGCTTGTTTTATTAACCAATCAAACTGTAGGATTAGGCTTGGGGTTAGTGTTAGGTTTAGTCTTAGGACTGGCTTTAAGTCAGTGTGAACCGGAAGTTTAACAACAGTGTTGTAAAAGAAATTGTTTTATAATAAACACTGCAATATTGGATAAATATAAGAATACTATATTTTGATTTCATGGTGACTTAAGTTATGATTAGAGTTTGGGTTATGGGTAAAAACCTCTCGGCTGACAGGTGTTTTTCTCTGGACTCAGATCTTACTGTCCAGTAGGAGATTTTCTATGTCATTCTTATCTCTAAAAAGACACTAAAGCATGTTAGTTACTCTCATGCGTTTCGTGTAGCACATTTCATTCTGTATTTGCACATTCTGACCTTCAAAGGTAAAGCTGTGCTCAGAGAGGGGGTGCGAGGGAGATCTTACGGTGCCATGGGCAAAGACTGGGAGCTGGAGAAGAATCATGAGAGAGGGAGAGAGTTTAAAGAGCATCATAATGCTACCACAGATGATTCAGAAATGAGGCTCCCCATTATATCCCACAGGGTGAAGGTGCAGAATCCTTCTCTGTCTGCTGACAGCAGTAATTGGCTGCTCCCATTAATACAGGGGCTAATGGGAAAGATGCCTGTCGGCATTCCAAAATATGTGTTAGGAATACGTGCACTCACAGGTGCATGTTAACGTGTGGCTTTAAAAATGCATATGGAATATCGAATGATGGACGTGCTGTTAGCATGCTCAGCTATTTTAGATTGTAAGAACCTTTCCGTTATGTTTCCATTGAGAATTAAAAGCATTACAAATGTTATTTTCAAAGTGAACAACGTTCAAAATGTCAAGTTTTTTTAGACGTTGTATTAATGTTATTGCTTGGTGAAAAGAATGTTATTCAAACTTTTAAATTCTGTAGCGTTTTTAAAACGTTCCCCTAATAACTAATAAGGGAAATAACGTTATAATGTTCAAAAGTTCTGCTAATGTTACTACAAGAACATTTTTAATAACTTCCAGAGAAAACATTAGACAATATTCTGACATGTTCCCTGTGTGCTGGATGTTCACACAGTTTACACTGCAGTCACAGGAAACAAATGATGTCACACACTCTGAAGTTAAATGTTGATTCTGCTGCACTGCCTGCAGAAAACAGCTGATTGATGGTGTAGTTTGTAGACCGTCGGATTTACATGTTTTACGTGAAAACATCTTCGGAAAGCACAAAGAGGTTGATATTGAAAACTATAACAGAAATGGCCTGAAAGCCATAACATAATACTGTTTATTCTCGCTGTCAACGTCCGTACATGCTGTGCTTCTTCAGTTCAAGGGCCTGTAGATTTGCAACATGATGATGCTCAAACCTGCGTAGTGACGTCTCCTGGTTTTTTCCGCATTTGACTTCTCTTGTGCATTTTCTACCGTACTAAAATGACAACGGAAGACTGTGTTGTAATGCATATGTTTGGAACTGTGATGAAGCTCATGTAAGAAGCCACTGTTTGATATGCTGCAGTTTGAAATCAAAATAACTGCATGCATGAAATGTGACAGCTCTGGCTGAAAATGAAATGCGTCCTCTAACACTTCAGACAGGCTCTTTGAAGTATTTCCTGCAATTTTGTGCATATTTCGGGTGTGTGCATTAATGCTTGTGTGTGATGGATACATGTGATCTGTGCGTATCTGTGCATATGCAACCAACTTTGCTTTTATCATTGTTGACACTGTTTTAAAAGATACGACATGCATGTTGGATTTCTTAGCTAAAAACGAGGCAGTAGGAATGTGCAGGCGGGAAGAAGTGTGTACGGAAAAAATTGAATAAAATTCAAGTCCAGAACATTAAATTATTCCAGTAGACATGGAACCAATTTTATCTGTCACGCAGGACAGGTGAAGTGGTATCTGTATTGATTAGATTTCTCGTGGTATTTCTTTCATATTGGTATGCTGACTGTTTTTTGCGTCTCCATCTCTTCAGTTTTATTACCAATGTGAACATCAGTTCTCATCTGCCATCCCCAGATCCTCTCATCTCTCCAACACAACATTTTATCTCCATCTGCTGACCAGATATTTCCACTCGTAAGAGAAACAGAATCAAGGCATGAGTCATAACCAGTGAGCAAAAAGATACTCCAAACAATGAATAAATTGCTTATTACTTTCCTAAGATTGTAACTAAATTATTTCATTAATCACTATGTCTGAACAGTAAGTACATAACTGAATAACTTCTGAATTTTAAAACGCATATCAGATTGTCCTTTCAGTTCTTTTAGACCAAAAGAGTTGAAGTCCATGTGAACTGGAAGTTGCGATTACTATGTCTGGATGTAATGCTAAGTGAAACAGAGGGGCGTAGCTTGTTTTTTCACTAGGAATTGATTGACTACTAGTCAGGTATGCCTTTATTAAAGCTTGTAGAACTAACTGTTGAAGGGGAGTGGTTAACTGCTCTGGCTCCGCCCAAGCCGTCATTCTGACATCATCAGAGAAGGTCTGCCATACCAGAGCGGAAGTTAATTTTCAAAGTTTTGATTAAAGATTACGAGAGCGCATGAATAAAAAGAAATGATGTGCATGGATAAATCATTTATAATAAACACCGCAATATTCCATAAATAATTAAGAATAGTATATTTTAATTTCATGGTGACTTTAACGTAAAAACAATATACGGTTCCTTTTGCATTGTACATAGATGTAAATAATCTTCAGCTATTAGTTTTGTGTTGTTGCATTAAATGCATTGTGCTTGTGCTGTGTAACATGGCTAGTCCAGCTAGTACCTAGTACCCAGCTTAGGCCTAGTTTTAGGGCTAGGCGTGTGTGGTGTTTAAGGGCCGTGCGTGGGCTGTCAGAGGGCCCCTGCTCACAGTTAAAGGTGCGAGATCTCAGGGGCCCCTACAAACCGCAGCAGTAAGTTGATGCGCGTGAATGCGGCTTCTAGACTGTGGCTCTTCACCAGCCCGCCGGCTCGTAATTTATGGGGTTGGAAAATGCCACAAATTTTCTCCCTGACACCCGAGAAACCTTCTGTCATCACTTATCTTTTATGACTTCCCTGAGTTTATTTTCTGTCATTGGAAAAAAAACTAGATTGGGACAAAAAAAAGAGTGTTAAAGAAATAAAGAAAAGGGTTAAAATGTTTTAAAGAAATAGGTTAAATACAACTTAAACTTAGGTTTAATAAACTAAAATATTCAATATAAATGACACGATTTATTTAAATTATAAAATGATGTGAGAATATTAAGTGAAAATGTTTATTTTTTGAGTTACTGATGGTGTTTTACAAAGAACTGTAAATTTCTTGGAAGAAATAATCATGAAGTATTCAGGTCTGTTACACCACAAGGGTGAGACAAATAAAAACAGAAACTTCATATTTTGAGCTGTTGTATTTAACACAGAATACAGAACTCAAGAATTTTCTTGCACCTTTGATGTCAGATCACACTGCTTTCCTATAGATCACACTGCTTTCCTATAGATCACACTGCTTTCCTATAGATCACACTGCTTTCCTATAGATTACACTGCTTTCCTATAGATCACACTGCTTTCCTATAGATCACACTGCTTTCCTATAGATCACACTGCTTTCCTATAGATTACACTGCTTTCCTATAGATCACACTGCTTTCCTATAGATCACACTGCTTTCCTATAGATCACACTGCTTTCCTATAGATCACACTGCTTTCCTGTAGATTACACTGCTTTCCTATAGATCACATACTGCTTTCCTATAGATCACACTGCTTTCCTATAGATTCTCACACTGCTTTCCTATAGATCACACTGCTTTCCTGTAGATCACACTGCTTTCCTGTAGATCACACTGCTTTCCTGTAGATCACACTGCTTTCCTATAGATCACACTGCTTTCCTATAGATCACACTGCTTTCCTATAGATCACACTGCTTTCCTGTAGATCACACTGCTTTCCTGTAGATCACACTGCTTTCCTGTAGATCACACTGCTTTCCTATAGATCACACTGCTTTCCTATAGATCACACTGCTTTCCTATAGATCACACTGCTTTCCTATAGATCACACTGCTTTCCTATAGATCACACTGCTTTCCAATAGATTAGACTGCTTTCCTATAGATTACACTGCTGTCCTATAGATTTTCTTTCCTAATTTATTTCAGTATTCGAAGAGAAGGTGGAGAGTAATTGGTTTCTCTCTCTGAGTCTCTTTCTCTCTGTCTCGCCCTCTCTGGGTCTCTCTCTGTCTCTCTCTCTGGTTCTCTGTCTCTCTGTCTCTCTCTCTGGGTCTCTCTTTCTCTCTCTCTCTCTCTCTCTCTCTCTCTGGGTCTCTCTTTGTCTCTCTCTGGGTCTCGCTCTCTCTCTCTCTGGGTCTTCTCTCTCTCTCTCTCTCTCTTTCTCTTTGGGGGCAGTCCTGCACAGGGCTGCTGGTTCCTGGGGCACTTCCCTTTGGCATTGGCCCTGACAAACCCAGCTGGTGCTGCTCTGCTCCACCAAACACGTTACATTCCTGGGCAGGAAGTGCCTGGGCTTCCCTCCGGTGAATCAGAAGGTTGGAGGAAGTCTGTGGAGGGCTGTGCTCCCTCACGCCTCCACCAGCCGGCTGACTGCCAGCCTGAGCACTGAGCCAGATGACACCATCTCCAGCATCCTCCGTTCCTCACTGAGAAAGACAGATGCTGCTGGACTACTACTGCTACCTTCTCTCAATATATCTATCTATCTATATATATAGATACAGTCACCATGAAAGCAAAATCTACTATTATTATTTTCTTATGAAATATCGCAGTGTTTATTATTACGGTTTATTTGTGCACATCATCATTCTTTTTAAAATTCATGAGCCCTCGCACCCATCGAACAGTCATTTATACTATTTAGCCTGGTATACAAAAATATACCACAGAACGACAAAAGTCCACAATTGACTAATCAGCATCGACCAATCAGCATCAAGTATTCCAGAGCGTAACAAATTCCATTTCTGGGTCCGTCTCTACTCGATTCCAGTGAATCTACTATTTCTAACTGCCCTTTATAAGCACAGTTTTCATATTACAGATTTAAGCTAAGCCTTAATAAACTCACAGTGTACGCTACTGTCTCCAAGCTCACGCCGTTCTGGGCACCAATATCTTACCGATTCATAAGAAGTGATTTGCTGTCTGGCCATCAGAGATTTTGGTATGGAGATAAAAATTAGGATCCTGATTTTTCAGAAGTTTTTCAGTGAGTGTATTATTGTTGTTCGCTTAAGGCATCTGAGGGTTTGGGCCCGGAAGCGGATTTAACAAGCTTAACAAGTCAGACTTAACAAGCGGATATAAACTTAAACGGGTGGATATAACTAGATGAAGGCAAGAGAGTCTAAAACACAGAACACATTATCATAATAATGTAGAATTCAGATTCGATCTAAAGTGATTTCAGCAGGAACAGGGCATCAGCGGAGAGTTTCAGGGGTTTGTTTGAGAATTTTATATTCATGTTGCTTGCAAAATGCCAGACTCCTACTGTTATGCAAATATTTTGAGCTTTATTTAAGTTTTTTTTTTTTAATTTGGTTTGCTTTTAAAACTTCAGCTGAGACAAGCATTTTCTGTTGTGGAATATCTATCATCTATCATCTATCTATCTAAAGTTGCCTCTCTTTCTCTTGTCTTTGGTTTCACTTCGGCATGTTTCATCTCTGCAGGAGCCTTTTGCATTTCCTGTCTTCAATTTGACACCAAACAGGAAGTCTCCCGTGTTGATTCCGCGCGAGACACAAGGGGAAGAAGTGATGAGAACAGAGGGATGAAGATCAGATGAAAGGCAGAGCGGCTGTAGTTATAATTAATCTTTATTGAGAATTCTTTTCTTTTAAAGACTCACCTCAAGAGCAGAGGACGTCTTTGATCCCTGCAGCGTTTTCTGTCTGAGTTTTCTCATGGACAGATGGAGAGAGACCAGCAGAATTGACATTTTTAAAGGAGAGGTCCGTCTCCAGCTGTATCATTTCTCAGTAGAAAATGCACACCTGTGATAGCTGTGTCCCCGTGCCCTGCTCTTATTTGTATTTGTCAAGACAGTGGCGGTGAATCACACAAAAACACGTCCTGGTCATATTTCATCCTGAAGTGATAAAAATATATTATTGCTGTTTTTTTATTATTAGGTTGGTATTACTGTGCATTAGTACAACAAATACTATGATGGATTAATACAGAACATTTTGATCACATTAAACTTATTAAATGATATATAATGATTTTGGGAGGAGGTAAAACTGGATGTGTTCATGACAGGTTTGTTAAAAGCAGGGCGAGCGATTTGTTCCAGAAACATTTTTTGTTATGCTGGTTAAAAGTCTCTTCACATCCTGATAGCAATCGCTAACTAAAGTGGTCTAAATCTGTTTATATAAATATATATCTTTTATGGAAGGTGCAGGATCATATATTGTTCATCCAATCACTGCATTCGGCCCGAATGCAATGATAGGATGTCCTACTTGTCTGTCAAACTATGTATGTGTTTGTAATTTAAATGAGTTAATAGTTAAGGGATCAACTCACTGTATCTGCTCAATCAATGCACTGGCACAGTGAGATTTGAGGAAGGACTGTAATGGTCATCTTCATTTATTGTTCATGAGTACAGCCGGAAAACAAAGAGCTAATTAACGACTCGTTCACAGCGGAGGCTGTGACTTCCGCGGATTTCTGTCTTTCAGGTTCACTTAACACGGAACGCATGACTCACAGACACCAGAAGCTGAACTTTAATTCCAGCCGAGAGATACGCAATTTACTCGGAGCGTTTCATCATGGTTTTCAATGGCAGAAGCTGCTCCATGTTTGAAACAAAGTCCAGTTTTACCTTTGATTTAGAACCTTTAATATAAAAATATGAACTGCATCCAGTTTCCATGAAGTTACAAAAATGTTAAAAAGTTATTTTGAAAGTTCTAGAAATGTTCAAAACGTCCAGTTTTTAGACATTATGTTAATATTATTGCTTCGTTATAAGACCAAATGTTTTTAAAACTTTTCAGTAACGACTGAATAAAGTTTTTGATGTTTAGAATATATAGTGTTAAAAATGTTCTTCTAACGTTACTGCAATAACTTTGAGAAAACTTTCAGAGAACATTAGCCAATGTTCTGAGAATGTTCCCTGTTTTCTGGGTAGAGGACACACTAAAGGTGAAATTGTGTACAAACTGAACAGACGCCATTTAATCTAGTTCCCTGTCGCCGGCATTCGCCACCAAGATGCAGGCAAGAAAGTTTCCTGTTTTCTGGATTAATTCACTCACCTCAGTAAATGTGCTTTCCAAGCTCAGCGAGAAAGAAAAATATTCACTTAAGCCCCATTCAAATGTTGATTACTTCTCCTGCCGTCACTGAGGTTTAAGACCCGACGCCTGTTTCACTTAAAAAGAAATTTCCTGCTAGGCCGAGCAAAACAAACCAATAAAACGAGACCCGGAATCCATAATGCACATATTGAACGCAAATCAAGCTGCGCTCAAATGACATGTCACGCACAAGGGGATAAGAGCTTCAAGAAAATGCTGCTTTGAAGGTTGCGTTTTATTTATAGGTTATAGCAGATTGCAAGGTTGCAAGGTGTGTGTGATAAAGGCAACGCAGTGACCAATCACAACCGGTGGGTATTGGCCTGGTGCGTTGGTTTCTCGTCACTTTAATTAAATGGATAAAAGTGGCCAAGTTATTCCTCTAAAACAGCCAAGTTGTTCAAATAAAAATTCCTGTATTTTTGTTTTAAAGAAGGTGACATCACATCATAATGACAGCATATAATTTTTTCTTAAGGGTGCTATGTTTGCTAAACATTAATGACCACTTAAAAGTAATCAAGCCCCGCAAAACTGACATCATTAAAGGTTGGCTAGACGAGTTCAGAGAGACTAGCAAACAGCCAGCCCTTCACAATGCTCTTCAAAGCCACGCCTCCTCCAAGGTATGCAAATACATAGTTTTAAGAAGCAGGCAAGCAGGACATCCTATCATTGTATCCGGACCGAATGCAATGATTGGACAAACATATTATGGTCCTGCGGCTTCCACAGAAGATGTATATATGTATATAAATATATTAAGGATGTGAAGAGACTTTCAACCAGCATAACGAAAAATGTTTCTGGAAAAAATGGCCTATCCTGTCTTTAAAGTGAGGTATTATTTACAAAGAAACATTATGCAGTAGATTTCTGAGGCAGGACTTTAGGGGGTTGCTTGGGTTATATAAATTTATAAAGTATTGTGCTGCTTTCTCATTTAGACTTATATTTCTGTAGGTACCTTATTTCTGCTGAGACATGCGTAAAAACGTTTTATTCAACAATTATAAGTTATTTTGAACTGTTATGCAAAAACATATTTCACAGTAAACCCAGTGGAATGGACTGTTCTGCTTGTGGATATGAAGTTTTAAAGTGTTTGCAGAAAAATCTATAAATCTTTCAAAGATTTGGAGCTGCCAGAAAAGACAAAACCAGCAGCTAATTTCTTCTCACAAGCTCTTATAATATCAGGGTGGAAACTTTCATACACGTGTATCCTGAGACAGTCAGTGAAGGTTGTAAAAACATTTCCCTAACATTTCCATTTAACAAAAACATGAATGTTCTTTTGAATGTTAAAGCAATGTTCAAAACATTAAGTTTTTCTGGACTTTTTGTTAACGTTTTTGTTTGGTTATTATTCATTCATTTGTATGGTTATTAAACATTTTTTTTAATTCTGTAATGGTTTAAAACATTCTGCTAACAACTTAAGAGTAACATTCTCACTTAAGAGTTATATAACTCTTATATAACTTAAGAGTATATATATATATACACACACACACTAAAAATGTTCTAGTAATGTTACTGTATGTTTCAGTATGTTTCAGATAACTGTGCGAGAACTTTTAGATAACGTTAGCCAACATTCTGAAAACGCTCCCTGTCAGCTGGGAAACAGTTTGTTCTCTGGGTTTCATAACCTATTTATGATGATCAAAAGGCCATAGAATATAAAACAGATCTGAAACAAAACATGGCAGCTTTCACCAGCCCTACCGATGGCTGAGGTTTCCTTTTAAAAGGGAGCAAAGCAACGTTTCCATTTAGTGTTGTGTGATTTTGCCCAGCTGTAAAATATCGCAGGAAATCAACCTCACAAGCAGGAGAGTTTGCTGTGGGTCTGTGTGGGTTGTTTTGTATTCTAAAAGGTGCTTTAGTGTGTTCCCTGGAGAGCCATGTGCGTCTGTGTTATTGTGTTAGAGAGGCAGTATTGTGGATTCTCCACGCGAGCTGAATTAATCGACTCTGACAGCTTTGTGCTCCTGAGCTAAATACGGTTTATAGCAACTTCTGGCTACTGCCTTTCTTTGCCTTTAAACTTTTCTATCTGCATCTTTATCAGCCCAGCAAACAGGGAATGTTTTCAGAATGTTGGCGAACATTCTCTCAAAGTTATCAGAAACATTCGTACAGTAATGTTAGTCGAACATTTTTGAAGTTATATATATCATGTATCAATTTTTTTTTTCAAAAATTGTTTTTAATGTTTGAATAATGTTCTTATAACCACGCAATAACGTATTGCAACGTTAAAAAAACCTGCACATTTAGAACGCTCCTAGAACATTCAAAATAACATTTTTGTTACTTATTGGAAATGCTAGAAAAACGTTTTTACAACTTAAAATCAGTAGCTGGGAATAGATCTCTGGGTTCACACCCACTCAGTTCATCTAGATTTTACCTCTTGCACTCTCTCTGATTTGATTCATATTGTGTGGCTGTATAGGAGAAAGATCTTTGCTCTTCTCTGTAGAGTTCTCCATCTCCAGGGTTCCTTAAATTTCATGCATTGATGAGGAACATCGTCCTGTGTTCTTCATGTGGCCATACTTTAATTGTTCAGATGAATGCTTATTGCTTATTACTCGTGATGGGCTGATTATGAACTGGCCTGAAAATGTCTTGGGTCATTTAGAAGTCAAGATTAGCTTGGAGGTGTGGGATTCACGATGCGCTTCTCAATAACACTAATGCCTGGACTGCTCACATACACAGTACAGTAGCAGTGGTTTGTCTTTTTTAATTTTTGCTCATTGTTAAAGCTGCGGGCCGTAATTTCTCTTACAAAAATTAATCATCATTTGGTTTAAAACCAAAACCGTGGTTACTGTAGTCATACAATGGTAACTACAAATTAACCATAGTTTTGCTACAGCAATAGTATTTGTAGTAAAACTGTGGTTACACAAATGATAATCAATACAACAAAAAACAGATAATTTTCGTAAGGGTTTCTTGGATTAAAAACGGACAAAAATTAAAAAAATTACTGAGCAAGTACATGACAGATCAGTGATCAACAAGATCTTCTTACCACACCCCGATTTACAATTTAAGCTGCCAGGTCCGATTTCCCAGGAAATGTCAGTTCGGCTTTATTTGACTTCTACATATGTAATGTAAAGTACGTAAGTTTCAAACAGAGATGGTGGTAGAGAGTCAAAAGTTATGGATTACAGCTTTGTTTGCTAGGCCCAAGATATGGCAGGATATTTGCCTCTATAATCAGTTGTGTTTGTAAAGTTTGTTTCAATAAGCACCATTAACCAGCTTAAATTACATTTACAATGGTACATTTTTGTACAGATTGGTTTTCCAAACATTGTGGTGTGGCTTCTGTCCCCAGTCCAAGAACTCAAGTATTATTGAGTTTTTAGGAGGCGACTTCATCTCGGGAACAGACAGTGCACAACAATGTTCCAGCGTGGGCTCATGCGGTCTAAATGAACGTGCTTATTCAGCCTGCATCGCTGCTGTCGGCGGGTCAGTGGAGTTTCACCGTGCTGACAGTAACTGCCAGGTGTTTGCAGCATTACAACGGCCAGTGCTGCTGCTTTACTGCTCATTTACAGAGGCTCAGGGGCCCTGACAACGTGTGTGTGTGTGTGTGTGCTGATGGCAGAGCTGTAGAATGTCTCTTTGGGGGAACGTAATAGATTAAAAGCGCTCGGAAACCTGTAATGCTTGTTCGGACTTCATCTCAGCGCTCATTAACGCCTCGTTTTAGAGGATTCTGTAAAGCCTTGATTATCATTGCATGCCTGTAATGACTGCACGTGATCTGTATTTTTAATAAACAATATTATCTTTTAAATACATCAGTTTACATCAACATGACATTTGTGTTTTTATTGTTGTGACTTTAGTTTCAAAGGTGGAACATGCTATTATATCTTTTTCTAAATTTAGAAGGACAACATTTTTTGTATACCATGCAAGAATGTGTATCTCTGCAACATCTCTGGGCAGGAATTTCAAAATCTCTGAAACTATTTGTCAAGATTACATTTCAGTGGCCTGTTTTCCAGTGGCCTGTTTTACCCTTTAACTGAAATGACACAAAAATTATAGATTTTTTTGATGGGTCCAGTACATGCACATTTATGTCCTATAGTAAACACACTCCATCAGATGAATGATGATTGGCTGATTTCACTGAAAATTGAGCGGTACTATTTCTTACGTAAATTTTTCCAACGCTTTGTCCGTCTCCTGTAGATACAAGCAGACTGAAAATGTAGCATCTGTTTCACGCGGTATGTTGCTTTTAGCACCTTCCACCCCTTTATCTTATTCTCTCTCTCTCTCCTGCAGTTTCTGCTAATGGTGTTTGTGGTAAAGGGCTTTATGATATTATCAGCCCATCATCACCGCAGCTAAATCTGAAGTAAACTGAGAGGTGTGATGCATCATTATATAAAATGTGGAACAAGCCACACCCTCACGGACATATTAATTTAACCGCCACTGCTAGTAACTCTTAAAGGCACAGAACCTAATTATGAGATATATGCAAAAAAGGCAAGCAGCAGAACGGCAGTTGTGAACATAAAATTGTGATTTTAACAGCCCTTTACAGGTGTTTACACTCTTATGGGCTCTGTTTGAAATTTAGAAAGGAAACCCTGGTTAATTACTAAATTAGAAGGACATGGTCCACATCCCCTAAGGCTACACTTGTAAATGTCACCCAAATGCCACGGAGATCCATGCAGAGCTTTTCCTTTCATATTTAGGAAAGAAACACTCTTAGGGTCACGGTCTGTATGCCACTAATCTGGTTCATTTTCTCATATTAATCTCCCTTGTTCTCATTCGGTCCTAATGAACCCTGCTCAGCAGCGGCTGTGTTCAAAATAGCATGCTGTGTACAGTATGCACTATGCATACTAAGCAGAGTAGGCCTGTTTTTGTATGGACGGGATGCATGAGCTACTGTCCATATGTAAATTATACAACAAAGCACACTACAAAGAATATCCCACAATGCTCTGCTATGCTTTCGTATGCTATTTATTCACTTGTGGCTGAAGGTAGTGAGCATAGTTGTGACTAACAAGCGCACTTAAAGGGCTGAGAAGGTTTATTTTCCTAGAATGCAATGCAGTTTAAAACAAGGTAACAATAGGCCACCGTTAGTATCGTAAAAAAGGCTCAAATTTGCATGAAGAAGGCCATGTAATATGAGCCGGGATGTTTGAAGGTCTTGCTCTCCCCACTGTGACAATGTCAGACAGACGTTTTGCTGAGTAATACTGTGTTCAGTTCTGGAAAGACTCGCATATCAAATTAAAGGGTAGTTTCGTCCATTATTTACTCATTCTCATGTCATTCCAAACCAAACCTATGGCTATTTTGCCTCTGAGGAACACAAAAAAGACATTTTGAAATATGTTGGTTACCAAACAATATTGGTCATCCAGTGATTTGCATACAGAACACAGGATACGTACAGCATACTGGAAGGAGTATGTAAGTATACTGTTTTGAACATGGCCGTAGTGTACGGTGACTGTTCAACACTCGACTGTGTGTTTGGCCCACAGCGAGTATTTGACAGTATTTGAGATTTTTGTTAGATGTGGGTCACTTTGACTTTGTATTGTACAACCCAGTGTAAACACTGAATTACCGATAAACATCGATCCAGCGACTCTTTGAAAGTAAACCACATGGACTCTCTGTTAACGTAAATAGTTGATTCTTGACCAAAGCATTTCTGTCTATAACATTTATAATTAATGTGCTCTTTAAAGTGCCCTCAGAAGGTCACTCTGTTTCCCTCATTAGGGAGTTTTGTCACTGCTATACCAGGTACTTATTGACCATTAAGTTTGTTATATTTGAATATTTTATGACTTAGTATTAATTGAGACAACATTTTCATTGAACTTGACATAAGTTTTTTGTTTTTATGAACTCAAGCAAAAAAGAATTGTAAGTTTGTAAAGTTTGTAAGGATTGTAAATACTCTTTCTCTTATGCGTTCATATACATTTGTAACAGCCCTCCTATATTCATGAAGACTGCAGCTGCTTAACTCAGCACTCATGACACATAACATCACGTCATGTTATATAAGCATATTCATGTTTCTATAGTTAGTCTAGCATCTGTAGTGACTGATCACAGTGTGTTAGGTCAGAGCTTCACAATGACTCACTGTCAACATGAAACAGAGCTTAATGTTACCGTGAGCGTTTCACCGGTCCATATCATTTGTCTCCTCCCACAGGCTTGTTAGAATTTTGTCATGTTCCAAGTGAGTTCTAATAATTTATTAAGTACTTTTGGTACCACTGCAAATGAAAGTTCACACTTCCATTATTTACTCACCCTCACTTTGTACGACTTTGTTTCGCCTAGATATTTTGAAGAATGTTGATAACCAAACAACAGTGGCACCCATTGACTTCTATTGTATGGACACAAAATGAGACATTTCTCGAAAAATGTTCCTCTGTGTTCCATAGAAGAAAAAAGTCATACAGGTGAAGAATGACATGAGGGTGAGAAAATGAAGAATATTCATTTTTGGGTGAACGGTCCCTTTAAATACCTTCAGGTCTTCATAATTCATAGTTTACCAACATTCAACACTGGCCGTAGAAACAGCTTCTTTATTCAGCAATAGGTTGTCTTGGCATCACTACAACCGTGTGGGCTCGACAGTCTCGCAACATCACAGAATAATATCAAAGCTCAGGTCCACTTGTTGCTCCTGAAAAATGAATGCTTTTGTGCTGGCAGCAATCGTTTTCTGATTGCCTGGTTTGATTCAGCTCTGTGCCCAGTGGATCATTTTCACTGTCGAAAACAACCACAAATTTCACCAGCGCCGGCCATCTGATGGAGTTGCGAGCGGCCTCAGCTGGTGTTTGTTTTGCCCGCATCCGCAGTCAGGTGGGGTGTTGGCATGTAAAGCTGCCTGCAGCTATGCTTTCATAACCCAGCCTTGTGCTTTTTCCTTACAGGTATAAATGAGAGCCACCCCGAGACTAAAACATAAGGTTACAATCAGAGATGATATGAGAGCAATTATGAAACATTGTGCTGCCTCTGTGTGCCGCCAGTTGTGATTTGATGAAAAATGAATGCATTGTTTGATGCACACAGAGGTCTCTGACGGTTCACACTGACCACTGTTTGCATAATGTTAAAACTTTGCTCAACTTTGTTGCATTGTGGGAAACGCCCAACACAAATGCTCGCCGACCTTAAACATCCAGCCCTTACTGAAAACAAAGTGACATACTAGCTAACAATTTTAGGCTGTAAGAATGTTTCTTTAACATTTCATTAAGTAACAAAAACGTTAAAATGTTTTTTTGAAACTCTAGGAATGTTCAAAACATCAGTTTTTCAGATGCTGTATTAATATCATTGCTTGGTTATAAGAATGTTATTCAAACGTTTTTTATTCTGTAACATTTTCAAACTTTAAGAATAGCAGTTTTGACATATACGATATGTAACATTAGAAAAAACGTTCTACTAAAAATACTGCAAGAATATTTTTGATAACTTTGAGAGAATATTTAGAGAACATTAGCCAGCGGTTGGAGAACATTGTCTGTTGGTCGGGATCTGATCCCTTTGCCCAGACTGTGAGTTCTTGAGAACTTGAACCAGGTTTAAAACACTGAAGTACTGACCCGCTATACCACAGGTGGGATTCGCAGTATGAACCGGGCCGCACTTGACAGCAGAAAGACAATGTTCTGTGTATTAAACTGGAGAAGCCAGACAGCACAGATATCCCAGTATCCATCATCTTTCCGTTAGTTACCATCTTCATCCTGTTTGTGCCTGTTTTTGTGCACAAAGAGACTGTGAAACATTGTTTTTATCCTAGGCTGCAGAATGTTTTGTTGGCGTGTTATTGAGAGTGAGCTGGATCTGTGAGGATCTGACCATGAAACTTTCTCCAGGTCTTCAGAAGGGCCTCAGACTGCATCAGGGCTTATGTAAAGAGACCTTCAGAATGGTTCTCTGATTCTAGCCTCACTTCAGTTGGACCCTTCAGGCCATATCTGCAGGCTTTAGTGGAAAACTAGATTTTAGGAAGAAAAATGAAGTGTTTGTCTGTGCAGAAGTTGTGGCCGTGATGCTAAGGTGTTTTGACTGGTCGCTGTTGTTCTGAGTAGTGGTTAGCATCCTAACTAACAGAGCACATTCTCAGACCATTGGCTAATGTTATATATCATGTTTCATAAACATTAGTCTTGAGTAGTTACTGGATTGTTTTAAAAAGTTACAGAATTAAAAAATGTTTGAATATGTTTGAATATATCACCAAACAATAACGTTAATATAGTGTCTACAAAAATTGGACATTTTGAACGTTCCTAGAAGCTTCAAAATAACATTTTAATGTTTTGGCTACTTAAAGGAAACGTTAGGGAAACAATTTTATAAAGAATTGATAGCTGGGGTGTTGTTAGGGTGTTCTGGGTGGTTGCTATGGGCTTGTTTTCCGGTCCAGGTCAGATAAGCTCAGCCCCAACCCAAGACTATATATTATTATTTTCGATATTATTATATTATGATTCGGGTCCATTTTTTAATGTTTTTGATTGATTGGTGTATATATTTCACCCGTTTTATCAAATATAATAGGATCATAAGGCCTGAAAGTATCTTTCCTCAAGCTTTACATTACGTGGGACTAACGGTTTCGAAAAATAGTGAATTTTAAAAACACTATGGGCAGTAATAAAAGACGCTTTATATCAAACACAATTTAACTGTTCTGTCCCATCACATAATGTCCAGCCCTTAATATGTAACACAAAGTCAATAATAATGCCCTTCATTTCTTTATTTCACATGCATTCAGTTATTGATTGCAGTTTTTCCCCAGAGCTTTGATTTTGTGAAATCCATCTCACCGTTCATGTAGAAGGTTTAATGTAATTTCACCATTGACATTCGATGCAAATCAAATATCCACTGATAACTTCAGTTCACTATGTGCGTCGCTCAGCTGGTGAGCTTCGATATGTCACTTAATCTGTTCAATTACCTCCACTACAATAAATCTCTCCAGCCTCTTCTTCTTTTCTTCTTCTGTTGTAGGAGATAAAAGATGTTGTTCACGCAGGTATACACTTAATCAAAATCTACATTATAGATTGTGTTTGCGTCATTATATATAATAAAATGATACCATAATAACGACCTCTGTTTTCTTCATGAGGCTGTTGTGGAACGCAAGGCAGGTGACTGATTCGTCTTTGAACATTTTGACCTCGTTGAATTGTTTTTGTCAGTTTTTTCTTTAGATTCGTATAAATTATACAAATTCCCTGCCCACGCAGCGTACAATATATATATATTTATCAAAATGCACAGCTATGTTTCAGCTCGTCACATCATTTTAATTCATTTGTACAGTCACACAGCTCTGTGGGCAGATGAGCAGTCCACCCACACACATTCATGTGAAAGAGATGTACGCGTGACAGCCTGCCGCCAAAGAAATAATGTAAAAGAGGGAAGGCTCATTTAAATGCTTCTGTGACTCGCACACGCGCATGGTCGCATGCCTGCCTGCCTGCCTTTAAAATGACACAGGATTGTTTCTGAAAGTGTGAGAGGTGACCTGTTGCATTTCTAATAGATTTATCTAAGACAAATAAAAACTGGTTAAGGTTTATAAGTGATGACTGAGTGACTGACAGGGTCACAGGCCAATCAGAAATCCTCTCTAAATTATGTGTCACAGTAATTTGTCTGGTTACAAGTTTTATTTGGATAAAGAAAACAAAAAAACTAAAATAAGAAAGACAGAAAGAAACAAAGATCTTTAAGAATTATAATGTTCTGTACTGTTTGTAGGTCATGTTTTCAACTTGAACAATTCAAAATACAATAATTTTCACTTGTGGTCTCAAACTTTTATACCCCATTGTGTTTGGCAAAAGATTTTGTGTGGATCAATATTCGAGTGATTTTGAAAGTCAAGCAGCAAATTCAAGGACTTCATAAATATTATTTGAATTAACAAAAGTCCACAAGTGAGCCAGCCTCATAAATTACTGAAGTCGAGTCAAAGCTGAAGGTAAATGACACACTTATAACCCAGAGACCCTGAGCTCTCCGCCTTTACTGCTAATCAACCCTTCAGCGCGCGCGTCGAGCTGCATGGCAATTTGACTTGTGCATTAGTGCTGACGCTCCCCACTTGTTTCAGTCAACAATGTGATGGAGACCTGCCAGAAACATTGATATTCAGAGTGAGACATCAAGCTCTACAGCTCTAAATCAGTCACCAAATCCTCCAGCCTCTGGGCTAACAGTGTTAGGTTGTAAGAACGTTTCCCTAATGTTTCCAAAACATTCGAAATGTTATTTTGAATGTTCAAGGAACGTTCAAAATGTCCAGTGTTTTAGTCATTGTATTAACATTATTGCTCGGTTATAAGAACGTTATTCAAATGTGTTTAAATTCTGTAATGTTTTTAAAACCTTTCACTAACAACTTAAGAATAACGCTTTTTATATATGAAATATAACGTTAAAAACGATCTGCAAGAACATTTTTGAATTGGGCATAGCCCAAGCTGGGCATAAAGAGCTACTGAAGGTTTGCGAGATTTGACCTCATTACGGCAGCCAGAAAGAAGTTAGAATGCAGGCTAACGCTGAGGGAATGTTTATGAATGTAACAGAAGCTCAGGGATGATCAAAGAGGTGTTAGATTGGGGTTGTTAATTGGAACAGATGTCGTGGTGTGGGGCAGTATGTTGACATCACTTACATCTCAGCTGGGGATTAGGATGAAACACATGAAGGGTTTGGACCGTGGGGGACAGGTAATGTGCTAAGTGACGGCGCTTATGGGGAAAATGCACAGGAAGACACAGGGGATCGAATCTGCCAGACAGTGACAGCTTTAAGTTGCTACCAATAAAAAATGAGCTTCCTGTGAGAACAGTAATGCTAATGATACACACACGAGACTGAACGAGACTAATGATGTCAGCATGTCTAACACACTAGCTTAAAAGTGCACAAACATCTTTATATTACTAAATAAACATACACAGTTATGTAGGAGTGGGTGGAAAAATAATACTTTTTTTAAAATGATTACATTTTCTTAATTTAATTTATAGAACAATTTTTAAAGTATAACAATTGTTAGTAAAAATTATAACCTCTTTTCACAGTACCCATTATTTGTCTTTCTGTTTGTATATGCTGTGAAAGGGTTTAACACACTGAATGAATTTAATGAATAAAGAATGATCAATTCAATGCAAATGAATTCATGCCCGACTCTGCTGAGTGGCACTGGTGCCATTAGCCGCAAAAGATTTTTTACATTAGCGATTTATTTCCTGTATCCAGTAGTGAGGTGAATTCAGCGGAGACCTCTTTCACGAGCTTTATGACATCATCACCTGGCAGGTTTTCTCTGGTGAATCACCAGCCAATCATCTTTGTTATTGTATTTTTACTTTTTTTGTGTTGATTTAAGTCTGACTGTACGTCTGACTTTAAGTCTGACTTTCTTACGTCCCCATTTGACGTTATGATGCTGTTAATGTATTTAAAGTGACTGACCCGTCAGTTCTCGCCGGCTGTCTCCAAAGATACATCAGCTTTGTCAGCTAATCTGTCTCCGTGACGACCCACAGTTCAGTCAGTTTAAACATCTAATCTAATACGTTGTCCGACTGACGAATGAAACCATTTGCCACTATGATGCTGGAAATCAGTACACGGCCTCTTCTCAGCCCCTGTGAGCAGTTACCCGGCTAATAATTTTAGGTTATAAAAACGTTCCCTTATGTTTCTATTAAGTAACAACATTTTTTAAAAAGTATTGTAAATGTTCTAGGAACGGTCAAAACGTCCATTTAACCTAACGTCAAACGTTATTTGCTTGGTTATAAAAACTCTTAATTCTTTAACATTCTTAAAATGTTCCACTAACAGCTTAAGAATATTTTTTTTTGGTATATATGATATATAATGGTTATGCGTTATTGTTCTGCGTTAGTGCAAGAACGTTTTCAATAACTTTGACAGAACTTTTAGAGAACAGTAGCCAACATTCCTGTATCATTCTTGTAGTTCATCTGGTAGATCATTGTGTTGGCAGCTCAAAGGTTGTGGGTTTCAATTCCCAAGCAACACATATCGATCAAATGTATAGCTCGAATGCACTGTACGTCAGTTTGGATAAAAGCGTCTGCCTAATGTATAAATGTAAATGTTCTGAAAACATTTCAGGTTAGGCGGGTAGGGCCTCATGCCCCGCAATTACACCCATCAGTCCCCATTATCAGTGGAGCACAATGTAACCGATCTGCTTCATTGAGGAGGAAACTGCCAGTTGCTGGATGACATTTGGAGTCAGAGCTTCTGGTCCTTGTTTCTGCTGGTCAGATCGGGTCAGCATGTTGCTGATAGCATATTGACCGGGACCGTTATACTGGTCAGAAGGGAACTAGCTTTACTTGGCATCGTTGTTATTGGCATGGATCAGTTCCTTTGCTTTTGTGTGCAGTCTCCTCACTTCTGTCTCTGGATCTGAGATAAGGTGTTTATAATGTTGAGCTGTTGATCCAATCTGTTGTTTTAGTGTGGCACAATGACAGATCCTTTGTGAAACATCAATACACTACAGCCCTGACAACAGCTGGAGACAGAGTGGCCTGGCAAAATGTACGGTGTGTTTTTGTGAGTATCATTGTCTCAGATTGTGTGACATTACGGCCACAGTTGATCCGTGTCTTTTGACTAAATAAGAAGATAATTGATTTTGTTAATGGGAGATTAAGGGAGAGACATTTCATAATATGCTTGATCCAAATTTCTTTTGCCTTTACAAAAACAACGTATTCAAAAACAATGGTTTGATTTTTAAGGTGAGGTCTGTTGAGGTTTATGAGGACATTGCATAGATTCAATGGTTTTAATGCTGTACAAACTGATAAAAACATTCCCCTACAATCCCCTAAACAAAAACTTTCTGCTATTTTAGATTTGCAAAAACGATCATTCTGTATGATTTATAAGCTTGTTTCCTCATGGGGAACTCAGAAATGTCCCCACAAGGTCAAAATGGCTGGTATTACTATACTTGTGGGGACATTTGGTCCCCATAACATGGTGAATACCAGCACACACACGCATTCTTAATACTACATGTCTCTTCATATAGTTTGGACTCACCAGGATATCCATCAACACCGTCATGGACAAGACACATTAATCAAAGGAGATGTAATTACATGAGGGTTTGTGAGCTGCGGGTCATGCTTGTATTTGGACCCTCTATTCAGGTCTGTGTCTTCCACGCGACATCTTAATGGTGGACAATAAGGGTGCGTGCAAGGGTTAATTAGCACGGCTGGAGAACGATCTGTCAGTTATACTGCAGTCTCTCAGTAAGACAGCTCCATTACCCGAGACTCGCACATAGACAGCCTGACACACCCATTCAGAATTAAAGCACGCACACACTTACATAACACCATTGTTTGTGCGTTGTGGGAGCAGGCTGTTTTATCAGATACCCCTGCGCCTGCATTCCCCTCTTTCCTCTATAACTTTATGCGATTGAGCTCTCCACTATGAATCTACAACATAAAAATAATTCCAATGTGTGCAATGCATTCTGGGAGATTGTAGTGGAAGGTGAAAAAACAGCGATGCGATTTGATTGGTTGAAAAATGGAGGCGATCAGATAATCACTCCCTGTCTTGTATGGCACAGCTGTGATGCAGGCTCGTCTATTTTCATCATCTGCTTTTGTGTTAAAATGATAAAAAATAAAGCAGTTACAGGAAAATAAATCCTTTGTCGAGTCTATCACAAAAGAGTTTCTTTCCACTAGTATTGTGGAGTACAGCTGGTCAATATTGCAGCCGTCGTTCAACAAGCTTTGAAACCGCTTTTGGCGTGTTTAATCGCCTTCCAAAACACTTGGGGATTTAATAATGTAAGTAAACTGAGGTTTTGCTTTTATTCTGAAAGAAATACTTAAATTGCTCAGGGAAATGTAGGAAAATAGGATTATTGTGGCTTAGGAGTTTACTGACTGTGAAACTGTAAGCATTTTTATGTTTGTATTGTGTTGTATATCCTGTCCTCTGATATTCTTAAACTAGATCATTACAGGTATAAACAAACAGACTGCTGTTGAGAAAAGCTATTTACAGGGATTTAATTTTTAATTTCTTCCACATTTCTGAATATTCTATAATATTTATGGCTTATTTATGCTTATAGCTATTTATGCTCTCTTGCACACACCTTGGTAACCACAGACCCAGCTAACAGGAAACTTTTATGCAGCAGTGTGCTGCCCACTGCTCCGGGTGTGTGTGTGTGTGTGTGTGTGTTCACTCCTCACCAGTGATGGGTTAAATGCAGAGGTCACATATGCATTATTTTGGATATGGGTTACCACTTTCACTTTAATATGATCAAAAACATTATTCTTAAGTTAAACATTTTAAAAATGTTACAGAATTAAAAAACTTTTGAGTAATGTAAAGCAAGTAAAGCAATAATTTTAATACAATGAAACGTTACAGAAACCGTCTTTCAATCTAAAATTGTTAGCTGGGGAGCAACACCCCAGCATCAGTAACACTCTGGCATTGTGATATTTTGAGTTTTGCACGGGCAAGCAACAGTCTTGTCATCTGCAGGGAATGCAACATTCTGGTTGCTGGTTACTATACTTTCTTTTTATTAAGGTGCTCAATATATGTGTGTGTCGTTTGTGCAATAAATGCAGATCTTGATACTTTTGATATAAGATTATTACTTCATGGTTATGATATGCTTCTTTTCTCTTAGAAGGATTTTCCTTTTATTTTTCTGGGTTATGCAATAAAAATAAGCTATCTTTATTTTCATGTATTATGACCCGTGTGTTGTGTTGTTTAGTAGCCTTTTCTTATGAAATATTTATTTGCTGCTCATATACTTTATGAAAGTTTGCATTGCATTATGGGTAACCTTTTTGGATGAAGAAACCTTCCAAAAGTTCAACTTATTAGCAGCACGTATTCGTGCAAGCTGCTGAGAGCAATGCCAAATATTTAAAACTAAAGATAAAGTGGCTTGCTTTTAAAGTTGTTTTATCAAAAACCTGATTATCAATCAGTTGTTTAGTGACGTAGTTTTTAATTTCATAGCCCACCTTAGGGGACAAATAAATCTGATGATTTTCAACATCACAGTTCATACCGCTTGAACAGAGGGATGTGTCTGTGTATTACTGTTGAGGATGTTAACACTTCATATAAAGCTTCCTGCTGTGAAACAGTCTCACTGATTGTGTACTGCAGAGCCGTCGGAGATGTTTGGATTTAAAGTTTGTGCAGCGTGACGTGAGGTGTGTTTCAAAAGCTGTTTTCTAATACAACGCTTAAGAGTAACTCAGCTGTGAGCTCCTCCCCAGCTAACAATTTTACATTTCCGTAACGTTTCCATTAAGTAAAAAAACATAAAAAATGTTATTTTGAAAGTTGTAGGAACTTTGAGAGAACTTTTAGAGAATGTTAGCCAATCTGTTCTCTGTTAGCAGGGTCTAAACCCTGCCTGGTGTTTTTCTCTAGAAAATGAATCTGTCAGTCAAACCTACTGCAGACTTCATTACCCAGAATTCTTAGCAGCATGATATTCTCCAAGCTTTCATCTGCAATTTTTCATCTGCAAACCCTACTGAGGTGCCTACATAGGCAACTACTTTCCAACTACCGTCTTATTTTTGATTACACTGGCAGCTTATTAACAGAGCTGCTGCGTCCTTGTGCCACATAACCATCCCTCTGTTCCTTTTCATGTACTATCAAATAAAAAATACTTTTTTCTCAAATCTTCTCTTTTTTGCTCTGCAGATCCCTCAGATCAGCTATGCATCCACAGCTCCGGAGCTGAGCGACAACACGCGCTACGACTTCTTCTCCCGCGTCGTGCCGCCGGACTCGTACCAGGCGCAGGCCATGCTGGATATCGTCACGGCGATGGGCTGGAATTATGTCACCACACTGGCCTCCGAAGGGAACTACGGTGAAAGTGGCGTGGAAGCATTCGTGCAGATTTCCCGGGAAATGGGTAGGATGGTTTTCCCTTGATTAAGCACTTGCATATATGTGATAGACTAGCACACACTACAAGACTGAAACTACTTGTGCATGCACTGCGCGTGCCAATCACGTGCCAGTCACTACCCAGCTACATGGAACATTCTCAGAAGGTTGGCTGACGCTCTCTCAAAGTTATCGGAAACACATTCTTGCAGCAATGTTAACAGAAAGTTTTAATGTTACATATCATGTATCAAAAATGTTATTCTTAAGGAATGTTTTAAAAATGTTTTAGATTTTAAAAAGTTTGAATAATGTTCTGTTAACCAAGCAATAATGTTAATACAACCTTTAAAAAACTGGATGTTTTGAACGTCCTTTAAACATTCAAAATAACATATTTAACATTTTTGCTGCTCAAAGAAAATGGTAAGGAAACGTTCTTACAACCTAAAATTGTTAGCTGGGTAGTGTAGTGTGTTCTCATGCCATCAGATGTTGTACATGCATGCATGCGTTTCAGATGTCATGGATGTTTCTTGTTGTTATTCTATATTCTGGGGGCCATGAACCCTCTCGCTTGAGTGCTTGGCTGTTTGCTGTCTGTTCAGTGAATGTTCACTTTGCTCACGGAGAGCAGAGTCTGTTTGTTGTCCACACAGCGGGAAGGTTTCAGGTTGAATGCAATTTAAACTCCATTTGTGGCATTACATTGATTAACGCTGACAGTAATTTTGACTCCTCCCTCAATTGTTTGGAAGCACCTGAAGTCCACACTGTTTCCAAACCTACAGCCACAAGACTTAAAGGGTAGGCAATTCTTTCCAGAAAGATCTTTTGTTATGCGAGATCTTACACTTTCACAGCTAGCTTTCCTGCCCTACTTTTAATACTTAAAAATTTACATTCTGTCACTATTTGCCTTTAACCCTTGATTTGTTTAAAACAGATTTACTAAATCATTTCTGTAAGGGGTTTAATAACTAGCATGTTGTTATGATTTTAAACCCTCCAAAACTGTGTTCACCATTGCTTACCACTGTGATTACTGTCATAAATCACTATTCTGTGCTTTAAATAAACCTTGAGGGATGAATTACAATTATTTGAAGTTATGGACATTATGCCACAAATACCGTCAGTGGAGTTTAACTTGTATTGAAGTTGGGTGGGATGTTCTTTAATTGAACTTGTGTTGGAGCATCAGTAATGATCAACAGCTGAACAGAAGTCAGAGCGAATACTGTCAGAGCTGGAAACAAATATAACAAGCGGCTTTAAAACACAGTCCCTCCTCCTTCACCAGATCCCTCTGCACTGTAATCTTTCCCCTCTCCTCGTCCCACATGACAGAATTATAGTTATTAACATGGACCCTCTGCCGTGCAAATTTTCAACAGCTGTACTAATCGCACGCTTAATTGTGCATTAAAAATTCACGAGCGACAGCACGTGTTTTTGGTGATAACATCATCTTCTGCGTCCTCTGCGTTTTACAGTCGCATGGTGTGTTGATGCTGCTTTAAAATCATTGCTTTCCAGGCTAGAAGCTACTCAAAACAATTTTTTGGGGGGAATCAACCTATTAACCTAGCTTGGTTTAGTTTATAGTTGTCTTTGCATATTAATCAGACATAGAAACATTTTTTTAACTGAAATAAATGACCTCACGCTATCATATGATCTTATTGTATAGCCAATGGCTGATGAGGAGAGTGTTTAAAGTGTGTTTGGAAATGATCATAAATTTGATTGTAGTTCTTTATAGTGCCACTGGCATTGCAGACAGAACTTCAGCTTTATGTTAATATCATCACATACAATACAAACCATCTTAAAAATTAATATGAGATGTTTTGTGCCAATCTTTAAGAGGCCAATGTGTTGATGTTCAAATGAATGGCAAACATATCTACCCAGCTAACAATTTTAAATTCTGTAAGTTGTTCCACTGCTTAAGAATAATGTTTTTGGTATATATCATATATAATGTTATATATAAAAATATAAATGTAAAAAAATATATATGATATATAAAAACTTCCTACAAACCCTTTGAAAACTTTGAGAATGCCAGCCAATGTCCTGAGAACATTCCCTGTTAGCTGGGTAAGCACAGAAACAGTGAGAAAAGATGCATTAAGTTAATTTAAGCGATGGAGCGTGTACACTAGAGTGGTTCTGTTTGCAGTTCCCGTCTTTAGATTGAAGTCTTTTGTTTCTCTTGCATTATATTTCCCAGCTGAGGCGAACGACAGACTCAAGTCTTCCATCTGTAACCATGAGAAGTGGATTAAATCTCACAGACAAAAACGAAACAAGTATCCAATTAACTGCTTAACAAATGGCATACAGCAGGCAAATGAAAAGTCAATAGCTTTGCAACAACGATGCCCTCCTTGTAGTTTCTGTTAATGGCTGCAACAATTGCGATCATCTTTTATGCTTGTCAGTTTTTCGGGAAATCACTGTGCATCACAAAACCATTGACCTTTTAGTGCTATAAACACTAACCCTGTTTTGTTCTACAAAGTTAGTTTAATTGGAGAGTGTTTTGCAAAAGGAAATATTGAGTTTTTGAGCATTAAAAAACATGCCCTGGCGGTTAGCGTGCATGCTCTGATGCATTATACGGTAGTGCTTATGCGAGTGAAGAAAGTTGCCCTTTATTTCCTGACCTGTTTCTGTTATCGCATCAATAAAAGTGGCCCTGTCACATCTTTTCATCGTCGCTGCAGCAGTAAAGCATGCGACGGCTGTGATGAAGCACCGAACTGGACGGGTAATAACAGTGTTGTGGGTGTGACATTGTTCAGCAATAGCCGTCTCGTGGTTGGGCGAGATGTGTGGGCTTTACGCATGGCCTGTCTCGTCGCATTTGTTCTGTTGCTGATGAGTCTCTTCCCCGTCGACGTACTAATGATCTCTGACAACACACAGGGTTCGGCTTCCTGTCACGCATGGATCGTTTCGCAATGTTAGTTAGAGCATGTTGGTCGCGTGATTGTCTGCCAGCATGTTGGTTATTTTTTACATGCAGATAGACTCTGTTATTTCAAGATCTTCATCCAGGGAGGCTGTAGTGAGTTTTTATAGAATTCTTAAAGGTCTTTTATTGGTGTAAATTGATAATAAGCATCAAGGCAGCTGTGGTGACAGGGTTAGTGAGCATAGCTCTCAGAGGAGCAAGTGCCGATAGATGCTAATAGACATTAGCTTTAATTAGTGTGTCAGGATATAGATAATTGAGCTCATGTCTGTCGTGGGATTTCCCTGAAAATGACTACAGCTGGGAGAGTCTGGCCCCAGACATTTCAACTCCCAGTTTTAGGTTTTAAGAACATTTCTAGGAACCTTCAAAACCTCCAGGTTTCTAGACATTGTATTAACCGTATTTCTTGGTTATAAGAACATTATTTAAACATTTTACAATTTGTTTCTAAAAACATTCCACTAACAACTTAAGAATAATGTTTTTGATAAATGGTATATAAATTGGATAAGTTATTTGTTATTATACATTCAGAGAATCTTCTCTGTTAGTTGGGATGGGGAGTATTGTCACTGCAAGACTGCACAAAAGACTGAACTTGTGTGCATTTAATACTGTGACCGTGGAGGGTAAATTATTCATAACAGATACGTCCCACATTATGTAACAGCTGAGATGGAAACTGAAGACTCAGAACAGTGAAACTGATATTAAATGGTTTCTTCTCACTCTGAATTCTGATTGGATGAGCCACATTTGAACATAGAACATAATTTATTTACAAACAACAAAGTCCTTACAAAAATGTCCCTTACAAAAAATAATTTTATAATTTTACTAATGTTTTTTTTTTAAACTATTCTATAGTTAAACCATGGAAACCACAAATTTTAGCTCCAACAACCGTAGTTTACCATGTTGTTGTTATAAAACTGTGGATATATACTGTAAAAGGGAATCAATGTGCCTAAAACATGGTTGCTGGACATTTATTATAATAAAACTGTGGTTACTTTTTGTAATGTTTACTTTGCGCAGTTGGGGAATGTATTAGTATTGTTGAACTGTCCCGAGTGAATTTATCTACCAATGTCTTTGACAATGTGTTAGTTTATCATCATTATCAGCTTTCAGATGTGAGATAAAACAACCACAGGACATTAAAAACAACAGATGTTGCCAATTAACAGCATTTCATTTGCTCATGTAATTCCTATAGACACTTTAGCAGTGTTTAACAAATCAAAGTTTATAAATCAGGTCACACAATATATTATCTGGACAGTATTTACAAAAGTGATGGTTTATTATGCATACAAGTACGGCTTAGCAATATATTACGTATATACAGATATGTAAAATTACGAATTCGTAATAATATATTCGTAATTTTATCATCACGTTATGATTTTTCCGTGTCTTGTGACTAGCAAATATTAAAACAGCATTAAGAGACAGTGTCGCTGATTGTTAATTATATATAATTTCAATGAAGTGGAATATGTGCTGGATCTGTTTTGAAGTTTTTCCATCTGTGAGGTTCAGCTTCGTCCGCTTTGAGTTTTACTTGAAGACCTGCAGAAAATATCTGTAGAAAGAGGTCAGAGGTGTCACAGCTGAAATAAATTGCAAAACTAATAGTAGTGTTATTGTGTGGAGAAACACAAGCGCATTGAGATGTTTCATATAGGAAGAGCCCTGAGAACAGACAAGCCTTTATGAAAGTAAAGAGACTTCAAGGTAAACTTGTGAAATGAAGAACATTCTGGTAAAACTTTTCATTTCCGGAGAAGTTCAACTGCGGGAGTTCGGCATTCTTTAACAATCCCGGTAAAGAAACCATTGAAAGGAAGTTTTCAGTAAACGTTTTGTCCTTTTTTATTCCCCTTCATATCATTCTATACTCATACAGTATGCCGACCGCATGCATCAAGCTCTAAAAATGACCAGAAATATTAATATTTCTTATTTAGTGTTTCTTGTCTTTTTGGAACTTAACAGACGTGGTCTGCATATGGGCTAAGTCATACAGAGGCATTAAACTGGACAAAACTAGGCCATGCGATTTGTGTGCTACAGTATATTCAAATAGTTTGGTGAAGCCATATGATAACTTTGTGTGTTAGAAACAGACTGAAGTTTAAGCAGTCAGTCGAGCAGTTGCTTTACTGTCCCCAAGTTATAATATTATATTAGATTATTATTTATACATTTATTTATAAATTATTAAGACTGGAACTAACATTACGGGTCTGTGACAAAGGTCTCAAGGTTTCATTGACGTCTGCAGATTGACCGCAGCCATTGATCGCTCTGCTAGTGGACTCTGTTCTCCCTAACAAGCTCGGACACTTTAGTCTTTAGAAAGACAAATGTTACAGGAGTTTCCCACCTGCCAGGCCGAACGAGCCGAGCCCAGATCGGCTGTGAAACAGCAGCTGGCATTTGATAATGAATCAGGCTCTGGCCAGCTGTGCGATAGATGGATCTGTCCACCAGCACTGATTAGCTGCTTCTGCAAGCCACAGAATTATATGGCAGCAAGCATCCTCTGTAAAAATGTACAGTTTACAGTAAAATATAGACCTAATTCAGTTATATCTGTCAGTCAATAGAAATAATGTTATTAATACATATGTGACCGTCACTGCTTTTTAAAAGGATGCAGACTATGGAATCATAGGCCGTATGAGTTACATTAGAAGTACAGTACAGTACATTGTGGTTTTCATGGTATGTTGTAATATCAGTGCAGTGTGCATGCTAACAGTAAGCAAGCTAAAATGTCCGAATTAATTCTCAGCTTTGTTGGAACGACTCCAGATTCCAAGAACTGGCATAAAATACCACATACTGGGAATAGCACGAAACATTTTTAAAGAGAAATGTGTTGTGAGTGTTGCCGGATCGCTCGAATCAGCACGTTTCTCTGCTTTAGTATAAAAGCTGTTGCCTGCAGGGAAAGAAGCTTCCCCATGGTCAGACCCCAGTCAGACATTTTGTGACTTTGATGGAAACCTTTGGTTGACCCTCCAGACTCCTCACGGGGTCTTCAGAGATCTTCTGACAGAACAAGAGCAGTGCCGACACGGGCTGTGACATCTGAGTTCATCTCTTTCAGGAGAAATGTCTCGTGTCAGTCACAGATGGGTGGATTAACTGCATGTTAGTCTTGTTAAACATGTATTTTGTTCTTCGATTCAGGTAGGATTACCCAGCTAACAGAGAACATTCTCAGAATGCTGGTTAATGTTCTTTCAAAGTTCTCAAAAAATGTTCATGCAGTAACGTTCGTAAAATGTACGAATCATATATCAAAAATGTTATTCTAGTGGTACATTTTAAAAATTGAATGTTATGAATGTTCCTAAAACATCCAAAATAACATTATGTTAAAAAGTAATGTTATGTTACTTAATGGATACGTTCTTACAACCTAAACTTGTTAATTGGTTAGTTATTAGTATTAACACTGAATATACATGATTTTATTTACTGAAAATAATGTACTGAATGTACTCAGTTAAGTTTAAGTTAACAGTTTTGAGAAGAAACTAACAAGAAAATAATATAACGCAGTCATGGATATATTACTATCGGGATTGGATTAGATGGATCTCTGAGTTAGCCAAAAAACATGAGGTAATAAGGTAATATTTTGGAGGTTGTGTGCAATTCGAAAAAACAAACCAACGAAATTTACATGTGTGAAACAAATTTTCCTGCTGTCCTCAGGGGACTCTAGTCCCACCTGAACTGTGCTGTAGATGATATTAGATTTACATAAAAGTTGTAGTTTATGAACCAGTCGAATCCCAGAGTGAAACAATTTCATAATGACATCACAATCCTCAGCTGATTCGTGAGCGTATTTTGATCCCCTTTGAATCAGAATTACAGAATCAGCTCCAAGGAAAATTGAACGATTCATGGACAACCTAATGTGTCTGTGTGGTTTTCCTTCTCCTTCTCAATATTCCAAATGAAGCCGTTTTGGCCTCAGGGCTCGAGAGTAATTTATTCACCAACCACCAAATATTATAAAACCCTGGATTTAAAAGTTTCATCATCCTCAAGCTTCTCTTTTCACACTCCGGAAAACTTTTTTTGTTCAGCCTAGAGTTGTGAATTTATTCAGGATTTAGTTGTGCCTTCATTTCTCTTTCTCATTCTCTCTCAACTCCTTTGTTTTTATGTGCTTCCTTTTTATGATATGAATGTTAGATAAGGAATATTTTCACTTATTTGATTCAAGCTAGTTTTGAAGCTGCATGTACATGGTGATTTAAAAGACCACCAGTGAAAATGCCTCTTTTTCGATTCAGATGTTTTCAGAATTTTTTATATTTAATTATTAGTTGCATTAAAAAGTGACGTGTAATTTCCGAACATCTCCGAAAATGGTCTGTCACTTTTTGCTTTAATAACAGTATGCGCTCAAACTGACATGAACTATTCCAGCGTGATGTGAGTTCTGTTTATAAATCTGATTTTAAAAGTGCTCTCAGACTTTTGGACCTCACTGTATAGTCTGTACTGGTGCTCCACTGACATGGCTTTTTAATTTCTGATGGCTGTAGAAATGTTTGAAAACCGACACTCTGAACTGAATGAATGCCTGTGTTAATCTACCAATAATCTCAAAATGTAAAATATTAAATATTAATTGGCCGGCTTTATATACCAGTCCATCAGCACTATGCACAATATTAAACATTTTAGTGTCATTAAATATGTAGATGACCCACTACATTGGCCAGAGTGTGCAGTAAGCTGAATGTACTGAAACAGATTACTGATCCCACAATGCATTGCACTGAATCGTTCATTTCCAGCTTGATGACTGATCGGACTGCCAAACGCAGGACATTTTTACATCAAATTAGATTGAAAGTGCAAAGTAACTGGGAACAGAGCTTTCAGTATTAAACATACAACTTGAGGTCATGTGATAATGTAGCATAATAATGTTTCTCGTTGCATGGCTGCATACATTTTTGCCTATTTAAAAGCAGCAGTGGGCGTACAGTATATACCGTAACCATTATGCTAGAATTTTGAACTTCATATTTTGGTGCTGAGGATAAATTGTCATTTTTATTGTCAGCATATTTCAGGTGAAATATGAAGCTCTTTAACCGAGCGCAGAGGCACAGGTTGCCTCTGTGTTATCATCAGTTTGGATTAGCTTCAGTTGTGTCCCAGGATGAGTGTTATAGATGAGTGAAGTATACACAATTAGCTTTGGATCAAGGTCTCAGATTGACATCGGTGGTCCAATCGCACATGTAAGTGTGTCATTTCATGAGGGAAAGCGTCTCATTAGACTCTCCAGTTTGCACATGTTGTGTGTTCCCGTAAGAGCTCGGCTGATTGAGTCAGTGAACTGTAGTTTCATGCAGACATCTGCCATGACTTCTGCTGATGGTTCCTTTGTGTGTGTGTGTGTGTGTGTCTCCTTTCTCAAAGGCTTTCCCAAATGTGAAAATACTGGAAGAATTGTCATAAGAATAAGAATTGTCATCAATATATATATATATATATATATATATATATATATATATATATATATAATATATAATGTAAATATATATTTCAACTGTATCACTATGTTCTGAGTATGAGCATATATGAACATTCATATTATGCTTGCTTAACATTAATATTAATATAATGCTTGCTTAGCAAACACAATACACATAACAGTTTCTTTAAATAGTTTCTTAACCCTCACTAGTCTTCTGTTCTCAGCTATTGAATGATTCTGTTTGTTGTCACTGTTTGTTGCTCCCTATTGCCTCAGTTTTGGAGGGGAATCTTGGCTTGCATCTTGCTTGTTGATTCTTTTATTGAAGGGCGGCCCAGAGCCCCTCTAAACTAAAGGCTCTGGCCTTCTGCAGAGGTAATAAGACCCTCTCGAAGCTTACAGTCGAAGGAAATAAGTGGCAGCCATTGTGTCAGGCCCCTCAGTCTGTTGCCATTGCTAACAACAAAGGAGTGTGATGGGTTTGTTCTCTGAGCACAGCAGAATACTGGCCAATGGTTTATTTGGCTCCAGCAGAAAGCTACGATTGGCAGTCAGAGCTCAGATTAGATGGATATTGTGCATTGTGTTGAAGTTTCATGAGCCGTGATCTCTTTTACCGCCGGACTGTAATGTTGGCACGCTTGTGAACTTCCTTCTGCCGAATTACAAATCGACAGAGGAGTTTTGTCTCCGCGCTGGCTTCCCCATGGATTCGACTTCAATGGATTGGTGTTTTTCAGACAAACAGGACAGAGGTCTGGATGCTGTAGGGACACGATCAGACCTGCTGTTTTAGAAACCTACGAGCTAACAGGCAATGTTCTCAGAATGTTTGCTAACACTATCGAAACGTTCTGTCTTTAAGTTATCAAAAATGTTCTTGTAGAAGTTATTAGAAGAAGATGTTAGTAGAACGTTTCTTTAACGTTATAAATCATATATCAAAAATATTATTCTTAAGTAGTTAGTGGGCAGTTTTACGTCTAACAAACTGGACAATCTTTCTAAATAACATTTTTAACATTATTGTTACTTGCTGGTAACATTATGGAAATGTTCTTACAACCTAAAATTGTTAGTTGAGCTGCCGTTGCCCAGATCATTGGTCTGTTTACAGCCCTGCTGCTGAGGAAAGCTGAGGACTGGATGCGCTTCCTGTCTGTCAGTCGAACAATTCAAACAACAATGCATAACGAAACATGTCGAACACAACCAACAGTAATAATTGTTCGCATGTTGCATGAAGATAACTCCAGAAAGTCCAGGTTTGTTGTGTCGCATCATTTGCATCATTTTTAAACAAGATAGAAACATTTCAACAGTGTATCCAGCGACAACAAAAGTTTGATTACGTAGTTTCATTACAATAGCGCTGTCTCCACAAAGACGCTTGAGTTGTGTTCGCCTGAACAGGTAACCATAGCAACAGTAGTCTACTGTAAGAGTGCATACCATTAGAAACAGTATAGTACCATGATTTTGTTTTATTATAGATTTTTGTAGTAAATATTTATATATAAGGTTTATCATAAACTGTGTTATGGGAATACAGTTTAGACTGAACAAGGCAAATCAACAGATTGCGCTCTTTAAATAACAAATAAATAGACACTTTTAAAAAGCAAAAGCCATTGATTACAGATTTCATTTACACACTGAGGCCTTAAAGTTACAGTACCAAAACTCTCCGAGGAGTAAATTGACTGTTTATGGAGCAAGAAACCGTAACAAACGTTGTAGAATTTCTCCCTGTCGCTCTGACAGAGTCATTAAACGTCTTGTCTTCCTCAATAAACATGCACGGATGGCAAAATGTTCTGGCTTGTTCATTAGCGTCAGCTCACCTATGGAGTCGCGTTCAGTTTCTTGAATGAAGTACCTCTTGTAGATGCGCAGTAATTACAAAGCAGCCCTGGCAGACCATCAGTCAAGTGTGCTCTCAGGAAGCACGGGATGAATAGGACGGGGAAACCCGTGAGGGGCGCCGCACATTGTGATAAAGACGTCGGTTTTGAGAAACAGTTCACAGCCCCTCTGTCATTTCTCTGAACGTGACTGTATTAGCGCAAATGAGATTCCGCGGGCAGCGTGTCTTCTCTGTGTTGTGAAGATTAGCTGAAAGGGATTGTGGGAGCTGAAGATCACGATCGGCCCGCAGGTGCCTATCTACAGACTTCAAGAGATGCAGCTGGCTTCAATTACCATGAATAGAGCAGACTTGAAATATTGAGGTAACATGAAAGAAAACAGCAATTCGTTGGCCATTTAATTGCAATAATTTAAAATGGCAGGATTATTCATCATTTAAAGGGGTACCCAGCTAACAGTTTTAGATTGTAAGAATGTTTCCCTAACGTTTTCATTAGTAACAAAAAACGTTGAACGTGCTTTGTTATAAGAACATTATTCAAACATTTTTGTCTGTAACATTCCACTGACTACTTAGGAATAACGTTTTTAAAAGAGACGATATATTGTGTTAAAAAAACAAATAATACTAACCTTTCACAGCAAGAACATTTTTGAGAATGTTAGTCAACGTTCTGAGAATGTTAGCCGGGAGTTCACCAAAAAATGAAAAATGTCTCCTCAAAACATTTATTTAAATCTTATTTGCATTTACGTATGGCAAAGAGGAAGATTTTTAGTGAATAAGGATTGTTTTGTTTTATTTATAAAAATGCAACACCTTTCCTACACCTCAATGATGTGTTTGGAACAACATGAAGATTGAGTAAATAATGACAGAATTTACATTTTTAATTCTATTCATTCTATTACATTAATTTCTCAGGTTTTGTTGTTTTGTAACCTCGTTGGCTTTAACAGAGAAACAGTAACAGACTCATATCAGATTCGGATTATTAATTAAGATTATTTTAGATGTGATTCACAGGGTATGTTTGGATTCCCGGAGGCTTTGTCGTCTCACGTCCGCTCTGACTCCTCCTGCAGTGATAGGGAGAGAATGCAGGCCGGTCTAGTGAGGCTGATGTTTACTCTGTGGTGAGGTCTCTCAGAAGGAGCCCTTACTGATGAAACCCAGCGCTGTTAATAATGTATTTCTTCAGCGTGAGACCGTTTCTGGGTTTCCACCCACGCTGCCATTCTGCACGGCACATTTCAGCAGTACATGATGTGCAGAAAGATTCCAGCCCTTCCTGCAGGCCGTGACTGTTCGTTTCAGAAGCAGAGGATTTGTACATTAGGAGGCGGAGCCAGTTCAAGAACAGATCTGTAGTGCGATTTCATAGCACAGGAGAATTTTAGGTTATATATAATTGAAGAATCAACTTTGTTTGGGAGGTTACGCTCTAAAAAATGCTGTGCTTTATCACACTGTGCTTAACCCTGGGTTATCATCTTTTCAAACCTCTCTCTTAACCCAAGGTAAGTGGTGTTATCGCTGCTTTTAACCCTGGGTCATGAAACCCTGCTCTGGAACAGGGTTAGACAGCTTTTTTAACCCTGTATTGCAATGGCAAAAGTGTACAGCGTGAAACAATGCAGCTGGAATGCAGTGTTAGAAAATCTCGTTTTCTGTTTTTCATGCCCAGTTGTGGGGAACCGTTTTTCCTCTTCATTGCGTTGCTTTCAGTATATTTCTCTGTATTTTCTCAACACCTCTGAGGGTGAAAGTTACACACACTCACCAACACACAGGAATGCTTTGAAAATTAAACACATGCCAAAAGTGAAAAGACTAATATTGTTTTTAAAGACGACCCACTTGTCAGTCACTAATTTTCATTGACTCTGAGTGTCTCTGGAGTCAGACACCAGCATCTGCAGGGCAGATGTGTCCATGTAAATCAGCTGGGTTGCCAAATCTTTGATTATTGATGCACACCCAAAAAATGTATGTATGGCATCTTTTTGCCAGGTTTGGAGATAAAAGTAACTGTCCCAGTTTACCTTCATTTGATAAAACACAGTGTCTGGGAAATTGTGTTGAAATTAGGGGCTGAATAAATGAAGGTGAATAAATGACAGTTTTTTTGTGTTTAGTCTGAAAAGCCTTTAAACTCTGAAGCACAGGACATAAAGATCAGTCCGTCTGGCAACGGTGCTCTCATCAACTCAGCTGGGACAGCATGTGAGTGGAGCCTCCTGTGGTCGAGGTAAGACCAAAAAGACAGAGCTTGTCAGGTGGTCTCATGTCTTTCATCTCAATGCTCTGCCCTTTGTGTAAAGTGAATGACAGAGAACATGAGCAGAAGGTGTTTGAAGGCAGCACAGATGTGTCCTTCACTGTCTGTGATTTCCCATAATCCTTTGCTTTCGGTTTGGCGGTTAGTGACAAGAATAAAAATGGAATCTAATAGTTTGGTTGAAAGAAGTAAACCAAGTTTTAAATGTAATTTTTGTCAACTTTTGGTTCAGTTTTAGCCGAGTAATGAAGATTAATAGTCTTTAAACAATCGCTTGCTCATGTGAATTTATTTTGTTGTTACGTATGGTGTTTTAAAAGCCTCGGGAGTGTGTCAAACACAGTATGTTAAGTCATTCTTATTTTTTAGAATAAAAAAGGTTTTTTGAGTCACTGATGTGATTGGAGTTTTTACTCCAATGGTGGTAGTAAAAATCAATTGACATTTTTTAATGAGTAAAATTATTTGTGCCTTCTGAAAAGAAACTTTTCAAAACTTTTCTGAAAAGAGGAAACCATTTTTTGCACAGTTGCAGTGGCACGGCAGAACTGACTTTATCTGTGCAATGTCCCTTTAAGCAGAATTGCCTATAAATATCAAGCTAATAACCAATCGAATCACACCATGTTGTTGTCAATCATCTCAGTAATTCTTGTGCTCTGATTGGTCCGTTGCTCGTAGTCCAGTCCATTACCGTCAGCTTTGAGATGTTCCTTTCAATAAGCGTTCCAGCTTGAGCTTGAACTTCAGGTTCTTCAGGAAGTCAGTAATTGGCTGTTTAAATATGAGGTCCGTTGGTTTGATTGGCTCACAGTTCTCCAGCTTTCCATGTCGGAGTTTCACAGTCTTATATTTGTGGCGTAATGAGCTTATGGTGGAAGTGCAGGAGAGAACTTGTGATTAGAATTAATCATCTCTCTTGAGAGGTTTCCAGAAGAACCCTGGAGCCGTAATTGGGGTGGGGGCAACACCCTCAGTCTCAGCTCTTTATACAGCAGGCATTAATACAGAGCCACTGTGTTGTCAATTAAAGAAAACATCTCTCTAACCTCTGCCACTAAACAAATCAACAAGGTTCGGTGTCTGTTCAAGAACAAACTCCCAGCAATCATCAAAACATTAAACATTACAGGAAATATGCTGTAATTTCCAGCTCCAGGATTCACCCTCAGAGGTTAACAACACAACAAACTGTTTAGGTCATTTTTACTATGCAGTATATTTTCACACCTCCATATAGTGGATTACATATTAATTTGGCAGTTTTAAAAGATGGAAACTATTTATATATACTTTATTGCTTTTGCTATTCATGTCTGTACTTTGCTTCAAGTGAATGCGGACTGACAGATTGACTGATTGACTGACTGACTGACAGATTGACTGACTGATTGACTGACAGACTGACTGACTGACTGACTGACTGACTGATTGACTGACAGACTGACTGACTGACTGACTGATTGACTGGGTGTTTGATTAATCTTTGACAGCGTCAGTCTGACAGTCATTATGAAACGAGACGTCTGATGTGGCTGAATGACTTCAGAAATGAGAGCGACCAGTAAATAACAGAGCACATATGAGTCATTGACCAGAGGTACTATTAGAGTCTGCTATCAAATTAATGAAGGTGATTACAGTCATATTAAATGCTATTCATTTAGCTGCTGGGATGGATGTGCTGGAGTTATTAACAAACTCTAATTACTGCCTTGAATATGAAGTGACAGAGAGAGAGGAGAAGGTTTGCTCACAAATACTAAAGAAATAAAAAAACAGACTGGATCATTTTCCTCATTATTTAGTCTTTTTGTCTTGTTTTCCAGTATAAATACCCAAATATCTCTAACAGCACCATGAACCAAATCTGAGGTCATCTAGTGCGTGCCTAACAAAACAACAGAATGTTATTTAGCAGCCACACATTCAGAATGAAGAAAAACTTTGAATTAACCAGAAAAAAATTGTATGTCTGTGAGCCTGAACAGTTTTTTTTAGAGACAAAATGGTCTCTAGAACCATGAATGAGATGAGTTCTTCGATTCCTTATTTTTATGTCTGATATAAAACCTTTGTGACGTCTTAAAGCTTCAGTTTTGCTGAGACGTTTTTGAGTTGAGCTTCACGTACTGTAAATGTATTTTGTTTTAGAGATACTTTTACTGGAATGGGGCAAAAATACTGACTTGAGAACGATTTCGGAGTGACGCTTCAGATGTGAACTTTGAACTCGTTCCCACAGGCACCCATAGCTGTCACTCGGTGCCTCTACTGTATCTGTGACAGACCGCCTGTCTCTCTGATGTCTTTTATAGACAGAAAACTCCATATAAACAAGCACATAAAGTAACATTCCAACTCACTGACATTTTAGATTCATAGTGTGTGTGAAAATTTCATTTATGATGTCATAAATTTTAAATGTCGCATTAAAATTTAATCTTTGATGTCACTAAACAAACGTCAGAACTGGATCATCGTTCTGGATGGAACTGGAGCTCAGATCGTAGAGATCTGGTCTTGACAGGCTCTAGTGGTTTGTTGTTTTTTCAGCACAGCTCACCTAGTGTACACTGCCAAAGCACAATGGGTCATATGCAAAGCTCAATCTGTCAGTATGCTGAAGAGAAAGAGCTTACAGAGTTTCAGGGGTGAAAATGTCAGGGACATTTCAAATCAAATTAATGACAGAAAATAAAGACTTTTAATAAAGAAAGTGAAGCTTATTTTGTGGACCATAAAGATTTCTTCAATTAAAATGTGCATTAATTAATTTCACTTATAACAAATACTGCCAAGGCTGGGTGATATGACCATGATATACATTACGACATACGAATCAGTGTGAGTAATGTTATATGATGGTAATGGTTTATTTCACTTGCTCTCCTCTTGTATTTGTACTTTCCAAATGTTACTATGTAAATATTATCTCATTTATTTGTCACATTACAGTAATGAGGGTGACCTTTTTTGCATTACGGTAATGAGCAAGATATTTCTTTGCATTATAGTAATGCAATTTTGAAACTGTTTAACTGTCATAAAAGTAAATTTACAATGCAAAACAATCTTAATGGTCCTAAAAGTATGCTTTATTTTCTTAAAAAAATAACAAGGATTTTAAGATGATGATTTAATTGACTAGCTAACAGGAAACTATCTCAGAACATTGGCTAACGTTTTCTAAGTTATCAAAAAAGACGTTCTTGCAGAACTTTTTTTAATGTTACATATCATAAAAATGTCATTCCTAGTTGTTAGTGGAGCGTTTTAAAACATTACAAAATCCTTAAAAGTTTAAATATTGTTCTTAAAACCAATAATAACATTAATACCTAATTCCCAGAACATTCAAAATTACATTTGTAGTGCTTTTGTTACTTCATGGAAACATAAGGAAAACATTCTTACAACCTAAAATGATTAGCTGGGTGTGTACTGAGGGAAAGCATCTTTAATTTCTCTGTACGGGGACTCATGTTGAAGTGAAACCGTTGAAGGACTCCAGCATCGTGATCAAGGGTGTCAGCTCGCATGAGAGGAAGTGTCGTGTTCAAACCTCTGTTTGTCCACCAGGTAAAAGAGAGAATTTATTCATGAGGTCTCGCTGTTGTGCTCATAAATATTCATGAGAAAAGCACTATTTGCATTCTGCCAATGCATGAGAACATTAGAAATCCCTTTTGCTTACCTTCTTGTGGCGACAGATAAAGATGCTTATGGAGAATAGGGAGTTCTGTTTACCTTTTGGGCAGGTTTTGTAGAGCGAGAGATTAAACCCTTATGTTAATTGGTTATTGGTTTCCAAAGGTAAGCTGTGTTCCCAAACCGGGAGTGTGTGGGTTTAACTGTTTAGTGTAGTTGAGTGTTGGTTACGCCTAGACTAGTTTTCTCAGGGTGGCGGTAGAAAAAAGTGAAAGTTAAGATGGTTTAAAATGTGTTATATTCCAGTAATATTCCGGTAATGAAAATTGTTATCATTTACTCACCCACATGCCATTCCAAACCCATCTGACGTTGTCTTCCATGGATCACAAGAGGATAATTTTAATGATGTGCTAGTTTGAATATGTGAAAGAACAAATTAGACATTGGAAATGACCATTTTCCATTTTATTAAATAGGCAAGAGCACTCAGGGCATCTCATTTACAAGTACATCTGTTGTTCTGTTTCATGAAAGAAAGACAATTACGTTTGGTCCAACAGAAGTAAGTGATGACATTTTTGGGAAACGTTTATTCTTTAAATAGAACCTGCTTGTTTATAGTAAAATGTTTTTACTTCATTGACCAGAAACTTTCATTGACTTTGACTGCCTCTTCAAAGATATTGAGTGTTTGACTGCAGCTTGTGGCCCTCGGCCCTGAATGTGAGGGGTTAGCAGGAAAAATCTCCCGTGGGACACAGATGTCCGTGTGAAGACCCTTTTCAGTTATTCACTTAGAATCGGGCATTATACAGCGCCTGTCTCTCAGGACCTCCGAGGTCATTTTCATTGGTCTGACTGAGAAATTTATGAATGAATCTTTTATTATTCTGGGCATTTTCGGTTTATTTCTGCTCTACCAAACACAGCGACTGGACTGAATGAATAAGGCGCCTTCTAGGAAATTGAATTAGCGTATTCATCGGGGTTTTAACATGCTGGATGTCCCATCACGCAACTGAATACTGTCAGAGATGTAAATTATGATTCTGATTCACACGAGCCACTTTGAAGCATCTAGCCGGGCACTTCAGGATCTGTCTTTGTCTGTTCCTTCTTATATTTGAAGTAAGACTTTCAAGCGTTGGATCTATGAAATATACATCATGTTAATTGCCTTATGACATTCATTTTCCAGGACTTCATCTGCTCGCCTGTAGCCAAATGGCCAAAGAGAGGAAACACTCTTCCAATGTTTAATTCACCACAGTGGAACAATTGTTACTGTTTAAAAATAAACCCTCATAGTGTGTCCCGCACGCATTTAATTTTTACATGCTGGTTTCCTAAATTACGTTCCATTCCAGAACATTTTTTGAGCCAGTCAGCTGTGTTGTAAACAGCGAACCAAAAAAAGTTGGAAATTAAGACATAACCGTTTATTGGAAGAACAACGGACGCAATCAGACTTTCGTTATAAATATTGATTTAGGTTTTTTTAACTCTTTGTGAGGGGTCACTCGTAGTTACATGTACCTGGAAAACTTTACAAGCATGTCGAGTGTAGATGACTCAGAGGGCTGTAGTTTACAAGGGGATTTTAAATGATGTTTTCTAGTATCATCATCCAGTTTCGTGAGTGCAGTGCAGAAATAATGAGGAATATCACAGGTGTGTGTGTGTGATGTAAGCTCCAAGGCCCAGTAATAAATCCCACAGCTGTCTGGCCTTCACACAAGATCACAACTGGCCCTTCTTGACCTGTGAATGTTTAATGAAGCATGCAGTTTTATGGTCTATGTTCTATGGAATAATCATGCAGGTTTTTACAGGATACTGGATAAGACGATGTGTGTGGGACTGTGTGTGTATTTGTATGGAGTGTTTGCATGCATGTGTATTTGTGTGCTGGTGTTTCTCCTTGTATTTGATTCTGGTCTGGTGAGTCCATGTAAACCACATATGCAAATGTGTGTGTGTGTGTGTGTGTGTTCTGGCCGTCTGTGAGATCCTTGCTTCACACCTGTCTGTGGAGAGATATAAATAGTAAATTAAATATTCACGCCTTTGTGTGCCAAACACAATGTTATCTGAATGTCTCATTGCTGGTGCCAAATGTGGCTGTTTTAAGCAGAACATTGTACCACCTCCCATAAAACACACTTTGATGAGAAGTGCTTTTCCAGAACAAGGAAGGTGAAGTATATGAGGCTGATAAATGAAAGTCAGATCTGTCCGGACTGCAGGCTGTGAGCCAAGATCCAGAAGCATCACAGAATCTACCAAGAACCTGGTTCAATCTCATCTGAACAAGTGCCACATCAAAATCAGAAGTTCTGGACTGACAGCTAAACACTCATTGCATCATAGTTCAGATCCCGTGTTCTCCGGTTCTTCGTGCAATATCTTGTTTAAAAACTGGTGCATACCTAACTAACAGGAAGTGTTCTCAGAACACATGGCAACGTCTTGTAAAAGTTCTCTCAAAGTTATCAAAAAAGTAGCGTCAGTGGAATGTTTTTAATGTTATATATCAAAAACGTTATTCTTAAATTGATTTTTTTAAATTTTACACATTTTAAAAATTTCACATTTTAAATCCAGTGCAGAATACATCAGCTTCTTTTGCTTTGAAGAGTTTGAGGTTCTTTTTCACGTTTTGTGTGGTGGCACTTTTAAAGTAATAAAAGCTCTAATCGGTCACAGACCCCTGTGGGTGTGAATTAAAGCTGTTTGTGTTTAGAGTTTCACCTTTAATACAATGCTAATGCTTTCCTAGCAGGTAACTCTGATGTAGTTTCTGTCATTTTGATAAGTTACACAACGTGTGACTCATTACTTTGCATATACTGTGTTTTTGAGCTTCAGGCCGAGAAACTGTAGTAGCAACCGCACTGATTAAATTCAGTGTTATCTTACACAATACTCAGCAGAAAACGTATTATTACAATATTACAATAACAGTCATTTTATGGTTTCTGATGAACAACAGAATTAAACTTCCTGAGAAGTCAACAGCGTCGTGAAACAGCAAGCACAGCCCATCACAGAAGTCTGTGATGGGATGTCTTTCTGAATCTAACAGGAGATTTGACATGAAAAATGTGGGAGGGGACTTGATTTTGTCCGTCTGGTTATGACGTAAGTGGTCTCTGTATGACAGCTGGTTGGAAGAAGGGGACTGGTGACATCAAGTGACATTTTGATCAAAGACTAAAGAGATTCGAATGATAAAAATGTTGTTTTGTAGCTGTGTACTGGGTTTCTTGTTCATAGATCCAAACACACAAATGCCTCTTTCTGCCTCTCACAGAGAAAACTTAATCCCAACTAACAATTTTAGGTTGTAAGAATGTTTCCTTAATGTTCCATTAAGTAACAAAAACTGTAAAAAAAAAAATGTAATCTCCTTTTGGATGTTTTAGGGATGTGTGAAAACATGAAAACATGTTTACACTTTTGATATGTGTTATATAATGTTAAAAATGTTCTACTAATGTTACTGCAAGAACAATTTCTCTCGAGAACTTCGAGAGAAGTTTGAGAGAACGTTTAGACAGCATTAGCCAACGTTCTGAGAACGTTCCCTGTTAGCTGGATTAAAGCAGGTGTGGAATCATCACCCTCCCCAGATACACTCCAGGTCTTCCTCAGACAAGAAGGCCCTTCAACGGCTGCTGAAAACATCTCGGTTCATCCCACCAGCTGTCGGACTGCACAACAACTCCATATGACAGCAAAACTGTGCTGTCTGCACTAACTAGCCTGCAGAACTCCCCTCAGTAGGCTTCACTTCTCAAACCAAATAACGGCAGCGAAATTTTTGACAGCTGCGACTGCATCGCAATCTTAACGTTAGTCTGAACCGCTTTAGAAACATTATAATGAGGAGAATATTCAGCTTAAATGTTAAACAGGCTATAAAGACACGTGGCAGGACATTTGCGTGCTTATTTTAGGAAAGCCGATAGCAGGTCTGCGTTCGGCTCGGCTGCCGTTTTCTGCTTTGCATTTCATAAAAGAAACCTTTGTGTTGACAGATTGCTGGTGATATTGCTCTTATAATGTTGCAATTAAAAGGAGGTGATTCGGATAAAGGCAGACATTTCATCCTTCACATGCTAAAGTTGTAATGCAGTTTTAATGAGAAAGGAAGACAGGCAGTTTCAGAGAGGCTAGCAACAGAAAGTTAGTTTTGAAAGCAGAGCGCCGTCCAAAGCCACACCTCCTTCAAAACACATGAACACACAGATGTCAGAAGATCGTCTACGCGAGCAGGGTGCGCAGAGTTATACAATTACATCGTTTTGACATCCTATCATTGCATTCCGACTGAACAGGTAGTGATAGATATCAGGCTGTGAACTGACTTGGCATAACAAAAATGTTTCTGGAAAAAAATCACCTGTCCTGGTTTTAAGACACATCTAACATTGTTCCTCCACACTTTTAGAGAATCATATGAATTATTAATTGTCGTTCAGAACATGCAGTTTACAACGTGGGCAACAATGAGGTCATGTTCGTCAACAGCTTCACAGCTACGTTCATCTCAGAACGACAAACACACACTTGGGCAGAACAAACACTTGCAATGTTGACAACACAGAAATTGTGTGGCGTCACACTGTGTAAACGCTCCTTGACATTTATCCATTATTACAGCCCAGGTGCGAACACATTCTTGGAAGGCAAATAGACGAACGGGTTAAAATGTAATGAGAAAAGTGTGAGAGGTAGACGAGATAATGTGTCAAAAATCCAAAGCACTCTTATATTTCAGATTCTGTCTGTCTGAAGCAGGTGGCTGTCTGTGATATTGATGCAGATGTGCTGTATGCAGTATGTGACACAGCTGCTTTTCAGATTGATACATTGCGTGAATGTTTTTACATTGTCCAACATTGTCCAAAATGAAGTATTGTCCACATGATGCAATGCTGGGTAAATTGAGATGCTTATAATATTTATAAACTGAGTATTTTTATTGGCAGTGAAACAGTATCATTGGCCAACGTTCTGAGAATGTTCCCTGTTAGCTGGGGTTTTTTTTCGCTCAGTGTGCAAGAACTGTAAGACAATCTACACCGCTGTGCTGAGCCGTCATTGCAGTCGTCTCTCTGTTTTCATTCCCTCAGTAGAGCACAAGCAATCAGAACAGTGCATCGATCTCTCTTGTTCAAATCTGCTTGAGGGAATTTACAGGAATCTTCACTTGGATGCTTTGCAGAGGTTGAAGGCTGTCATATTCCTCTCCGTGTATCAGCAGGAGGAAACAAGATAATTCACATGCCAGCAGTCACACGGACCAACCAGCGACTGCATTCGAAAGTCTACCAATGTACGCAGCTGCCCTCATTAAACTTAAGCAAATGCCAGCACGCCTACCACAGGTCACCTTCTCTTATGTTGCCTTCACAAATAGCCATAGCCAAACCAAGAATGACATTTGTCTAAATACAAATGGCAAACAGAGATCAGAGCTTTGTGGTTCAGACAAACACCTCCACAGATGATGGTGTTGAATTGGGATGACCAGGAAATTAATCAGCTCATGACATTAGCAGATTCATAAATGATTGATGATTTTATTGTACTGCAGTAAAATGAAATAGAAGCACTAGTCCATATTTTAATATCAATATCATATTTTAATATCATAGTTGAAATCTCTGTCTACTTTATTGTATGGAACAGTGGTTCAGATATTCAGCTTTTGTGTTCCATGGAGGACAGGAAGTTTGGAATAACAGGTTAAAAAAACGAGTGTAAATAAAGGCAGAATTTTCATTTTTGGATGGCAGGAAGTGCTTGATTTGTGGTTGAAAATTAAAGGCTATTGAGGAAAATGAGATTCTTCACACTGAATAAAATGTGTTGCCTATATGCCACAGATCATCAAAGAAAGAGAGAGAGAGAGAGAGAGAGAGAGAGAGAGAGGACAGGAGGGTGGGGGGTTTGAATGCTAAAATGCTGGAGTGAGTTGAAGCTGCATGAGATTACATTGGAGTGAACATAACATGTTGACAGAAAACAGTAAAGGAAGCCAAGAGTCCATCAAAACAAAGCAGTAGGAAATCTCAAAGCTTTCTTTGTAACAGTATTTCATTACACACACGTTAGGCGCCATGGAAACAGAGCAGTTAAAGCATCTATTCATCGTATTGACATTCTGTGTGTGCATACTAGAGCTGAGCACTGTGAGGTGATACCGCAGAAGAGTAGAAACAAGTCAATGAGCAGAGATTGTACTGTATCATTAATATCGCAGTACATGTGTTTACATGGCTGTTGGCAGCTGCTCGACTGCTTTATAGTGTATTAACATATTATATTGTACATTTATCATATGATAAATTTAATAACATCATTTGGTGTATTATGTTCCTGTAGCTCAACTTGTAGAGCACTACGTTAGGGTTGTGGGTTCAATTCCCAAGGAAGCACACCTACTGGTCAATAGCTTGAATGCACTGTAAGTCGCTAAAGGGAAGGTGTCTGCTAAATGCGTAAATGTATAATCAAAAAAAGACATTGGCAGGCATTTTCAAATGGCGTTGATGGTCGTCTAGAGCTGAGAATGAGACATAAGTGAGAGGACTGGTAGCATATGTGCTTTGGTTTCTGGGGTCATGACCTCCATCTTCTCTGGTCTCCTGAGTCCGACCATCATTAGCCAGAGGGAAGAGGTGTCACAATAATTATGAGACTGGATCCCCCGCAGGAGCTGCTGCATAGAGCCGTCGCCGCTCGAACATTCAAACTTAATGCCTGCATAGATGCAAATTATTGTGCCATTAAGATTTCTGCACTATATTATGTATGTTGTCTTTATTTAGATTTTGAACAGAATACCAAGATGACCTGCTACAGGAGTATACAACAGAGGTCACTTCTTTCCCATAATGCATTGTGCTTAAACCTACATTTCCAGTTTGACTAATGATTCTTCAGTTATATCTGCTGCTGTCTGCTGGGCAAAAATCAGATTCCACAGAAAAGTCATTCCATAACCCCCTGCAAGCGCTTGATTTAAAAGTGTCATTCACGTTTATAGCACAAAGATGATGGTTATGTTTTTATTATTTACCCTAAACGTGAATGTTTTTAGTGAATCGCATATATTCATTGAATGCATTTGAGACAATTGTGAAAGCCCAGATGCATTAGCAACAAACTGTAATGTTTTTCCATGCATTATTAAAATTCTGCCCTTAGCAAAACATTGTCACCTTTTGCTGCATATTTCATATCTTTCTAAGAAGTTGTATTTAAAGAACAGACATTATTGGCTGCAATTAACCCTACTGCGAGGTTTGTGATGTATCACTGCATGATTAAGCAATCTGTGTGATACTCAACCAATGATTGTATCGGTCTGCAATTTGTGTAGCTCAAGTCGCGTATGAAATGCATTTTGTAAGTGATAAGTAGCATCATTTTCCTCTGTTGCGTTCTCTTCATTTATCAACAGATACAAATACAGCACGCTTTCAACGTGTCACTGTTTGGCTTGCATAACGAGGCTAACGGAGTGTCATTCGGCACGGAAACCAAGCAGCATATGGCGTAATGCTAAACAGCACTAGAGATGGAACAATGTTAGTTTCTGCAGTGAAGCGACAGACATCTTCACTTTGTTCCAGCCACTGTGGGCTTATTATATGCACTGAAAGGGAAATCTTATCATTCTGTATTCAATTACGTTCAATTGTGCGCCAGCAGGGGTTAGACACCATGATGAATTCTTTGTATTTTCTCAGATAAAGTCATTATATTTCATAAAGTTCTGCTGAAATCATATCGATGCACTTTTGGTTGGCTTAAAACAGGTTTTTTTTGCCATGTCAGCAGAACATGTTAAGAGCAGATCTGTATGTTCGAATGAGCTGCTCTTTAAGATCACCTCTGAAGTGGCCAAGCTATTTTCTTCTGCTTACAGAAATGTTCCACGTTCAATACAAATATGAATGCAAGTGCAGCACGAGTAAAAAATTGATTTTTTTGGGGGGTTGTTTACCTTTTTCATCGCTGTGTGGTTTAATCGAAAAGCACTTTACATTATCTCCACATTCAGGAACACTCCAGAACATTTAATAAAGACATCAGTAGAAGCACCCACACTAAACCCAAAACCGCACAGGCCTTCAGTCGAATATTATAAAACCTATCAAATATTTGTAAACATTGTATTTAGATTTCACTGAGGGGGTGTTTTTGTGCCAAATGTGAAATCTGTGCCATTTTTGCCCCTGGCCCTGGCTAATTTCTGACCCCGACTGGGAGAGTCATTAAAAACATTCATTATTTTTGGTTCCACCAAAATAACACATTTGAGAAATTACATATGCAGAAATGACACATTTGACCTTTCAATGTGTTTTTTGGCAGAACGTCTTGCCCCATAGACTTCCATCGTATGTACAGCATTTTTATTTAAATACGTACATACGTAAACTATTTTTATTTCTTTTAACAAAAATGTGACTTAATTATTTTCTGTAGTAATGGATGTTGCACATGAATCTTCTTCTTTTAACGGAAATATTATTTTTTTATCTGTTGCTGTGGAATAATCACAGCTTTAATTTGTGACACCCAGAAATCTCTGCTTTAAACGAAATCATTTCTTCTGACAATTGATGATTAACTGCGCGTTTGCAAATGTTAAATGTCAAAGGGACTCTTACAAAGCTTCGTTTTTCTTCCGTTCTGTCAGTTTCTTATTTTCTTGCGGGCAGTTCTAAGCCTGTCTCAACAGCTTGATTAGGATTCACGCAGAGAAATGAAATTTTTCTGTCAGAGCGGCAGATTTTTGCAGGTTGGCTGTCAGACAAAACAAATCCCTCTGACTCACTGTTAAGTGAGCACAACACTTGAGACAAAAGGAACAAAGAGATTACAGACAAAAGGATTTATTACATGGATTTGGGGGAGAGATTTGACCTCCAGACCAGTGACCAAGGATCCACTCTCCATCACTCCTCTTGTTTCCGTCTCCAGTGTCGCTCCTTAAACGCTGAAGCAACTGATCCGTGTCATCGATCTGTTTCACAACGCTTTTGCTGGAAAATCGCTCAACCGTGCCGACAAAGTACACATGACATCAGTATTCCCAGCTAACAAAGAACATTCTCAGAACATTGGCTTATGTTCTCTAAAAGTTCTCTCAAAGTTGTTCTTGCAGTAACGTTAGTAGAACGTTTTTGTTATATATCATATATCAAAAACAAGTTGTTAATGCAACATTTTAAAAGCATTACAGAATTAAATGTTTGAATAAGGTTTGGATAACCAAGTGGTAACATTAAAACAACGTCTAAAAAATGGATAATTTGAATGTTCATAGAACTTTCAAAATAATATTTTTAACGTTTTTGTTATTTAATGTAAACGTTAGGGAAACATTCTTACAACCTTATATTGTTAGCTCTCATCTCTCAGTGGCTGCATGTCTATGCTGCTCAGGTTCAAAACAACTTCTGCTGACAAATCCTAATGCATCATGTTTGGTGAGAAGTTGCGCTACTAAATAACTAAAATCCAGCCTGGGAATGTAATTAGATGTGGTCCACCAAACACCAACGGAGAGCTACGTGTCCTGCGCTGGTGTCTGAGGACAATTTCTGCCAGATGTGCAACTTCAAACACTTGTGCGTCGATATTTACAACGTGTCTCTGGGCTGCAAAACATAAACACAAGTATCATTCTGGGACCTTTCTGGAGTGTTCAGAGAAACACAATAAAAATATTCATAAGGACATTGAGAATGGCATTAAACTCGGGCTGATCAAACCCTGCAGACAGAGTCTGTTCGACACCAAATCTTTTGTCAATGTAAAAGCTTTCTCTTTAAACTTACCTGCGGGTTATTATACTTACTTTTGCTTGAACTTCAGGACTCATGATTTTTATTTGTCACGTATACAGTTATATAAACTCAGCTTGTTGTGAAATGTTAAACTGGTCGACTCAACAGACCCTGCAGACAAACGGTGCTCCGGGATACAGTTCATGTTAATTCTGGTGCAGTTCAGTTTTTGATCCAATTAGTGTGAATGAATGAAACTAGCAATTCATGATCTTGAAACTGAATTTGTCCGTCAAAGTAAAGTGCCTTTTTTAATGCTGCTTGCAGAAACCTTGAGCGTGTTTCTCATATTCTTCATATCACTTGTTCAATAGCACACAAATAGTGTGTGTGTGTGTGCGTGTGTGTGTAGATTGTTGTAAACACAAAAGCACAATTTTTCCAGTGAAGCCTTGAAACGACTTCTTTACCTGAGCTGTTACCTAGTTACAGCGATAAACAGATGTTACAGTTTCTCAAAGCAGTAACAACCCTGATGACATAAAGATACCCCAGTTCAGCAAACGGTAGGAGTAGGTTTAGGGTGTAATCAAACTTCGAATCGGATTAAGCCATTGAACTCTGTGAAACCAACCTTACACCTTGGTTTAGTCCTGGTTTAGTGCACAAAATTGCTCTATGTACAAATTACCGCATGATTCATGGATTGTCTGTTCCTAGGCGCAGGAAATGCGAGCGCATGGAAGTGAATACGCAGTGTGAAATGCACGGCGTCAGGCACGCGTGTGTGGGAGGACGCGGGTTGCATTTGAACACCTTTGTGATGCTGGTGTGGGTGGAGATGCGGCGACACGTTAAATAAACACATTTCCGGAGACTGAGCCGCTTTCATGAGTGAGAAACGCTCTTGCATTTGATTTTTGGGGAAACTGACGACCAAATCGCTTCATGCAGAGAGCGGAGGAGGTCAGCGCCAAAGGGAAACAATACTCTGCGGTTCCACATGAAATATCAAACATTAAATATGAGTTTTTAAAGCCCAGCGTCTCTGTCTCTCGAGGGTGGGAAATCTGTTAACCAGGAGATGTTCTCGCTGGAGTGGAACGGCATGCAGCAGAATGCAGGGGTCTCAAACGTGTTTATAATGCATAACTCGTCAACGGTTGCAACTGTGACAAATGTAACATGTTACTTTAAACACTCAACGATCAGTATGCTTGTCCAGCCCCTGGCCTTTTCTGATTGGTCCATTGACAAAAGGTTGGCATTGATAAGCTTTGCAAGACAAGACGTTGACATGCGTTATTTCAAATAGCACTGCTCATGAAGTCACAGCAATGCAATCATCAACATCCCAACTAACAGGAATGTTTTCAAAACGTTGGCTAGTGTTCTCTCAAAGTTCGCTCAAAGCTATCAAAAACTTGTACTAACGTTAGAACTTAATAGAAACATTAGGGAAACGTCTTACAACCTAACATTGTTAGCTGGGATTTCCATCTGCTCAAAAGTAATAAGTAAAAATTAATACAGATATAAGAAAAATACTGTTTTGCTCATAAATATCTAGTTAAGGGAAGTCTGCGGTGTTCTGAGACATGGTTATGTTTGGGTCCCAGACAATAAGTTTGCCTTTGTTCTTTCAAGAAACCAAATTGAAAACAGGAAAGTTAATTACGCAGTGTGAACTCATTTCAGGGGAATGTGGATTGTTTGAATCAAATGTTGACATTAGCCAGCCAATGTGTGTGTTTGAGGGGGAACATCCCAGCTAACAATTTTAGGTTGTAAGAATGTTTCTCTAATGTTTCCATTAAGTAACATAAATGTTAACAATGTTAGTTTGAATGTTCTAGGAACATTAAAAACATGTATTTTCTTAGATGTTGTATTAACATTATTGCTTGCCTATAGGAACGTTATTCAACCATTTATATTCTGTAACTTTCTTTTGAGAATAACATGATTGATATACATGATACATAACGTTTAAAAAGCATTTTACTAATGTTACTGCACAAATGTTTTGATAACTTTGAGAGAATTTATAGGGAACGTGTTACCTTGTTTACAAGGTTGGATGCAGTTAGATAATTTATGAATCATAATTCGGTGACAATCAGATCATCAGAGATGAAGAGGGACGCAGGAGTGTTTTGTGTCTAATACCAGACTGATCATTTTATTATCAGACAAGCTGCACGAATCACTTAATCACTTAAACGATCAGAGTACAAACAGCTTATATTTCAGCCTGACAGTTTCCTGTTCCTTATCCTGTGTTTCACTACTAAAATTAAACAGCATGTTTTAACATATTCATTCATGCATATTAACAGTGAAGTGAGTAATGTGTGGGAGACACAGTTGTGTCTGTCACCAGCAGGGGGCGCTGTATATATTTCCAGTTTTTACTGTGTAATGTTGGATGTCCATCCATGCAATCAGTTTATGAGATCTAGTAAAACCTGCATCATTTCCAGCAACACAAAGCCTGTTGTTACATCCGCTGATCACAGTATGAATAAAAAATAATTAAAAAAGCTTTCTTTAGTTTTGTAGTTTCACAAGCTCTGTAATGCTCAAAATCTCTGTAATGTTAATTCATTGGCCTTTTAAAGGTTTCTCGTTTGTGGCACATGAAAGCATTGTTCTGGGTTTGGACAGGGTGACATTTATTTTAGTGCAAATCATGCTGTTCGCTGTCATGTTTTTGACTCATTTGCATAAAATGATATTGCATTTATGTTTATTATCTCCTTAAATATGAAGCTGTTTTAAATAGTGTTTTCATACCAAAGAAAGCTAACAGGGAAGTTTTCTCTGTGTTATCAAAACATTCCTCTAGTAGAATGTTTTTTAACGCTATATGTCATGTATCAAAAACGTTATTATTAAATAGTTAATGGAACCTTTAAAAAACTTTACAGAATTAAAAACATAACGATTTTATAACCAAGCAATAATGTTAATACAGCGTCTAAAAACCTGGATAGTTTGAACATTTCTAGAGCTTTCAAAATAATGTTTTTGTTTTTTAATGGAAGCAATATGGAAATGTTCTTACAACCTAAAATTGTTAGCTGGGTAGATAGTACTTTAAATAAAAGCGAATATCACACTGCATAGTCTCACAATGAGCAGAGAGAGACAGAGAGAGACAGAGAGAGATCGGTGAAGGGCAAAGGGGCAACAGATTGCTGATTACCCACGACAAGGGGCATTAATTAGGGCTAATTCGTGTTTGCCTTTGTAACAGAATGTATGAAGCATGGCATTTGTTTAGCGTACAGTGACACCACTGGCTGAGGAAAATGTCAGTGCTCATGAAATGGATTGTAACAGGAAGAGATTACATCCAGGAGGAAGTCCATCAGTCATTTCCACACATGGCGCTAATGGTATAATCCAGCTCTCGAGGGGACGGCCGCTTACACATTACGTTAAATATGAAATATGGGCCCGTCCACCTCATTGTGCGCTGTCAAGACCTAATTTTTGTAAGTCTGACATGTTATGTGTGAATAAGTGATGTCAAGCTCCTGGAGGAGAAACTGTTTCAGTGAAACCTGATTGAACCTGCTGCTTTCATCTGTGTCCACAACTAATATTGCTGGTAATTGTTTAAAGTCTACTTGATAGTTAACTTGATAGTTAACTTGATAAGTTAACTTTCAGAGGCCTTGTTTAGACTTACAGCAAAACTGCCAGAATAACAACAACAACAACAATAATAATAATAGCAGTAATAACAACAACAATAATAATAACAATAACAACAATAATAATAGCAATAACAATAATAGTAATAACAGTAACAATAATAATAACAACAATAATAATAGTTATAATAATAACAATAATTATAATATGTATTTTGTCTTTTTGAAGACAAACATCACTAAACAAAATGTTTTTATTTGAGAATCAAATTAGGGGTAAAATAATAAAACTGGTTTTCAGAGAATATATATTGAATTAAGGTTATTTATCTCATACCACTAACAAAGTTTGTATTGTTTAAAAGCAACGTCCCCACATTCTTATGCTAAAAACCAGAGAAAAACTATTTACTAAAGGATAAGAAAAACAAACATAATAATAAGCCCACTAACAACTCTTTCACTTTTTAAGTATATTTATTATGTTTCAAAGTTGTTTGGATGTTTTTTTATTGGAAAAACAGGACAAAAAACTGATTAAGATAATGATTTTTGACAGTGAAAAAACAACATTTGCAAACCCAATACAAGCAACATTCTTGGTAGTTTGAAATTTGATGAAAATCCGATTTTTGGTTAAATTCTGTATGGAGTGAAATGCAGGTATAAGGATGAGTGAGAGGTTTCATTATGTGCTGAAATCTGCCACACACTGTATCAGTCTGTCTGGAGTCTCATGATAATCCTTGTCTCTGTGTTTAGGTGGCGTTTGTATTGCGCAGTCTCTGAAGATCCCTCGGGAGCCGAGGCCTGGGGAATTCGACAAGATAATCCGACGTCTTCTGGAGACCCCCAACGCCCGAGCCGTGATCATGTTCGCAAATGAGGATGATATCAGGTGGCCTTCTGTTCTGTAAACCCATTCACTGACTGAGCGCTCTCTGAGGTCTTCAGCTGAGATGAGACTTTTATCAGTGCCTGGAGAAACCAAAAGAGGACATAGAAGAGAGAGAAAGAGGGAGAGAGATACAGAGAGAAGAGAGAGAGAGAGAGAGAGAGAGAGAGAGAGAGAGGCTGGCTGTGATCAGAATGGAATAAATTCAGAACAGTTGTTATTGTCATAAATGGTTTATTAACTTTGGCTGTCCAATGAGGTAATAAGTAAGAGACATTTGTTTCCAATATAATTGTCTGTCTGTCATGCTGAGGTCAAGCGGAGTGCATTGCGGGATACAATGTTCAATACTGCAAAAATATGCACACTGAGCACAGTACACATGCAATACACGGCCAACAGGGAATGTTCTCAGAATGTTAACTAACGTTTTCAAAAAGTCCTTCTAACAGTAACGTTAGTAGAACATTTTTATTGTTATTTAACATACATATGAAAATGTTCTTTTTAAGTTGTTAGTGGAACGTTTCCAAAGCCTTACGCAATTTAAAAAGTTTGAAAAATGTTTTTATCACCGAGCAATAATGTTAATCCAACGTCTAAAATATTTTAAATTAAAGTTACATTTTTAACATTTTTGATACTTAATGGAAACATTTGGGAAACGTTCTTACAACCTAAAATTGTTAGCTGGGTATCTTGAGGAATTGGTAACAGCAGCATGGTACTCTGAATACAGCCAGAAACTGAGATATGCAGAGAGGAGGTGAAACTAAAGTACACTCATTACCATTAACTTCTCCCAGAAGCCTTCACACATTTCCCGCCTTTATCTCGGTTGCCACCTGTACATTGTCCAACTTTGCCGCACCTAAAGTACAAATGGAAACCAATTAAAACTCATGCTGGAGATGATGTTAAGGGAAGTGTTTTGTGCCCGTGGGGACAGGATGCTCTAATTTCCTTCACGTCTTTAGACCGCGCTGCTCCTCTCAGACTCCGGCAGTTTTCCGGAGTCGTTTATGTAACTCGGTCCCTGAGGTGCTGCTGTGTGCCGAGATTTGGCTTCCGCACACGGAACGGGCTTGAAAACCGCTCGCTTTCCCGCCATCTCCACATATGCTTGTTGAAATAACAGCTGCTGAGGTGAACAATATTTTCTTGAATGCCTTGCAGGCAAATACTAATCTGACTTTACACTGCAGTTCTTTTCACTGCTGCAGCTAACTCAGACAATTTGTGTCTTGTGAAAAGTTGAGCTTGTTAACTTATTGACCAGGAGCTTTTTAACTAGTGCTCACTGCGCAAAAATAATGTGATTATGTATTATAATGAGTTACACATAGTTATTGACAAGTTATTCAAAAACTGTGATTCAGGAACTTTTCCAGGTAAACTGTTGAGGTCCCAGTTCTGTTCTACATCCTTTGACATGACTGAAGATTTAAAGAGCGTCTCTATTTGTATATCAGTCACTTGGCTGCAGTAAACAGATACAGAAGCTGATGCATCTTTCTTTACATCTGCAGACGAGTCCTGGACGCTGCCAAGAGGAGCAACCAGACGGGTCATTTCCTGTGGGTGGGGTCTGACAGCTGGGGCTCCAAGATCTCACCGGTCATCCAGCAGGAGAGAGTGGCTGAAGGGGCCATCACCATCCTGCCTAAAAGGGCCACAGTCGAGGGTCTGTAATCAGCCAATTAAATACAATACAACAGTCATGAACCAAGTACATTAAAGCAGTCTAATTGTTACTGTCATGAGCCAATTAAAATCAATACAACAGCCTGATGTTACTGTCACGAGCCAAAAACATTAATTGTTGCGCATCTTTCAACAATTTTTACCTCTGTGAAAAATATACTGTATCATGAGAAGTTTTTGTAATGCTCATTGTTGTAGAAAATGCTGCATTGTAGCTGAGGAGAGAGTTTGTTTGCATGGTTCAGACTAAGTGGAGATATTTGCTTTCAGTCGATCAACATCACGGTCAGACGCACAACGCCGCATCTATACAGCCAGCAGAGTCTCTTCTGTCCTCAACTGCTCTCCAGTAATCATAACTCTGTCCCTCAACATCAGCTCTCAGCTCTGCAGGCAACAGTCTGGGAATAGACCCACCAATTAGAGCACTTTTGTCAGAACACATTGTGTAATTGTGTCTGTGGGGAGATGGATTAGATCCAGACAGCTGGACGGGAATACCACAGAGGATGTGACACTTCACTGACGGAAATCTGGGAGATTCTTTCAGATGTTTATCTCCTTTTCTTTCTCTCTCCTCTCAGCATTTGATCGCTACTTCCGGAGCCGTTCGCTCTCCAACAACAGAAGAAACGTGTGGTTTGCGGAATTCTGGGAGGAAAACTTCGGCTGCAAGCTGGGGATGCATGGCAAGCGTCCGGGAAGTCTCAAAAAGTGCACGGGTGAGAGATGTAAAGTCCTGCTTTATGTGTATGCTAGCATGTTAAATTCACTCTGAAAATGAAATGTAGTATTTAAAGTGACACTTACAGATCTCATATATTCTCATATATTGTTCATATCTTTAAATCTTTACTTTCCTACATTCAAATCTGAATTCAAATTCGCATCTTGTTTGCTTCCACAATTCAAACTGAATTCAGATTCTCAGTTCAGTTCAGACTGCCTCTCTTTGAAGTGAGATCTGAGTGTGTGAAAGTGCTTTTCGAGGACAGGAAATGACACGTTCTGTAAGGCCCCAGCTTGAACAATCAATGCAAACAATATGTGTTCTCCTGTAAGCTTAGAGACGGTGACATATGTATTGTTGTAGTGTCAGGCTTCAATAAATCTGGTTTTTCTCTCTCTTGTCCTGAAGGGTCAGGAATGGTGAGGAGTTGAAAGAGCTTCTTCACACTGGGTTCGCTCTTGCGTTAAAACAGCCAGACTGAGCACAGTGGAATTGAACAGAAGACGCGTTTATAGGCGCGTTGAGTCCCATACACACTACAAATAGACACAATCAAGATGCTGGCTCCGCCCCCTGATTCATCAGTTTGAACACGCCCATCTAGGGCATGTTTGCCGGGCTAACAAATAAAAATCAGCTCACACAGAACATTATAAAACATGTTTATACCTTTCTACTTAATTATGCAACAACCTTTAAAGATTCGTACCTAATGTTGCCATTTTGCCATTGGTTGGTTTGTATTTCTGTGACGTTGTGTTGGGTAACCCCGCCCACAGTGAGCAATCTCATTGGTCAAAAACGGTACATTCAACATTTAAATATTTTATAACTCCATTTTTGATAATCGATTGCGCAAAACAACTTTTGCATAAACTTAATGGCATCATTATTGTAATACAATTTTTTTTATTGTTTTAGTCTAAATATTTGTATATTATTAAGTCCAAAAACATAAATTAAGCTAATAAACCATAAACCGGTTATTTGTTATCGGTTATCCTGTCGACCAAAAACTCCCTGTTGGTTGCGTTTGTTAAAAAGTCATATTAGTGGATGTCTGACCGTGATGCGGTATGCCAGGAGAACGAAAGAACAACAACAGAGAAACAATCTGCCGGTAGCCCGGAGCTGTCTGAACACACACACACACACACACACACACACACACACACACACATACACACACATACACACAGGAAGCTCTCTATGTTCTGTGAGTCATTGAGCTAATTTGGGGGCAACACGAAGCGTGTGACACACAGTGTGCTGAAGAGAGAGAGAATGTCGTCCATCTGAGCACGTCTCTGCTCATGAGAGACTGCAGCAGTCCCGCGAGCACACGCGAATCAGACTGACACGATGACCATGACTGCTGCTTGAGTTCCAGTTCAGATAATGTAGCCGTCAGCTGCGCTGCTCTGACAGCGTCTTATGAGTGGAGTGCTGGGTTTGTGCGTGTGTGTGTGTAAATACAGGACATGTATGTGTTTAGCAAGAGCTTATATACAGAATGTGCATTCAAAGTTTCCCTGGGAATCGAACCTATCAGCCTATCATCATGCTCCACCAGTTGAGCTGTGGTATTTTTGTGGAGCTATAATGTCCCTCGATCCATGACAAAAATGTCATTATGTAATGTTGTACTACAGCCGCAGGCACAGACTGCCAACAGCTCCTCCAAACAGTCAATGTGCATGACAGCTGTAAAACTGAGCTGACTTCCCTGATGCACGAAGAAATGACGTAAATTTGTGTGTATTCTGTATCTTAAAGGCAAATATACTTTATTTTATTAAATATACTTATATATACTTCTTAACGTGCCAGATTTTAACCTTTGACGGTTTCCACTTCATGGCTAATTGATATTTGTTGCTCTCGTGATTTGAAAAAGCCTCCCTACGCTTCCGCCTGGATACGGAAATGTTATTGACAGGCTCTGAGTGCTGATGCAAAACTCCCCGGGTCTCTGTGTGCTCTCTGCATGCATTTTAATGTTTGCTGTAGCTCAGGCCGTAAGGCCATTGTCACAAACCTGGAAAAATACAGGAGCTGTAATGCCAGCGGTGTGTGAAGAATAAGTGACCGCAGAAGCTTGGAGGGGATTCTGCATTTGGGTTAAAACCTGCTGTGATCTATACTGGACTTAATGGAAAAGGGAATCATGGGTAATGCTGCTCATGTTTAGGGATTTGAACAAACCTCTAACTGTAGGTCTTAAACCTGTGTGTGCAACTCATCATGCTTTTGTAGGAAATATGTGCCGTTATGTGCCGTTTGTAGGACAATGAAACAGGCAGCAAAAATCCTATAGACTCACATTAAGGCAGGTATTTGAGCCATATTAAGGAGCATGAAAATTATTAACGCTTTGGGGCGTGTGGGCTAATAACCACAAAATTTTTTAAAATGTCATTGTATTTATGTTTTTGTTGGGTATGAAGAACATGTTTTTAATTACGTAGTGTTTTTAAAATGTTCCAATTTGAGGATTAAGTTTTTGATATATATGATATATAATGATTTTTATAATGAAATTTGCTGCAAAAACATTTTTGATAACATTGAGAGAACCTTTAGAGAACATTAGCCAACATTCTGGGAATGTTTCCTGTTGGCTGGGAAGGCACTTCACTTTTTTGGAGTATGTCTGCTTGTGTTATTTGCTCTCTATTTTACCCACCGTGCATCGTGTCACTACCAATCCTATGAATATATTCCCAAGCGTTCTCACCCCTCTATCTACTCGAGAGCACGATCCTCTTCACAAGCAATCAGCTCGCTTTAATTACATTGCCAGCACGATCCGTATCACCATGACGGCCGGTCTCGTGATTGATTCTGCTCCGACAGATTGTTTTCCGTGTTGATGATGCAAAGGTCGTGACCCCGCCCACTTCTCATTAATGCTGTGCGCTGAGCTCGGAGACTCTTGACACGCGTGCGCTCATGTTTGTGTTCGTCTGGACGTTCTGCAGCTGTGTTCGTCAGATGGTGGATACTAACAGCCAGTGTTTACTCACATATTGACCTAACAAGACGTTAAACATAACTTCATTACAGACAAGCTAGAGGTTTCAGTGTCTGGTTCACTGTTTTCTGTCATTAGAGGTATTGATGCTAGTAATCGATGGCTTCATTAGAAAACAGCTGTACGCAAAGACCAGCGTAACTTCCATTACCACAGTGTCGTATCTAATCTGCTCTGTGTAAAGATCACTCAGCCTCTGATAGAATGACTCCATAAATATTTGAAAAGACAATTCTACCTGGCTGAAGTGTTTATAAGAAAAAGACCTTTTTGGCTGTGGCTACCGGTGTTTGAGGCCGGTACATAAAAAAATAATGCGTTGCATGCCCAGCTAACAGGGAACGTTCTCAGAACATTGGTTCTTGGAACATTCTCCACAAGATTCCTTAGTTATCAAAAATGTTCTTGCCGTAACATTAGTTAAACCTTTCTTTAAAGTTATACTGTATTTTCATATTAATTTAAAATCTTAGGTAGTTAGTGGAATGTTTTAAAAACGTTACAGAATAAAAAATCTTTGATTTTTTTATTCATCATTTTTTTAATCTTATAACCGAGTAATAACGTTAATACAACATTCTTAGAACTTTCGAAATAGCCTTTTTAACGTTTTTGTTATTTAACGGGAACATAAATACATACATACGTAAATGAGAACATACGTAAAAGTTCTTACAACCTAAAACTGTTACCTGGGTATGCTTTAAAGTTCACATATGGTGGTAAGAAGATTGTGTTGCAGTTTCCTGCCTGTGCCTTCAGGGGTTTTATTGTGGAGATTTTCACAGCAGAATAAGTTATTTATTTCTAAATTTACTTTGTTTTCTTCATGTCCTCTTTGTGGTGGACCTCTCATATTCATAGTCTCAGAGGTTATGAACTAAACCACATCTGTGTGCACAGAGAGAGAGTGAGATTTTGTGCACCTTTGTGTATTTAGTTGTGTTAACACGACTCAAATTTGTTGTTTATAGGTTATTGCTATTGGAAAACTCAGGTGGTTGCCTCTATGATATTGCAGGCCCTAGATATGAGTAAAACAATGACTTTTTATCATGTTATTGCACATCCGATGAGAATTGTGTCTCTGAACTCATTCAGGAGATTTCATGCCATTTTTGCCAAGACTTTTAACCAGTTGGCGTCAAAGTGATTTTTTTCGTAAATTTATGAGGTCACAGGTATAGTTCATCTCATCAAACTTTTTCTATTAACATCTGACACCAGACGTGTCCAAACATTTTGTCTCTCTTTTGAACAGAATCTTTTATCATTTAAAACTGTGAAGTGTTTCGCTTGCAGAGAGTGTGTGTATCTTGCTTTTACAGTACATTAATGACACTCGCTTTGATATTGTGTTGTGACATCTGATTCAACGGTGTAATCTGATTCAATTGCGTTATCTGATTCAGTTGTGTTATATGATTCAGTGATATTTTTACATTATTGAGCGAGACTTTGTATGACACTTAAAAGAGTCGAATATCAACATAAAGTTTTAGAATATTTTGCTGAAGTCACATCTGTAACCTCATCAACACTTCAAGCAGATGACAAATGTATTTGACACAAACGTTTGAGCTTTTTCTCATTTTTAAATGCAGCGATTTGACACCACCTGACACTTGTTTCTGGGGCAGGTCCCGTCACAATTTTTTAACCTGAAACTTTGTATATGATCTAGATTTGAATGCCGCTGGTAAACTGAACAAGTTCTTTTGAATCAAAGCCGTCAGTGTCTTGGGACGAGTTGCTGGTTTCATGCTAGTGTAATTATGTGTTTTACTGCAGTTTTATTACTGAGATAAGAACACGAAAAGGAAACTTCTCCCATGTGTCACGGGAGAAAAACACGATGATTTTCTTCTTCTCCCTAGACAATGCCACGTTTACTTGTGCCGCTCAGTTTCTGTCTGTGAGCTCAATGTGATAATGTTACAGTGATGGAAGTTTGTCTTATTTTGGCAGCGAGCTCTCAGTTTATCAGGAGACTTTTGAACTGGCAGGGATTGATCTCCGAGAACATAAGAGTGCTGCTTCTGTCAGACATTACAGGAGGCTAATGGAGTTAAAGGGTTGCTGGAGACAGCAGGATGTGTTTGAAGAACCATGCTGTGAATGCTAAAGTATGTCTGAGGTGCCCTCAGCAACCCGGTGTCGTGTGAGAATACACATGCTCGGCCTCAGTTAGAAGACCCTCCGACCTTCTCATTCGCTTTCTCACCCTGTGACGCACTAAAATTCTCTTTCAAATTAAACCAGCCTGCTCTGGTTTTGTCCACCTGCCATTTTTTCGTAAAATAAACAAGACCAAAGTCTTGACCAGGTTTAATTACACCAAACCAGGCAGGTAGAGCAGAATGATGAGTATTAATGGATGTGGAATTTTTGAGAATTTTGCCATAATGCCTTGATCTAAAAAGAACAAGGAGCCGATTCAACAGCTCTCTGTTTTCTTTACAAGAATGCTGTTTTTAAGACCATGTTTATATGCATATTTTCTGATTTACATATCCCAGTTATATGTAGTTATCATGTTTAAAAACAACTAAGCTTGCTCTCATGCAGTTCCAATAATGTTTAATAATTCCACACAGAAATTTAATTAAGTCTAAATCAACTAAATCAATTAGTTTTATTTATGTCCTTGACAACAGAGCGATGAACTGCATAATGTAGGTCATGAGACCCTCACAGTGTCTGTGTATGATTAATGTTAATTTTTATTTTAATATTTAATACATACATTTTAAAAATCTGCCTTTCTACTAAAACATGTTTTTCGTCCATAGTTTGACTTCACAGCTGCCTGTATACATGTATCTTGCATCTAACATAATAACTTGCACTTAAACGTATGAATACAAATTAATATTTCATTATATTAACTAACACAATGTTCTCAGAACGTTGGCTAACCACAAGTTCTCAAGTTATTAAAACGTTCTTGAAGTAACGTTAGTAGAACTATTTCAACATTATATATAATATATATATATCAAAAATGTTATTCTTTTAGTGCTGTTAGTAAAACATTTTAAAACAATTTCTTATAACAAGCAGTAACGTTAGGACAGCATCTGAAAAAGCTGGATGTTTAAAGCGCTCCTGCAACTTTTAAATAAACATTTTTAACGTTTTTGGCACCTAATGGAAACGTTTATACAACCTGAAATTGTTCGCTGGGAAGATGCCTCTCAGTGTGTCATTATTACCCTCAGTGAGTCCTAATTAAAAGCCACAGTCATCTGTTGGGACTCTGGTGGGACAGGAAGTGGGAATGAGCGCATGACCTCGACTTCCTCTGCGTCTTCTGAAGAGAGAGGAGCGACACACGTGACTGCTCCTGCTGTTGGGTCGAATCCTGCCCCAATTTTATTGGTGTCAGTTTCTCAGGTGGTCTTTCTGCCTCGCCTGGTCCGAACAAGCCATATCCCCACAAAACCCTGAGGGTTCGAAGGTGGCAAAATCTCAGCCACAACTCGTAATGTGATTTCTCGCTTCATCTTATCGCCAGCAATAAGACTCCTTGTGACATGTCAGTCTTTGCCTTTTTCCCCAGCAAGTCAGGCTGCTTACAGAATCACTAACCTGCTGAAAATTACAGAGGACGAATTGGTTAAAAACAAAATAACTGTTGTCAGGTTGTGTTTAGACTTTCTTCAAATAAATCACGGCTGGTAAAAACATGTATTGGACATACCACATCAAACCAGGCTGCTCTGTAAGGTGTAATGGTTTAGGGAAAAATGGTTTTGGGTCTGGACAACATGAGTGTCACTATCATTTTTTAACCTAGGAATCCCATTAGCTTGGAGAAATTGTAGGGAGAAATGCACTCTTCGTCTGCAGACATGATTGGTTGTCGGAACACGACCAGACACCCAATGTTTATTTTCAGGTTTTGGCTGTTTTGCTGTGGTACTTTTTAAATTATTCGATTTTGGCTTAAAACTACTTAGTACTAGTAATAGTTTAAGGAGGAAATTTTAATGGAGTGATCCAAGAAAATAGTGCAGAGTTTTTGGTGTTTATTTTAACATATAGCTAATATTCGCTTTTCATTATTACAGACATTTTTTGGTATGTGAGGGATGGATGTCTGTTTACCTGTTCTGTATAATCACCCACAAAACATGCAAATACAGAATTTTATTTATACTGAAGTCTTCAGTATAAGTCTTCAGTATAAGTGTTCAGTATAAGTGTTCAGTATAAGTGTTCAGTATAAGTGCTGTTATTGACTCAGGCAGGTATTGATGCTTTTCCAAGCTTGACTTGAGTAATTTAGTCATATGTGCATGTGTTATATAGCCAAAATACCTGATTAGTATATACAGTATAGAACATTGATAAGTTTCAATATGGGCACACAGAGGTGTCACTCAGAGCAACAGAAAGTTGGAAGCCGGGCAATTTGTACATAATCACAATGGAGCGAATCAATACTGAACCTGTTCACATTTAATTTGCAGGATGTGCTTTGAATTCACACCCGTTTGTTTTTTATTACAAAACTGGGCGCTAGAGCTTTCAAAAAAGTTTTTATTTTCCTAATTCTGTATTAATTACAGAATTTCGCTCCATTTGGCATCGTTCTTGGATGTACAGAGTTTTTCCGACAGTATAGCTGGTCCAGTTCAGCAGTGGAGGGAGAAAGCTCTCAGGTCTTTGACGGGAGGATGGGAATTTAATTTGCGCCACTAATTGACATTTAACGAGACAGTTGTTCAGCTCATTAAATTGTCCGTCATCCGTGTTGTCATCAATCACTCATTAAGCAACGATTCGTTTCTTCCCTAAGACATCAAACGCGGCCTGATGAACAGAAACAGAGAAGCATACGAACATAAAAAACCAAACAGCGTTCTATTAACGTCATTCTATTATCATGCAAACGAAACCTTGTACACTTGGCAACTTTTGAAATTCCGGATTGTAGCGTGGCTGGTATTGTCTGCTTATGATTAATCACTTTGGTTTGTATTTTCCTTCATTTGCAATTCCCAAACTGATGACTGAACTGGACTCATAGAGTTTGATTGTGAAAGTTCTGTTATTGTGATGGTGTAGCCACAAATACACTCGATGTTCACCTTGTTTTGACACTGAGGTCTGGAGCTGCTCTGTCTCTGGACTATTGTTTCCAAAGTCATATTCTTCATAAAGTTCAGTTCAGTCTGAGTAATCCGTCTCCTTTTTGGCAAACCGAATGCATCACTTTCCCATTTCTCTAAAAGGGCTATAAAAGTGGATTGGATTTCATTTACCGGTGCCTTTTAATTCCTCACAGACAGCAGAACTGATGAAGGACTACAGATCTTGTTAATTCACCTTGTCTGGACACGCACGTATTATTTATCTTTCATTATGTCAAAAACTGTGCAGAGGATCTTGAGAAGAAAAGATTTTGCCTCAAGCATTCAGTACATCTCATTCTGGTCTTAAGAACTAACTTGGAACAAAATAATCACAGATGCCGAAGCCAAATTCAATTTACATTCAACAACAGCTGGAGTGTTTGTGCCAAATGGAATGCTTGATATTACTTCTGCAGCTTTGGGAGACGTGGAAGAAAATGTTTATTTGTTAAGACACATTTTCAGTGTTGTCTTTTAAGCAAAATTTGTGTATCAGATGGTCTGCTCACTTCCTCCTCCGTGATTTGATTACCTAATTACACTAATGAGAAGGTCCATTTGAAAACATATTAAATTGTGTTTTATTAAAAAGAGAATTACTGTATCGGTTTCCAGCTCATCCACATGAGTGAAAAGCGTCTCTCACAAGACCAGCGCTATGAGAACATATGTATGCTAGCATGCGGTACACAGCTTGTTTTTTCTGTCTACGCAGGGCTGGAGAAGGTTGGCCGTGACTCTAGTTATGAGCAAGAAGGAAAGGTGCAGTTCGTGATGGATGCAGTTTATGCGATGGCACACGCTCTGCATCGCATGCATAAGGACTACTGCTTCGGCTACCCCGGCCTCTGCCCTCGCATGAGCAATATCAACGGAAAAGAGCTGCTAGGATACATCAGGAGCGTTAACTTTAATGGTGAGTGCTCGAGTCCTCTGCCAAACTTTTTCACCCATCTCTAACATAAAGTTTATCGTCATGAGTTGAAGTCTCAAATGCTCTTGTAAATCATTTTCTTTCTGTTTTTTTGTCTAAAAACATAACTTCTGAACAACTTTTTTAGGATATTTTTTTTTCTTCGTTTTTCCCACAGCTAAATATATGTGTAACTATGGTAACCATGATTTGGCTGACCTTACGCTAAGCCATGCCCCCCCAGGATATGACATTTCCTGCAATATCTTTACCCTTATTGATCATTTTTGAAATCATTCTGTTTCTCTAACTCGGGTTATGTGGTTAAATATCTCCAGACAGAGGTAAGGCTTGTGTTATCATGTAAAACTTTAGGAGACTAAACCAGTAGATGGTATCATGTTGAATACCGGAGCAAAAGACCTCATGAAAACAAAGCAACAGAGAGTGTACACAAGATTTCTTTAGATTAAAAGCGTATCATGAAGCTTTTGGAAAATATTTCTTATTGTAAACTTAAAGATGTACATGTGACATCTTTAAGTCACGTTAAGGTCACGTTTATCAGTCTGAGCTAAATCACAAGTCAGTTTACTAAGCCTCAGAGCCTCAAAATCTGAGATAACGTTTTATAATTTCCTCAGTTTCATTAACAAACAGTTTTACATAATACTTTTGCATAACACATCATGAATGTACATTTATACAGCTGAAAGAATAGTTCAGCCAAAAATAACAATTTTGTCATTATTTACCGTCATGATGTAAAAATATCAAGTGTGTTCAACAGAACAAAGAAAATCACGCTTGAAATAAAATGTTGGTAAACAGAGGGTGATGTTATTTCTTATTGTGGGTGAACTATTCTTTAAACATTACATAATGTCTGCTAATGATGTTTTAATAGCAGCATTATGCCAGACTCTGCAGCGCTCTGGGTGGATGTGTGTGTTCTCACACATGGGCTTATTTTCATATTCTTTCCTTCGAGCATCATTCAATAATTCATTTATTTTTACAATCACGGGTCACTTTGTTGGCTCACGGCCTCTTGTGTTGTGTTTGCTGTCTCTCTGCCAGCTTTATAACCTCTTCATGACCTCTGACCAGAGTGCAGAACAGAGGTAAAGCGTATACAGGAGAGTTCATATTTCTGTCTAATGGGGCGGAGCAGTGCTGTGTAGCTGCAAATTTTATTAATAGTTCATTATAACTTATGAGCTCAACTAGGAGCTACATTTGATTGACTGTTCCTGATTTCCACAAATCATGTGGTGACAGGAGCTTCAAATCAAGACTTCTTTGAAACAAAATTATCTGATTCATTTTTATATTTGCTCTTCCATTTTTCCCCTCAATGTGGTTATAATAATATCATCTGCTCATGTTTGCCTTCAAGTTTTGTCATTAGCATAACAGGAGCTGAGCGATGGGGGCGGGGCAGCACAATCTTTAAGAACTCATTAATTGGTTTTCTAGCGGGCAATCGAACCCGGGCTGTTTGTTCCACCATCTTGCGTTTTTCATCTGTGTGTTTGAAGTGTCGGGCGGTTAGCAGAGATTCAATGACTGTGTGTGCGTTTGTTCATGTGACCACCCAGCTAATAATTTTAGATTGTAAGAATTTACAGCCTAACATTTCCATTAGGTAACAAAAATGTTAAAAATGTTATTTTGAATGTTCTAGAAACGTTCAATGTTTCAGTTTTAAACATTGTATTAACATTAATGCTTGGTTATAAGAACATTATTCAGACATTATTCAGACATTAACTTTTTAAAACGTTCCACTAACTACTGAGAATAATGTATATATATATATATATATTATATATTAGCTGGGCAGTGTCACTAGGGCTTGTGCACAGAGAAGCCTGGTGGTTGATAATTTGTGAGAACAAGGTACAAAAGCTCATACAAACTTGATTATACAACTGGTGCGACTGTAAAAGTTTTTTTTAACAGAAATGTATTGTGTAACTGTGGCATATTGATTTGTATTGATGCTAAAATGGTTTAGAGTTAAAACAGTCATGATGTGCTGTCAGTGCTTTCAGTCTGTTGATTTTTATTCATGCACATAAAACACATCAAGTTTTGTTGGTATTGATTTCTGCTATACTCTCATTTTCTCTATGAGGGATCTGAGAGATGTGAACATAAGTCAGTTTTGTACTGTATGTACAGATGCTGGAAAATCACAGTGGTACCACTCTCCTGATGGAGGAGGAAACCCACAGAAACGACAAAATCTCAGATGATGTATCTGAGATCATCACAACATCATTGAGATTAAATGGAGTTTCAGGGAGACGTCATTAATCTCAGTCAGAAGAGATTCACTGAAGAGACTCAGTCTGCCATCAGAAATCAGAGGTTTCAATACGAAATGAACTCTTAAGTCTGAGCTTTGAAAGAGCAATCTCTGAGCAAAAGAACTTTCTTGTGGGAACCGAGAAAAGGAAATAAAAATCTTTATTCGTTTGACTCCGAATGCTCTGAAGCATTCTGGAAAAACTAGCTGCCAAACGGAGCTGTTTAACGATCTCGTGCCTCTTGTGTGTACGGACCCGACCTTTCTCAGCAGCGTGAGGCGGGCCGTCCGCGTGATCCCACACCCTGTCACAGATGCTTGGGTGTTATTGCCGCCCGCCCTCCCCGGAGTGCATCAAATAATCTTGCTGAAACAAGCCGCTCTGCGCTCATGAGCCTCCAATAACCTCGTTGATAATGCCACTGTAGCCACACAAATTCAGAAACAATGCTTGTGGTTTATTCTTACCCAGACGGTGATTTTAAACATACTTGTATTTCAGACAGCTCACTTAGTTTTTAAATATTAACGTCTGGTTGCGACATCAAAAAAAAGACTGTGTTGTAGATTACGGACTGCGTTTCTTAATATCAGGAGTTGAGAATGTTTTTGTCGTGTTTTGTCGAGAAGCGATGTAGAGCTTGTGAAATCCCACAATCCCATGTTTATGGTCTGTTGTTAATGGTGTGTCGCCTCAGCAACAGATGCTGCAGCACTTCAGCGCGTCTCTTTTTGTGTTTGCTGGATTTTGGCAAATGGTTTCTTACTGCGAGAGACAGCAGTGTAAACAAACCCTGACGAGAGGCTTCTGGGCATGTGCCACACAGTGCCAGCTGTGCACAGTTTATAGTCTTAATCAAAACACTTGATTTTTACATTTCCACTTCTTAAGTGAGTTTGCCTGTGCCAAACTCGATGCCACGATGCCGGGAAGTGTGGGTGCTTTAAAAACATTACAGAATGAACAAGTTTGAATAACATTACGATAACCAAGCAACAATGTTAATACAACATCTAAAAACTGGACGAACATTCCTTTTTGTTACTTAATGGAAAGGGTCAGGAAATGTGACTCAGCAAAGTTCTGTTGCTAAGGTGCGAAAATGAAGCTAAGTTGTAGTTTGGGGTTTGTTCTCCAGCTGCAACCCTGAGTTTGAGCAGTAGTAACAGTGAGTAGTTAGTAATGCTGAATAGTGTGACTCAGAACCTGGTTTGTATGTACTCGACCGTCACACGCTACTGTACACCCCCTCTGTTTTCAAGGTCACTTCCTGTTGTGATTTCTGAAAAGCTGTGAGCTGTGAATGATTTTCACTTGTATGCATGAATCTGCCCATGCTGATGAGGAATTCCAGCCCATGTAAGAGCGACAGACTCTGAAAAACGTTATCTGTGTGGCTCTTAATAAAAATGTGAATTCTAGCAGGTGTCTCTTGTAGTCGATTTAGTTTTTGTCAAATGTAATTATGTTGTAAAGGAACAGAATTGCTTTATAAATATATTGTTCAGAGGTTGATCTTTCTGGTTGAGGTTGAGTTTTCTGTAATGTTTCTTTTAAGTTTCTGTTAAGTTCTTTTAGGTTAAGTTTTCTTTTTTAAATTTGGTTTCCAATGTTTCTTCTAAAATTATCATTTGGTCTTGGCAGAATTTGAAGAGATGATGTTGCAGTTGGTTTCTTGAACATGGTAAGATGAATAAGGTCTTTCTTAGAAGAAACTGAGAGGCAAGAGATGTGCAGTAGCTTTTATTTGATGTGTAACAAAAACAGTTGAGAGATTAATGAGATCTCGTTTGTGATGTTTCAGCTATATTAGACTTTATCAAGTGCTGTGGAAACACACACACACACACACACACTGTCTTGAAGCCACTCTTTCCAATACAACCTTTTCGCACCTTGGCTTTGTGATCGTGTGGATGCAGAATGCTTGAGTGACCATTATCCCAACCATAAGAGAAAGTTCACACACACACACACTGGTGCTATTGAGCAGTAATGGGTGACAGATGTTCGATTTCCTGGCGTTTGGCCACAGCCGATATCACAGGGACAGAAGAAGGTTCCTCATTAAAGCATCAAGCTCCAGTGATGCTGAGGAGCAGTTGCATGTGAGGGCTGGTTGATGAGTTAACTCACCCGCACCAGAGTTCTCTCATTACCGCCCATCACCGCACTTCCTCTGTCCTACACCAGCAGACTTCAAACAGACCACGCAGGATTAACCAGCAGCCGTGTGTGATAATGAACACTGCAGGGTGATTATGGGATGGAATGAAAAAGAGAGAGGAAAGGTGTGGAAATAACCTTTTAAAAGTGTGAAGAGTTACAATGTGTGTGTGTGTGTGTGTGAGAGAGAGAGAGCGAGTGTTTTCATTTATGTGTGTGTGTGTGTGTGTGCGTGTCATGTCAGGTTTCACCCACGTTTTAAGAATTAGGCAAAATATTAAATATATAAATAGGATCAGTCAGTGTGTTACTTGCTAAGGGTGTTAACTGCATTGTAAGGGTGTTAACCGCTGTCCCAACCCCATAAGAAAATGAGTCACAGTTATACTACAAATATAATAAAAAACATTTTTACTATAAATTGTACTATAGTTACACCATGATAACCACAATTTACCCATGGTTTTGCCACAGGAATCAAAGTTTAACCATGGTATTTGTAGTATATTATAATAGTATTATTATTAAGATTATATAAATCCTAATCAATGCACCGAAACCCATGTCTACTGCACTTTTACTATAATGAAGCCATGGTTCATTTTCAGAAGGGAATCCTACAGGAATCTGCTGCTGTTTGGGAGGAGTCATGCAGATTCAGATACAGCAGTCATGTATCACTAATACGGTATTCAGTGCACACAGACTCACTCTCAGCAGGATTACTGTGGTTTTCTAAACACTCATAGTGTCTGTTCATGTGTGTTTGCACGGAGAAGCTGTCTGAGAGAAAGGAGGCCACAGAAGCCGCAGATATGAGTTGATATGAAGGCATTTTCCGCCAGGAGCTCAGACACAATTACAGCCGCTCCAGTGACTCCCCGCATACTCGCGTTTTTAGATTAGTGCAGAGAGATAGTGCTGCATTGAGACGAGCCAGAGAGAGAAAGTAAAGATGATTGTGTTGTGTAAAACAAATCCCCGTGTAAATGAGACAGTGTGATGTGAATGTTCAAACAGAAAGTGTTACAAAAATGAACCATGGTTTAACTGCAAAATAAAACCCCTAGACCAAGGTTACTATAATTAAACTATGGTAACCACTATGGTCTGACTACAGGAGCCATACTTTAACCATGGTACTTGTAGTAAAATTGTTGTTAAACAAATATTAATCAATAAGCCAAAAACCTTCCTTACTTTTACTATAATAAAACCAGGGTTCATTTCTGTATGGAGAGCTGGTGTTGAACTCTAAGCAATGTCTTCTCAGAGCTCTGTTCTCTCTTCTCCAATGATTCTGTGGTTAAATAAAGTAATGGCCCTATGAGGTTATATCACAGAGAGAGAGATTTTTTGTGAAGGCAGTGTGAAATGAGGTGCTTTGTAGCTCTTGGCTGATGAAAGACTTGTAATATGAAGTAGATTTGTACATTTTATGAAGCACCATGAAAATAGATTGCTAGGGTTTTGCACATTGTTGCCAGGGCGTTACTAGGGTGTAATCAATGTTTTTTGCATCTTGCCAAGCAGTTGCTAAGTTGTGACCAAAGTCAAAAGAGTCACCCCCCTACATAGATTCTGGTTCTTAGATAGCAAAAATCAGCAATTCAAATCCCTCTGATTAACAGTCGTATTTTTCGTGTTTTACTTTTTTGCAGAGGATTAAACAAATGTTTAAATTGCAAGAAAAATTTTTTTTTGTCACAAACTGGAATTTGTACTGTAAATACAGTCCATAAACCCTGAAGTGACCTTCTGTTAGGTGTTTCATTTTAGTTCTTCATTCAATCTGTTTTAAATGAAACTTTCATTCAGTTCTTTTGTTCAGGTGTGGTATGACTGTTGGAGATTTTCTCCTGCTGTGTGTGGCTTTATTTCAGAGCCTGTGCTGACAAATTTGTAATTAATATCTGGATCTAAGGCTGCTAGCAGTGTGCAGGCTGACACAAGCAATCCAGAAATTTGGGAACATTTTAACTTAACGTGCCGCTAGTTGTCAGGTCATGAATTAAAGAGGGGCAGTAAAAGCCAGCGCAGAAATGCTTTCAGCTATGCAAGCTCAATGGCGTGTGTCATTGCATTCTAAATAGTTTCTAAATGCGACGGCATGCTTGCAATATGTTGCATTCGCATCTGCATGTGCATACATAGGGCGGTAGGAAGTGAATCAGACAACAGAATCAGACTGCAGGGGTCGGCTGAAAGGTTAGCCCACCAAAGTCCTATTGTAGCGTTTTTGTCCGGTCACCTGTAATCCTTCATTTCCCGCTGCCCTGCTTCACCTGGAAAGCAAAGCTTTGATCAATATCTGGGGATAAATTCAGTAAGGCAGAAATCTGGGCTGTCTCTGCCCATCAAAGCACTTTGTCATGCAGGGAGCATTACTGCTGTTGGTATATTAATAGCAGAATAATCTAGCGTTGATTGCGCATGGCTGGCTTATTTACTCGCATTACAGCTTGCTGATTTGCAGTGACAGTGAACTTGCTGTTATCCCGAGAGATCTGGAACTACCTGCGTCGTTCAGAGGATGACACATGCATTTATATATATCATATCAAAAATGTTATTCAAGTTTCAAAACGTTACAGTATTTACAAAATGTTTCTTTTACAGTCAAGCAATAATAACTTTAATACAATGTCTAAAAAGCTGAATGTTTTGAATGTTTGTAGAACATTCAAAATGCCTAATGGAAATGTTAGGGAAATGTTCTTACAGCCTAAAATTGTTAGCTGGGGGTTCAGCCGTCATGTTGAACGTCACAACTCACAGGCAGTACACTTGGCAAACACAAAAAGGCTTAATGTGTGAAGTTTGACGAGAGAAGCATTTTACTTCACATGATGTCATTTAAATAAGAGAACAGAGCTGTCTGGATCCTCACTGCAGCTCTCAAGTCTGCCTCATTATTTTCTCTGGAAATATTGCTTCAGGAATCAACCCTCTCCACGCCTCACTTGCTGGTTTTGGTGGGGGAATCAAGAGGAGTTTTTTTGTCGTGTTGACACGCGTGACTGAAGTCCCGACAGCTGTTGAGAGTGTACCGTACATCTGACTGACCTTCTACACAAGCATCCCTCAGGATCTTGAGGAGCAGCTCAGTGGCTGTAATGAAGACAATGATGATGAAGAGGAAGACCACGGTGGGCTTTTAGAATGAAGGATGCAGGAAGTTCTGGCTAATCAGTGGCTGGAAACAGAAGAGGGTCTAGATCTTTACAGAAGTTCTGCTTTGCTCACAGATCTAGAGCAATATACCTTTATACACAACCTAAACCTATTAAAAGTATCATCCTTCAGTTTTGTTGGCTTAATACAGATGAAGATCTCCATAAAGCTTATATTTATCTCTGTTAATGAATCATTCAGTATGTATGAATACATCATTAATTATGATGTAAAAAAGATGAACTGGCCTTTTGAAAAATTATAACCCTTTATCAAATACATTTTAAAGTCTCCCGTGCTAATAATTCATACAAGCGCATGCATTTTAACAGCACAATGTTTGCGTGTGTTTTTTAAAGCAGGAATTTTGTAACTGACTGGCTGTCATTCATCACCTGCAGCAGGATCTGATGGGTTTCTCTGCTATACTCTGGTCTTTGTGTTGCAGTGTGGATTTCAGCCCCTCACCTCAGCCCCCTACATGAGTTATGCAGAAACTTTGATGCACAATACATCAGACTCTTTTGAAATAATAATGTACAATGTGCTGCAAGTCTGAGACCACATGAAGAATCTGGGATTTAAAAACTAGCTGTGATAGGAAAAGGACATACATAAGATTGTTTTCACTATTTTTATTTTTGGTGTTTAAACAAATTTATGACATTAAGCATGTGAATAATGTACAAAAGGTCAGTTCACCTTCTCTGCTTCTCTGGGAGTTTCTCATGTTGAGATAACCCTTTGCACAACCTTGCTGCATAGTGTCAATAATACAAGTCCACCAGGTGCTTTGCTACAGTTCACATTGATTTTACATTGAGTATGAATGCAAACTGGGAAGTGAATCTGTGTTGTATAATATAATGCTTCTGTTCACACTTGTTTCTCATTGCTGCTCGCCTCTGAATGAGGTTGTCAGCTAACAGTGGCCATTCTCCAAAAGTTGGAAAATATTCTCTAAACGTTCTCTCAGAGTTATCAAAAAGTCCTACAGTAATGCTTAATTTTTAAATATATATCATATATGAAAAAACGTTGTTCTTAAATTGTTTTAAAAAGTTATAGAATTAAACGTTTGAATAACATTCTTATAGCCAGACAATACTGTGTCTAAAAAACAATGTCTAAAAAACACTGGACATGTTCCTAAAACATAAAATAACACTTTTAACGTTTTTGTTACTTAATGGAAACATTAGGGGAAACGTTCTTACAGCCTGAAATTGTTAGCTGGGTTTGTGGGTAATTGGGTTGATGTGGACGCTTGCCTCAGAGACAGCTGGCTGATTGTATTACCTTTCCACCTTCCCATCACCTCACAAGGTCACAGTGATCTCTGTGCGTGCTCTGCAGATTCACAGTTAATGGAGCTGTGAGAACGGATCTTCTCCGAGCTGTGTGTGGAGTTTGCCTGCAGATACTCTTCATGTTTTATTCACATTCACTTTTACAGCTTTGTTGTGGTGATATTACTTTTTGTTGCTGAATTAATTCTTCATCATTAATACTTCTCTCAACAAATTTAAGACATTTGTAGGTCCTGGGGTTTGTTTGAGGGTCACCCATGATATCATCTGGTTCGACCAATAGTGTGTGTTTGGACAGAGACTATTCCTGTTTTTCCAAACAACGGGAGACAGGCTGCAGAGGTTTAAGAACTTAGTGTGTTACATTTGTCAGCATTAATGTTTTGTCATTTCCTGTTTTACAGGAAGTGCCGGGACTCCAGTGGTCTTCAATCAAAACGGGGATGCGCCGGGGCGATACGACATCTTCCAGTATCAGATTACCAACAAATCAACAGCTGAGTACAAACTGATTGGCCAATGGACAAACAAGCTACATCTCAATGTGAGTGAGGAGTTTTTACCTCCTTCATACCTCCTGCATTAATAATTTTAACTTCAGGTCCATCCAACTTGTGCTTTTTTCCCATAGAAAACTATATGTTCATGTTGAAATCAGGTTTCAGATGAAACATTTAGAGTTAACATAAAACAGCATTAGCATCAACCCATTATTCTTCTGTAGTTTGTAGTGAAGGAGAATATTTAATGAGGGAAAAGTGGGAGGGGCTTGATTTTTTTTGATGGAATTGATTGGATGATTTTATTCGGTGGAAACTGATAGTGGAAACCATCAATTCCGAACCAGAATGGCCTAAATAGTGAATTGTGCACAATAAAACTATGAACATGCATTTTGAAAATGAAAAGGGTCGGATTTACTTTCATGTTGCTTCTGAGCATAAATGCATCTGCAAATTTAGCCAAATGCTGAGTTTCGTAATGCATATGACAAGATACACAGAGGCCGTCATTAGTCTGTGGGAGGGGGCAGAATCTTGTAATGTTGTATGCCAGGCTAAAAAAACAAAATTAATAGAGCCAGAAATAAACAGTGTTTTCATGGCCAAAAGCTCTCACAGCAGTGGAGAGACTAAGGCTGCAGTGAGCTCTTCACGGAGAGTCTGGCCTTCTCTGTGCTTTGTCTCATTGTAAGAGGAGGAGATGCGGTCGCTCGGCTGTGATCCACCTCCCACAGCGCTTTAAATCAGACTTCTTAACTCAGGTATCAAACCCTCCCGTAAGCTCTTAAACAGATCAGCGCTGGATGTTTCACACTGGCAGACTGAGGGATGTCTTTGAAACTCATTAGAGGCGACTCTTGTTCCACAGAAGACGTCATTAGGCTGGAACAATTTTTGTGGCTCGGAAGGTTAATATTTAAAAAAGATGTTGTTTTCAGAAAAAACATTTTTACAAAGGCAACACATAATCCCATCAATAAAATGATGGGATTATGTAAAGGTCTGAGTTTACAACTTACTTGCAAGTGTAAAATACACCTGCACTTAAAAATAACAGTTCTTAAAAGGTTCTTCACAGCGATGCCATAGAAGAACCATTTTGGGTTCCCTAAAGAACCATTCAAAGGCTCTTAAAAGAACCATTTCTTTCTTACGTAATTATAGTCTAAAAAGCTTGTTTCCACTATAAAGAACCTTTGGTGGAACAGAAACGTTCTACAGATATTAAAGGTTCTTTATGGAACCATACAGCCAAAATGGTTCTTCTATGAAAGCACCTTTTTAAGAGTGTAGATTTTATGTTGTCTGAGGAATAAGTTAAATGGTGAGGAGTTTATTCTGCATTTGAATGGCAGAACCCTGTTTGCTTTCTATTAGAGCGTTTTGAGGATGAAGAAAACTGAATTAAACTGCTTCAGTGTGAATGGTCAGTGTGACTTTTGTTTTAGACAGAACAGAGAGATTTAAATGAAGGTTTTGGTCCTTCTAGTCTTAAATACCCTTTATATCCTTTTATGTGATAAGTCAAATTAAACTACTGTTCATTTGTGAATTTTGTCTTTTTTCATTTTAATATGTCCCTTCTTTTCCTCTCTCCTAATTAAACGCAATCTGTTTTTGCCAGGCGTAATTTGTCTCAAGCATGAATAATTCATTCATGGCTTCTCTCTTCAGCAATGGAATCTATAGAGCAGAACTATAGACTTGTCCTCATTTTTCCCGTGGATTGGTCTGGCAAAATTATGTGCAATTAAATTTTATAACACAAGTTTGCGAACCTATGAGTTATCGCCGTCACTTCTCAAACGCGAGCTTGTCATGCTGTTCATTTAATCTCGAATGCCTCTGGCGCAAGATTGTCCAAAAATATTTCTGTCATCAAAGTTGTGCCTCAGAGACAAGCTGCTGTTTGGTTTCTCATTTTCCACAGCAGCTAGAGCAGTTTTCCGTAGCTAAAGGAAAAGAAAAAGATTCCTTCTCCAAACATGACACAGTGTACATTGGTGTGATGTTGCTATGACTGCTCAGTTTCTAGCTTCGGTCTTCCTGTCTGACACTTGTTGTCGCTCTCTTTTGCAGGTGGATGCCATGCGCTGGCGGACAGGCGACCCCAGGCTCCCCGTCTCCGTGTGTAGCTTTCCTTGCCGAATGGGTGAAAGAAAGAAAATCGTGAAGGGTATTCCCTGCTGTTGGCACTGTGAGCGCTGTGAAGGGTACCACTATCAAGCCAACGAGTTCAGTTGTGAACTATGTCCATACGAGCAGCGTCCGGACCAAAACCGGACCAGCTGCGTCCCAATTCCTATCATCAAACTGGAGTGGCACTCCGCATGGGCAGCCGTGCCGGTGTTCATCGCTGTCCTGGGCATCTTGGCCACCAGTTTTGTGGTGGTCACTTTCGTACGCTACAACGACACGCCCATCGTCCGCGCATCTGGCCGAGAGATGAGCTACGTGCTGTTGACGGGAATTTTCCTGTGTTACGCCATCACCTTCCTGATGATTGCCACGCCGAGTCTGGCGGTCTGCTCACTCCGCAGAATATTCCTCGGTTTGGGCATGTGCTTCAGCTACGCCGCTTTGCTAACCAAGACCAATCGCATCCATCGCATCTTCGAACAGGGGAAAAAGTCGGTGGCTGCCCCGCGATTCATAAGCCCCGCCTCCCAGCTAGTCATCACCTTCAGTCTGATCTCGGTGCAGCTGTTTGGCGTGTTTGTGTGGTTTGCCGTGGATCCACCATATACGGTGGTGGACTACGGCGAGCAGCGCACCTCCGATCCCAACAAGGCCCGCGGAGTCCTCAAGTGTGACATCTCGGATCTGTCGCTCATCTGTTCGCTGGGCTACAGCATCCTTTTGATGGTCACATGCACTGTTTACGCCATCAAGACCCGGGGCGTGCCGGAGACTTTCAACGAGGCCAAGCCGATTGGATTTACTATGTACACTACATGCATCATCTGGTTAGCATTTATACCCATCTTCTTTGGAACCGCACAGTCTGCAGAGAGGGTAAGTCAGAACTGTGTGACTTACACAGTTACAACACTAACAGACTTACACAGAATCTTAAGATATTGTCATAGTAAACAATTTCACCTCATTTTGGATAATTGTACCACTTGGAGACCAATTCTCCACTTGTTCCTGCTAGGATCTTAGGCTGCGTTTACACTGCCACAAAAAATCTGAAATTTTCGTCATATCTGACACAAATGGGATGTTATTGCACATTTGTAAAAACAAACACTGCACCAGCTCTGATATTTTCACATCTGATCTGAGCCATTGATCTGAGCCAAATCTGATTCAGTTCCAATATGTGGACATCTGACCTGTGTGTAAACACCTATATCTGATTCCAGATAGTGATGACATCATTGTTCTGTGACGGATCACATTAATCGTCATCATTTTTCACCCGTTGCATGCGGCATAGATGGAAGTCAATGGAGCCCAGAGATTAATTTAACACGGATATTGGATACGTGCCAGGTCTTTTGTTAATGCAAACAGGTTTAAAGATCAGATCTGTGCATTAAGCATTGCAGTGTAATTGCAGCTTTAGAAGTGACCAGTTATGAAGACAATATTTGATATTTCAGCTTCAATCCATATTGTTTTAATTTGTAATTGGGTAAGATGGTGTTTTCTGCACTACTCTTTGGTCAGATTGGTCAGCGGTTGTAAGCTGCTAATAAAATAGCACAGACGGAACTCGCTACATCGCTCTAGTTGCCATGTTTTCAGATTCTCATGTCATCCTGTAGGTGGTATGAATAAAGCACAGAGACTGTTTGTTTGTGTGAGTGGGATCTATGGGCAGAGGATTATTGCTGTGGGCTACAGATAATAACACCGCCTGCTGTTTAACCTCTCACCTGAGCCGGTGGGTGTCAGACTTCAGAGCGCTCCTCATGTTAAATAGCAAACCTAAAGGTCACAAGCCGTGTTTCACATCCTCTCACGCTGATAGACAACAGCTGAGCTGCGCTTTAGGAGACGGGCAGATGGGTCAGATGTGGTCAGGTAGGTGGACATATTGATCTAAAGACCAGGAACTCAGGGAGAGTCTTGCAGGGATATCTGAAGTTTGAGTAAGCAGGAGTCTTAAAGGAACGGTTCAACTGAAAATAAAAACCTGTTTGTCTCTAAAGAACCTTTATGCATCTCTTCAGTAAAATTCTGGGAAGCTCCCAAATGAATTGGACACACTCCTAAAAATGGGTGCTTCAAAATGCCATTGAAGAACATTTATGGCTGTATGGTTCCATAAAGAACCTTTAACATCCGAAGAACCTTTCTCTGTCACAAAGATTCTTTGTAATAGAAAAGGTTCTTTAGACTATAAAAAAGAAAAAAAGTTATTTTAAGAACTTTAAAAGGTTCTTCAGTGGCATGGCTGTGAAGAACCATTTGTAGCGCCTTTTTTAAGAGTGCACCATTAGTAGATCATCCTGCATTATATTTATAATGTTCTAATGAAACATCATTAGGATTTTATACATTATGATGTATAATGTTATAATGTCCTTTCGAAACCACTTATTTTCTCATTCATTGAAAACAGCTGCTCTCAAATCTTTCTTTCCATTTTGGAAACTTGCTCACGCTTACTTACAACACATTCAGTCACGCATGAGAAGGGCTGCTAAAGTGTTTAGTATATGAAATAACTGTCATATGAACAATTTGTTATGCCTGTTTTACTGTGTTTTATATGGTTTTTGGGGGTTGACAGAAGAGTCTTCCTTTAGAAATAGAGGTATATTTGTGTCTAGATCTACAAGACATAAGCAAAGATAGTTTGTTTTTGGTTTTCAGGTTAAAACTCTGCTATCTGATTTCCCTGCGCTGTGGTTTAGGATGAAAACTCATTATTACCTTGCTCTTTAGTCACATTAGCCTCTCGCTGTGACTGATACGCTGTACTCTAGCCAAGAGAGACAATTATGGATATACCAATTACTCTCTGAACTAACAAGCTTATTTATATAGTTATGTAATGACAGAACTGTAGGATAGATGAAGTTTCATTACCACAACCCCCCCACGTCATTACTTCTCAAGTTAAGAAACAACACAAATCATTTGAAAATGGCAACTTTTTCGGTTAGAAATGAACTGATATGAGTTATTGACCAAGTACATGACAGATCAGTGTCCAACACGATCCAGCACAAAGTTTACTCAAACTGTCAATGGTCAAATGTTTGTAATAATAATTTATCATTTGAGCTGTCGTGTCTGATTTCACAGGAAATGTCCATCTGTAAGCAGAAAGAAGAAGATTTTGTTACTATAACACATGTCTGTGTCCTGTAGATGGTGCAGCGTTTGTAGATTGTTCTGTTTCCTGCAATTCTATGTTTCAAACAGAGATGGCGGTAGAGAGGCAAAAGTTACCAATTGCAGCTTTAACAATTGCCTTTATCGCAAATAACAAAACATGTTTAATCTAAATTTATCAATCTGTTGTCAGACTGTCATTACACCATGCAAAATGATTTCATAATTTGTTTGTAATGAAAAACGACTGGGCCTGAATTAATGTTATTACAAAATGTCGATATTGTATTGGTTGTAATGTGTGTGAAGTGAACCAGCATGAAAAAGCAGATAAAACCTTATAGCCTGTAAAATATGCTTCTATTACCAAGAGTGTGCTTTGGCTAACACTCGAAAAATCAATCTGTGTGGATTTTCATTGTGGTGAATATTACCTTCCCATTTTCCTCTACCATAAAGATATCAAAGCTGATGATATGATCTCATTTTCTGCACTGGAGAAAAGTATCACCCCCAAAAACCAATACATGCACAATACATGACATTTCCAGTGCAGAGAGCTCTTCAGATCTGTAGCCAGTCAATACAGCGCGGGATGAACGGTGGCCGGAAATCAATGCCTTTCAAAGGTTTTCTTCTCATTTAGATAATCACTTCACAAATCTGTAGAATTAAATTACTCCTCTCCCATTTAATAATTTTGTTGGATATTGTTACGTTCACAATGAGACCCGATCTCCATGCGGGAGGTCTCACGTGTAATTTAAGTGTAAAATCATCTTAAATTGATTTAAAGCTAATTTTTTGAAGACAAGGTCACTTCGAGTGGATTAAAGTGATTGAGTCTGTTTGGAACTGGGATGCATTATTAAATAGTCGCAGGGATGGAAGGCTGTTTTAATGTAATAGTAAACGGCAGGTCTTCCAGGTCTGTTTTGCATGGCGCTGATGTGTGAACATTTCAGGGGTGAAATGCATTCTCATACAACATTATCTGAAATGTGGCGAAGTTGTTCATAGCGATACTCATGTTACACTAACCCTCGCGTGGCTGTGAGCGTTACTCTTCTGATGAAAATTTAAAATTTCATAAGGAATATTATGAATTTCTAAATAACTATTAAAATGAGTGATTTGCACAGTAATTTCATTAGCCATCGGAGCCGTCATCTCTAAGCTGCATCTCTGTGACATTTAGATGTTTTTCGTTCACTTTAGTTTTTTTAATTCCTCGAAGGCCAGCTTTGTTCTCAATTAATTCTACCACCTTTGTCCTTCAGGATTTTGGGAATCAAAGACTTTCCTACAGCCAGACTATCCATTTAGTGGTGTTTGCTGAGGTGAGCAGCTGACGTGATACTGAAGCTCAGGTCGAGGGTTCGTGATTTAAACAAACCCTCTGTATTAAACTTCATCTTGTAACTCTCCCACACGAGCATGACTGATGCCTCAAGTCAAATAGCTTGTTAATGAGAGGTGTGCTGTGACTCTACTAAGTGATTAGACGTGTGGTTTGCGGATGATAAAACAACCGTTAATTTAATTTGCGTATATTGAAACTTCTAGGAATCTCGACACCATAGGCATTCTTCACACTACAGCACACAACAACCCAGCTAACAGAGAACGTTCTCTGAACTTTGGCTAATGTTCTCCTAAAGTTCTCTCAAATCATCAGATGATGTTCTTGCAGTAATGTTTTAAAGAACAGGATTAAAGAATACTTGAATAATGCTCTTATGATAAAGCAAAATTGTTTTGAACATTCCTAGAACTTGACTTCTTTAATGTTTTTATTACTTAATGGAAACATTAGGGAAACGTTCTTGCAAGCTAAAATTGTTAGTTGGGAAATCCAGATAAACCTGCCACTTTCCTCAAAGCTCAGGTCGTAATTCATCTTTCCCGGTGGTTTTGCAGCAGATAATATTCCTACTGGTTGAGAAAGTGACCGCCCAGGTCCTTAGTGTGCCATGAGCGATGTTATTAATCATGGGTAATCTGCAGAGGCCAGCCCTGTGTGGAATGAAAAATCAGTTCTGATGTGGTTCAGGCTGATGTGGAGACCGAAGTGTACAAGTATTTACAAAGCAGATCAGAACAGCTCTGCTCTTATGAACAAGCTATTCGTTCAGGAGTGATTGGCTTTTGCGACGTTTTCATTGTTTACTGTTTTTTCTCACACAGGTTTTGCAACGAGAAACGTTCCACTAGGAATTTTTTTCCCACGCCTCACAGAATGCTGAAAAATGTTTGTTTAATAACAGCACTGAATTACTGTGAATTATAGTTTGTGTTGTAAAAGCTGCACGCTCAGGTTTAACCCACTAAGTGATACAATGTGAGGAAGAAATTATTGGTACTGAAAATTATCTCACTAAATCTGCCAGTGGAATAAGACAAAAACACATTATATTCCCAATATGTTCTCTGAAAACATTATCTTATGCAAAAGAATCGTTAATCTTGTTTTAAAACGGTTTCAATTTTTACTTGAAAAATATCACTTTAAGAGTATCTATGTAATTCAGTGTGGCAAGTGCCCGGCTAACAGGGAACGTTCTCAGAATGTTGGCTAATGTTATGTAAAACTTCTTGATGTTAGTAGAACGTTTTTAATGTTGTTAGTTTATAATAATGATTTATAATTTCAGCTGCCAGGACTGATTTTCTGAACAATGTCAGTTTGACTTGGTTACGTCATTCGGCTACTAAATTGCATGTGTGAAACATAGAATTTAAACAATGTTTCGAACAGAGATGGCGACAGAGAGGCAAACGTGGATTGCTGCTTTAAAATTACTAAAGAAAGGCACTTTATCTTATTTCATCATTTAGTTTACTGGGATTATTAAATTAGCTATTACTATATGATTTGTGTAATTAGCCTATTTTAAGGTTGCGCTTCCAGCAAAATGAAGTATATGATGATTATAGTGATAAATATTAGATATTGTGCTCATACTTGTCAGTTCTGACAGTCAAATTGAGAGGAAGGTTGTGCTGAATAAGATGAATAAAGACAGGCCTTCAGGTGCGGAGGTTACCGTTCACGTTCAGCTGTTGAGATGTGTTACTTAGCACACTTACGCTGGCATATGCGCGCCTAATTCTGATTAATTGGCACCAAGTTGCGCGACTTGTGATTGAATGAACAGATGGAAGTCGGCTTCACCTCCATCACTCTGATAATGAACTTCAACACAAATGTCAAAAGCTAATCGCAACCACGCGCCTGTGCGCGACCCAAGATACAGACGCTGCCAACACAACCAGACACTGTTTAAGTGTGTATGAAAATGTCAAGCAATGTTTGTACACTTTAGATTTGTGTTATCAGTGATGCTACACCTGCCAGCGAGAGGCATTAATAATCAGAGGACAACAGTTAGTCAACTTAAAAAGCAGTCAAGTTAAGGTAAAGTTAGTTAAACATTGTATATATTGGTTAACATGGTCTTATTGTGCACAATTCATCAGTGCATGTAATTCTAGGTTGAGAAATTATAGGTTATAAGAATGTTTCCCTAACGTTTCCATTAGGTAACAAAAACATTTGTAATGTTACATGTTGAATGTCTGAGCTGTAGGAACGTTTAAAGTGTCCAGTTTTTTAGATGTTGCATTAACATTATTGCTTGGTTATAAGAACGTTATTTAAACATTTTTTAATTGTGCAACATTTTTGAAATGTTCCACTAACAAGAAATAATGTTTTTCAAATAAAATATATATAACATAAAAAAAATCAACTAATGTTACTACAAGAACATTTTTGACAACATTGAGAGAACTTTTAAAAAAATGTCGTTCCTGGTTAGCTGGGACCTTGAACTTCTCAGTGACGTTCATTTCTTCTGACAGATGTTCACAAACATTTCAGAGAGTTTTTCCACACTGTTGCCGATGTGTGTGGGCATTAATTCCACATGATCTCAAACTTTTCCCCTCAACCCAAAATGATTTAATTAAGCTGCGTTTCGACCACTGTTTGTTCGGAGAGATTAGTGACGCAATAATTCCTGTTAAACTGTGCAGGAAAACACCTTTCCTTTCTGATCTCATCAGAAGAATTACTGCAGGAAGTCTCACACACCTGCGGATCAGCAGATGTTCGCATGATGTTTTATGCTGGTGTTATATATAATCCAACTCCAGCTGTTGAGGAAATTGCTGTAAATATCTGTAAGTTTTCTATGACACTCCATCATCTGTGAGATATCTTCTCATGTGTGTGTGGTTTACACGCCTGTGCCCATGCCCAGACAGCTTCACATCACAAACGAACACATGTAACATGACAAAAAAAGGGTTTGTTATGGTTACAATTTAAAATATTATGAAAATATTTTGTTGATGTAATTGAACAGGGCAGTGTCCGTATGTAACAAAAATCGAGAACCTTGATGAAGATGAAGCCAACTTCAGTGTTAAAAACATTAAAAAACAAAGGCGTGGCTTGTTTTTATACACTGAGATATGATTGGTTATAGAGAAGTAGGCCTTTCACAGCTTGCAGCATACTATTGTTGAGGGGGAGTGGTTAAGGGCTTTGGCTCCGCCCAAGCCATCAGACTGACATTCTGACATAATATTGTTTTACATTTAGTGTCTGTTTTGAACCCTTTGTTTGCCTGTCAACACACACAGGCCCAGTAAATAGCATTAGTTCTCACCTGAGAAATAGATTTTACAAACTTGTTTAAATGAGCCGCAGGCGTTCAGAAACAGCAAACTATTAAAATTCCAGAGTAATGGTTTGGTGACCGTTTCTGTCCATAAGTTCTTCTAAACTAATTAGGAGTGACACAGGAGCTTAATGAAAGCAACAGGGGAACTGGCAGCAAAGAAACATCTGACACTGTGTGTGTGTGTGTGTGAGAGAGAGAGAGAGAGAGTTACTATTAGATCATGAAGCAATGCAATACTGTGCAACAGTAATTCAGATTTTATTGCAATTTGTCATTCTATTTGGGTGAGATTCACTTTCAAGGGTACAGATAAGATAACAATGAGGTAGACACGCAGAATCTCCTCACCAATACAAAACATGAAACCAGCTGGTTTATGTGCTATGAATGAGCCCTCAGTACTGCACAGGCCAGGTCCTGCAGTTTCTGCTGAGTAGCTGAGTTGATTCTGGTGTGTTAGATGAGGAAGAATCCGGAGGGCGCTAGAGGACTGAGTTAAGATGCACTGCACTACATTATCCCAGGTTGAAAGAATGTTTCCCTAACATTTCCATTAAGTAACAGAAACATTAAAACTTTATTTTGAATGTTCTGGGAACGTTCAAATTTTTTTTTTACTTTTTTTTAGACGTATTAACATTACATTAGTGCTTGGTTATAAGAACCCTATACAAATATTTTTTTAAGTAAGTTTTTAAAATAGGTTTTTAAAATACACTAACTACTTAAGAACAATGTTTTGAAAATATGATATGCAACATTAAAAACAAGCTCTATAAACAGTACTGCCAGAACATTTTTATAACTTCTGAGAGAGCTATTAGAGAACGTTAGCCAACATTCTGAGAACATTCCCTGTTAGCTGTTATTTCTCACCCTTTACTGCAGCGGTTGTGTGTAAAATTGTATATAACAGGATCCCTGCAGGTAAATTGCACACACAGTTAAACCGTTTCATTTCTTTAAACCTGAAGTGGCTCAGAAAGTGTCATTTAGAGCAGCTGTTTACACTACGATCATCTGTTTGATTTTACACACCAGAAGCTGCTAGCGTTCTTAACAGGTAAACAGGATTTGATTAAATCCTTAGTGTGAAAGCATTTACATATGTCAGAGTTTCAATGTTTCAATGTGGTTTCAATGGGGTTTCAATGTGCTTTTCGTTTTCTTTCAATTATTGCTCTATGCTGATGTGTTCGGCTAATTCTACACAACATGTCAGCATTTACCATTACACTTTTAAATTTAAAGGTTTAAGATTTAAAGGAGCCATTCACAAGGAAATAAACTTAAAAGGAATTAAACTTTCCTTGAACTTATAAGAGAAAGCAACGTTATGAATGAAAAATTGACTGTACCTTTCAATTCAAAAAGCTTTTATTAAAAGTAAACTGAATGAAAGGTTTGTTCTGAACTCTCTGACATCACACAGATACAGCGGGTTCTGTACAGCCCATAATACATTAACTGTGCGCATGTTTCATTAAAAGTGGACCAGGAAATCTGGATATCCATTTTCAACACTCGTCTGGATATCCATTTGGATATCCATTTTCAACACACTATCTTTGTTTTAGTGTTTTCAAACTGAGCACACGTTTTTTAAAGGTTTTGCTTGTGTGTTTGTATGAGATTTCTTAATTAATGCCCCTTGGTTTGATATTTTATTTAATGTAATGACTTTTATATATTTTAAAGTGTGACTTATGTATTTGAATGCTTTTTGGGGCCACTGTAGGTCATATCGTATAATTTAAAAGCTGATGGTTTCTCTGCTACAGTGACTTCCTGTTTCTGAAGTTCTGTCCAGCCTCTCCTGAGGGTGTAGGGGTGTATTAAACTCACACAGTAAAAGTCACTGATACACAACGGTCCTGCTTTAGCCTCGGGTTCTAATGTCACCTGACTGCACAGATCAATGGCTAATATTGCAGCTCTGTGGAAGATGACGGCAAATTTCACCCAAGGTTTTGTGTGTTTCAAATCTGCTCCCACAAAATCAGCAGGAATCTGTCCTGAACTTAGAGAGGAAGTTTGGTAATAATAGTTAATAAGTGTTGTTTCCCCTGTTACAGGTTGACTTATATTTAACAGACTGGTCGTTAGTCCTGTGTGATTTCTTTGATGTAGAAGCAAATTAATGCTGAACGAGACATAGCTTTCAGTGGAAAATCTCCAATTTGTGTCGGAGCGTTTTGGATCAATACCTGCAGAGCTAGTCTCCTGTGATTACCTGCAATTTCCTGTGTTAGAAAGGCAGAATATCCCTGGAGTCAGTGAAGGTGGTGTGTTTAAATTGCTCTCTGCTGTGTGTGTGTGAGACACACTAAAAGTATCTAAATGGTCAGATTATTCTATATAATTTATAAAAGTGTCCATTGTTTTAATTTAAAGATAATTACTATAAACTAATTTTCCAAATGACTATCTCCCTCAATGTCCCCAAAAAGAGGTTTTGTGGGATATCTCTCACTTCTGAGGACGTTCATCTCCAAACAGTACAGTAAGAACTCGCTCTCTATCTGTACTCAGCCCCTTTCCCACAAATTTCCATCTGTAAATGTCACTGAGCATTTTTCCTGTGGATCTCACACTGCCTAAAGAACCATGAAATCAAAAACAGAGTTTTGTGCATTTTAATCTGTGTGTGTCAGCCATGATCTCGATGCCACTGTAGAGCATGGGGCTAGTAACACCAGGGTCATGGGTTCGATTCCCAAGGATGAGCAGGAGGCCATGGCTGACCAACCCAGCTAACAATTTTAGATTGTAAGAATGTTTTCATAATGTTTGCATTAAGAAACAAAAACGTTAAGAATGTTATTTTGAAAGTTCTAGGAACATTCAAAACATCCAGCTGTTGTATTAACGTTACTGCTTGGTTATAAGAGCATCATCAAACATTTATTTCATTCTGTAATGTTTTGTTTCTCTAACAGCTCAAGAATAATGATATATATACACTTTTGTTATATATGATTTTATAAGTTCTACTAATGTTACTGCACAACTTTGAGAGAACTTTTAAAGAATGTTAGCCAGCGTTTTCTGACAACGTTCCCTGTTAGCTGGGAGGTTTTCTGAGCTAAACTTTTCATCACGAGTGAGATGGATGGAGATCACAGTAGCTCAGTGCAGGACACTCACTCTTCTAACTGAGCACGCACACTCTCATCTTTTCTTGTCTAGTGTGCGATTGCGCTCAAATGTGTCTCACCTCAACTTCCCAGCAGCCTTTTATCCCCGCTGAAGACAAAGACACACACGAGTGCTCCACTCTTGAGACTTCCTGCCTCTGTGTGTGTGTGTGTGTGTGTGTTCACAGTGTTGTTGTGTAATTTCATGTGTGTTAATTGAGTAAACGCTTTCATTTTTAAATTCTAATTAAGGGAAGTTGTAAGTGTGTCTCAGAGAGTGAGCGCACGTCTTTATTCTTTGCTAATTATGCTTTCCATATTTGAAGACTTGATGAAATTGTGTGTGTGTGGGTACAAGAGGTCTAAGGCTTTGTGTGAAATCATGTTTTAATGTACTAAACACGTGACAGACAAAAATGTCTGAATATATCTACACATATTCTGTTACTGTATTACAGTCAAGAATCCATTACTGTATTACAACAAAAATATATATACTATATTGCAATCAGCATAAATGCTGACATGATGTATGTATAATATACACTTGACACATCACAGTAATGAGGAGTTTGGTCTTTATAAAGCCACATTAAAACCTCCAAATGATGGTTCATTGAGAACTGCTTATTAAAACTCTTCTTTACTGTGACTTAAAAGAGCGCAGCTTCACCCCATCTGTTCTTATCTGTGAAATCCAGAGGTTTTTAATTAGAGAAAAAGGTCAAGAATCTCTTCCGTTAAAACAGTTGATTATTACCACTAGAAAGTCTCACATTCTGTACAAGAACTGAAATGAATTAACTGATAATTTATCTGGTTCCTTTCTAACATACCTTTAATCTCCCTCCCTCTCTGTCTCTCTCTCTCTTTCTCTCTCTCAGATGTATATCCAGACCACCACCCTCACCATCTCTCTCAGTCTCAGTGCGTCTGTATCTCTGGGGATGCTCTACATGCCCAAAGTCTACATCATCATCTTTCACCCGGAGCAGAACGTTCCCAAACGCAAGCGTAGCTTCAAAGCTATCGTCACTGCTGCCACAATGTCAGGAAAACTGGTACAGAAAGGAGGCGACCGGCCCAACGGAGAGGTGAAGACTGAGCTGTGTGAGAGCATGGAGACCAACAGTAAGTATGTCCCCCACAGAGCAACCTATACAGAACACAACAGTCATGTTTCCCAAATCCTATTCGGAATCACCTCCCATAACTTCAGAGGATGTTTCACGAGTAGATGCATCTTTAATTCCTTTGTAGAGTTTTACTGTTGTGTTCGAAAGATAGGTCAAGTTTCCTGGTTTAGCAGGGGTAGACAGATAATCTAATATGTGACATTAATAGTCTTCGTCTGATGAGCATAACTAGCATTTGCATTTTAGCCAGCCTGGTAGATTTCTTTGGCTGGTTTCACCCTCTTTTTTGTTCTCCAGTGTGCTGGATTATAGTGTTGAAAATTAAATCATGCAGTACGAGGAAAGCAGAGGGAAATAAGCTAATTTTAAGTAACCAAGCTAATTACTTAATTCTGTACTGAGGGTGACAGGTTGCCTTCTGAAACATTAAAGGACACTTATACCGTATCAACACTTCTCAAGGTTTTCCTGTCACAAGCTTTTTTGTATTATTTGTGGCTTTTAAGCACTGTTTTATCAGGCATAATAGAGTTAAAACAGGAAGTGATGATGATGCTAAATATCTTGATTTAAACCCACAACTTGAATATGTAGTTGCATCCTGATTCTCTAATATCTGATTCCCTCCCCCGCAGCACCCTCCACCAAAACTACATACGTCAGCTACAGCAATCATGCCATCTGAAAACAGGCGTGGCCTGTGGGCGGATCCAGGGGCGGGGCCATGTCCAATCCAGGACAGCTGATGGGCAAATGGACCTCCCATGGGCATAAAAGCATGAATTTTTTTATCATTCTGCATCAGACTAAAATCTGCGGCAATTTGGGAGAAAACGCATAAACAAGACGTAGCAGACAGGCTGCTATCCGCGTCAAAGAGCTACCGATCCTGCCATGAACAGACACAATCATTTTAAACACTCGGAAAACGCAACAAAACTCGCCGGCTTGAGGTCATGCCAATCAAAAATCATTCTTTACCACAGTAAAATGGTGTAAACATTCTGCAGATGGGAAACACATTCACAGTAAACTTTGGATATGTGGATGTTAAAAGAAGATATATTAAAACTACCAGAGTCGAATGTTTGTTGTTAATCTACTTGTATTTTTGTGGTCGTGCAGATTTTTCATTATTGTCTCACTTTGTCAGAAACCTGCATTCTACGATGACTTGTCTTGTATTGGCTGATTGAGACGTTACACTGGGGTTGTGAAGCTGTAAAATGCCATGGTTGAAGCATGCTAGTTTTTATACTTAAAAAAATGAATATTTATTTATAATAAAGGAATGTTTTGCAAATGTGTAGCGTTGTTAGATGTGTGTGTATGTATAAACTCAACCTTCTTTGTGTTGCTGCTGTATAGTATATTTCACATATTACAACAAAGAATCAGTCTGTTTTGTCTCTCAGTTCAGAAGAAGTATTACCAGTTTTTAAGACATGAAGCCAAACTGTAAAACCTGCGATGTTGTTCTCAGGATGTTGACTAACGTTTTCCAAATGTTCTCTCAACATTATCAAAAACATTCTTGCAGTAACATTAGCATTTGTTTTTTAACATTATATATCATACATATCAAAAACTTTATTCCTAAGTAGTCTTGCTCCTTCTCCAAAATAACAAACAGACTATGTAACATGCCCAATGACTAACAGCTGGTGCCTACACCCCCTATGGTGTTGTGTTAATTGTCCAATCCACAGAATTCACTTACTACATCTTTACTGAGTCTTTTTCTTCAGTCTCTGACTGCACATCCTGGAGTCATATGGGTTACACAGCATAAGATAATCATTTTCAAGGTCAGAGTGACTTTGTTACGAAAACTGTCAGTGATGCGCCCATGGCATGACCACCTCCAGGCTCCTCAGTCATCTGAGAGGGAACGTTAGGATGAGATCGCAGATGTTGAGTCTCGTGCTGCTTTGCTTTAGGCTGTCGGTTTGCCCCCGTGGTGTGGACTCTGAGCCCTGGGCCTCTTGTGAAGAAACATGTTCCTCTGATGCTTCTTATCTCCAGCGGGCTAATTCAATTATTTTGCCCCTGTAGCACTGAGAGCATCCAATTCCTCCTCTCTCTCTCTTTCTCACTTTCACAGATATGTCAGTCATGAAGTACAGAGGCAGGTGTCTTCTTGGGTAAGAACCAGCATCTAAGAGACATCTTTCGGAGAGATGCAGTTGCCGTGACAACACACAGATGTCACTGTCTTTGAGACCTTGATCCCCCCTGTGTTTTCTCTTAGTAATGAACATCACACCCTCCATCCCAGAATTCCGTGCCCAGATAAAACTGTTCCTGAACTACAGCACTACCGCGAGGCCACACCGGGTCCCTGAATGCATCCGTGGTTATTTAAGAATGAGTGACAAGCGATAAAATAAGCTCATGTACATCTTTCATGCACATCTGAATTTTTATTTTTACTGTTATCCAGTCCACACCGCTGCAAGCAATGAGTGGCAGAACGTTTTGTCTATAAGATTAGCTTTAATCTCTGTGCTGTCACGATGGATAGCTCTGCTCTACATAACGATACATTAAACATGCACTATTTTCTGATTGGCTGTGATTGTGTCTTGTCACGTGACATTCATTGTGGACAACTTATTCCATTTGTGCCCTGTGGACATTTTAAATAGGGCCAGTAAGCAAACATGCAGGACACCCAAGCAGCCATACAGAAACATGCTAAAAATCACACAAAGCAGCCACATAGCAACATCCTGGCAACCACCCACAACTCTAGCACTGGGGCGGTGAGTTTTGCATAGCAAGCACCATTCACAGTTTCTTTAAAACATAAAAATCTAGTTTTTAAGGTCTCTAGTCAGCATGTATTTGTAAGCACCCTCAAGCAATTTAATTTAAAACACTATTAACATTCTTTTCTGTTTTTCTTTTCACATCTTTGGAAATTCCCTTTATTGTTACTTAGTCTTGCCTGGTATAATTTTCTTGCCTTGAATAAACGTAATAGTAAAGCTGTTTTTTTTGTGTATTGTTTGTGTGTTGTTTGTGTATTGTTTGTGCATCGTTTGTGTATTGTTTGTGTACTGTTTGTGCGTTGCTTGTGTATTGTTTGTGTGTTGTTTGTGTACTGTTTGTACGTTGTTTGTGTATTGTTTGTGTGTTGTTTGTGTATTGTTTGTGCATCGTTGGTGTGTTGTTTGTGTGTTGTTTGTGTATTGTTTGTGTACTGTTTGTGCTGTGTTGTTTGTTTCTTTTTTTTTGTTTGTTCTTTTTTTTTGTTGTTTGTGTATTGTTTGTGTATTGTTTGTGTGTTGTTTGTGCATTGTTTGTGTATTGTTTGTGTGTTGTTTGTGTACTGTTTGTGCGTTGTTTGTGTATTGTTTGTGTGTTGTTTGTGTATTGTTTGTATGTTGTTTGTGTATTGTTTATGCGTGGTTTGCTTTACAGTAGCTGTTAAGCAGCTCCATCTCATAAGTTTCATCTCAGACTTTCAGATGCCAAATATAAACACAATTGCACGAGAAAACAAACCTGCAGTATGATTTTTCTGCCTGTTTGTCAGTGTCCAGTCATGAGTAAGAGGACTCCCACAATTTGCTGCAAAACACTGAGTTGTCTGCAGTTAATTCAGCTAGTTAATTAACTGTTTACTGATCGTTCAGACTTTGGTGCGTAGATATTTTTACTCATTTCAGTTTTAGAAGTGCTTTTATCAATTTAAGAGTAGTATTTGAAAATTTCCCAATACCTCATTGTTAGAATGTTTACTATTCAATATTTAGACAGCCATGATGTCACTTGCACGCTGAATTGTGATTGGATTTCTTCCCTGTGTTTATTTGTATATTGAGTTATGATTGGTTATTCTTTCTTGCGTTTATTTAACCACATTCACCTTTACACTGTAAAAACAAGTGTTGATTCTCACAAAATGCAAACGGAAAACAAGACATGAACAGAGCACCATGGCAACGGCAACACATTTTACTTATGTAGAACCAAAACGTAACACGACTTTAAATTTTAACACAACTTTTACTGCCTTAAAATCGCTGATGTATCCGTTAAGAAAGGTAAATCTATTTTCTTCACTTGTGCTAGTATTTTAATAATGCTGCTCCAGTTCTGTTATTTGTTTCGGCTTTGTGATTTATTTTCTCCCTCTGCTTCGTTCAAGCCAGTGAACATATGAATGACTCGAAAGTGTTTGGAGAAACAACACCCGGGACACCTGAGCTGTCAGAGATGTCGTAGCTGTCAATCATTCGGTCTCCCTGTATGCTGCCTGGAAGAAAACTTCACAGATGCTTCATGTGTTTAATTATGATTGGACCGCCTGGGAATTTTACAGCAAATAAACAGACGCATGGCACCTGCCCAGCTAACAGGGAACGTTCTCAGAACATTGACCTAAAAGTTCTCTTAAAGTGATCAAAAACATTCTTGCAGAATGGAAGCCACAGGCTCTCTGTATGTGCAGCCGCAGCAGCTAACAGTGTCGTGGTTTCGCCTCAGTCTGTTCTCAGATCAGCACAGAATGGCAGCCACAGGCTCTCTGTATGTGCAGATGCTCACATCTTGACAGCATCAGTGAGAAATGGCCACGTGCTACAAAAATCTCAGAGCTGGCACAGATCTGCGTGTGGAGCTCTTGTCTGTCATGCACTGCTGCAGCAGGCGTGTTCTTCCAGGTCCTTATTTATGGATGAAGATACATCAAGCAGATACAGAAGATATAGAAATGGTTTCTGTTAGCAAACTATCTCAGTTCTGAAACAGGCAGAAATTGTGATGAATTTGTTTCAGATGTGGTTTTCAGAAATGGCATTATTTTTGCCGTTCCCTGAAAATTTTTGAAATTTTTTTATTATTATTATTTTTTTTATATATTTTTTTTTATTATTGTTTATTATTTTTATTATTATTTTTGAAAACGTTCCCTGATAGCTGGGGAAGCTCTTTCCAGAAGATGTTAAGCCCAGACGCACAACCAATGGACAGAATTATAAAAAACGACACGCATTCCTTAAATGTCTCAAGAGTTAATAGCAAACAAAAATCTGACGTAAAAATGGTCTACATTTCTCCCAGTGATTAAAGAAATAATTGTGAGCTGTGATAAGTCACATGACTCCTAAAAAAAACTATAAAAAAATGATATCTGAAAAAATAGTTTAGACACAGGTCTCGGAAGAAGGTTAAAATTCAACCCTAATGAATCACACCTGAAGCAGCTAATCAAGGTCTTTGGGACTGCTAGAAACATCCAGAGAGGCGTGTTGGGTTAGGCTGAAGCTAAACTCTGCAGGTCTGTGGACCTCCAGGAATATGGATTGGAGACCCCTGGTTTAGGGTATTCACTTCTTTCTTAATTTTTTGTTGTGTGTATGTGGCCAGAGATTCAGATTATATCCTGTAATGCTGAATGTGAATCTGTTTATTGCGTTTGTTTGTTTGTATGGATTTTACAAATGTGATTTTGGCTACACATTATAGAGCTAAAGTCACCTTTTGTTCTGGAGTCATTGACTTTAACCATAAATCGTGTAAATTTTATGAAAATATCCCTCAGGTTTTCTCCCATTCCTTAATGAATTCTGTCTCCCTCACTGTTTTCTGACCTTCGGGCGATATGCAGGGTTATTGATTTCAGGGCTGACTGCTTTCATACGCTTTACCCTGTGACACTCTCAAACTTCAGAGCAAAGCAAGCAAGAGTCAAAGCCTCTCCTTCATTTCCCCAGTGTAGCCACCATATGAAAATCCTTCCTTTAGAAGATTTACTTGTTTTAGTTGTTACTGTTTTATATTGCTCCAGTAATTCACTTTATTAAAGTAAATTATCCATAGAAGTGACAGATGTAAGACTATATTGAAAATCTGGGATCTGGCCTGGAAAATACATTTTAAACATTTAACACAAAGTTATGATGTAAAATAAAGAAGAATTTTTAAGATACAACGTTCTCGGGTCACACGCAACAGCTTTTGGCCAAATCCACCATGTTTAACGCTGCTGTCATTTTGTTGTTTGTTGATGCCTCTGTCGCCATCTCTGTTTAAAACATACAATTGTAGATTTCTTTGCGTACTTTTCATTTGGTATGTTGAGGTCAAATGAAGCTAACTTGCATTTGCTAACAAGCAACTGACATTTCCAGGGACATCAGACAGACAGAAGTTATAAATCATTATTATAAACATACCATTGTGAATTGGGGTAAAGTAAGAAGACAGTTTTTGAAGATCTGTTATGTACTTCCTCAATAACTGACTATTTTTAGCCAATTTTAATCAAAAGGAAAACATACCAATACAGAGGCATTCTGAAATTGAGTTTTATTCCACTTCTTATGTTAAATTACATTTGTCATTACATGTGTTGCATTAATTAATGCAATAATAAAATAATATTGCAAAATACTAGCAGACTCAAAGTTTTGACTGTTTTCAGTTCTCCTGTGTGCATTGCACATTGGAGACCATGTCGACACACCTGTTCAAACCTCCAAGATTCTTCAGGATCAGCTACTTTCATCTTTCTGCAATAGTTTCGCTTTAAAAGCACGGGCGCTTTCTCGTAACGACCGCAGACCTGGTCAAATGTGAACTTTAGAGCAGCTGCGGCAATTTTGCGCACAAAACTTTCTGAGCCCTGAAAGGATTTTTCCTCTAATGGAAGGAACAGCGGTGTGCTCCAGCTACATTTCCAAAGCACTGAGGGCCCTTTCACTGTGAGTCATGTCACATCTGCAGAGCGTTTTTAAACATGGAGCACGCGGCATCAGTCACGCACTTTGGTAACATTTTAATGAAGGTGTCATTCTGAGTCTCAGAGTCGAGACGCTCATGTTCTCTTAAAGAGAACTCTGAGTCGAGCGGTTCTCTGACCTGATGGTCCACCCATTTAGCTTTGCTCCATTGTGTCGTGTCTCATTCATCTGTCTGGTGAATGATGGTGGTGGTGAATGAGAAAACTAGATCTGGATGATATTTCCAGCGAAAGAGTGGACATGGTCAGAGATGGCAGAGCAAAGTGGGCGGATGATGTATATCCACGGCACATTCATAAAAGCGTTAGGCTTTTCTTAACTCTTGTTATTATATCTTGTTACTAGCTTGCCTCATATCCACAGTCCTACAAACTCAGCATATGTTTCTCAGCTGTAATGATACATGACCTATTGGTACCCTCCAAATCTCTCTAGATATAGCCTGAGTGTCATTAAAAAAGCTGACAAACATGGAGATTTATTTATTTATCCAAACCATCATCTAATACAAAATGAGCAATGGTAACAAGCATAATACTTTATCTTATGATGATGTCATCACACACAACAATTCACTCAGTTTAGTCACTTTTGTTGTAAAGCATCTGACTCGGCTGTGTTACTCTGTTCCTAATGTTTGAAACGAACTGCTCGAAACAGTCAGGTGTGTGTCATGAACGGAAACAACAGAATGAGAAAACACGCTTACTTACAGTGTGGACCAGGGCTTGCGTCATCATTCAAGGATCCTGACTATACAAATCCCCAGCCATAATAACACAAGAATCTATGCCATGTAAATATATCAGCAACTGGCTAAAAATTTGCATGTGCACTTTTGTCCCAGATAGCAGTTTTAGGTTGTAAGAATGTTTCCCTAATGTTTCCACCAGGTAACAAAAATGTTATTGGAAAGTTCTAGGAATTTTAAAATGTCCAGTTTTTAGATGCTTTATTAACGTTACTGAAAATTATAAGAACATTATAAGAACATTCGTCAGACTTTTAATTTCATTTTTGAAATGTTCCACTAACAACTTTTTGATTTTTTGCACATTTTGAGATATGATATACAAAGGTGGAAAAACATTCTACTAACATTAATATAAGCATATTTTTGTTAACTTTTAAGAACTTTTACTTTGCATTCCCTGTTAGCTGGGGTACTGCTGCTGAACTGCAAAATATAGACCATCAGATCTCAGTCAGTGAGATTGTGAAGAAAATGCGTGAAGCATCCTCTGCAGCTCAACATGCGACAGTCATGCAACCTTCTATGAGACAAAAAAAAATAACCGCAGCCTTTGAGATACAAGCAGGGAGTGTACTGGGGCATTCTGGGAAATGCTGAAGTGTCAAAAATTGCATAATGCGATGTGCTCGCATCACACACACATTAATTTCACCGAGGGTTCATTCTAGTGAGGGTTGTTGGCATGGTAACAGATCCCCTCATGGGTTTGTAATGAAGTACCCAATTGTTCCAGTGAATTCTATGCAACGGTTCTTCGATCCTGTACATGGATCTGGAAAATGATCACAGACAGGGATTCCAGAATAGCTACTATGTCAGTTCTAACTGCAGTTGTGACCCACGCCAACCCAGGCTGAAGCATTTACAACAGAAATTTTCTTCATTTTCTTAGAGACATTTTCTTAGAGACTCTCCTAGAGTCTGACATGTATTTTCTTGTGCTGATATTCAGAAATTTGCAATTAAGCTGCAAGTTCAACATAGGCCAAAATGCTACTGATTTCAAACGTAATATATATTGTAATATTTTAAGGCGGTAGCTCTGAGAACAATTAACTGCGTTAACAGTCCAAATAATTGCATCAAATATAAGTGACAGTATTCAAAATATTTTACAACCAATTTTACAATTTTAAGTTTTTCCTCTCTCTCCTGAATTTTTATCTGTGTTGTATAATTTGCATGCCCATTTGTTAAAAAAATAAAATAGCATAAACAATTCTAAATGTTTTTTTTTTGTTTATTTATTGATACATGAATCATTACAGGAATTAATTAAATCATTTACAAACACATACAGCATATGATGTCTAAAGCCTGAGACATCTGGAAGTTCACAGGTTTGTCCCTCCACCCCCTTAGGGCTTTGACAACATCTTATATGATTAAATTACAGCAGACCTTACATTTCTTCCTCTTCAATGCTCATTTATGATTTATTTACACAACTAAAGGATTAAAAAGGTCACAGGAACTAAAAAACAAATGCAGTAGGATAGGCTAAGAGCATAGTAAGGTAACACAGTTAGCAGAATTATAATTTACCTTCTCTCACATAAAACTCTAAATTTAGATCTGCAGTCTTTATCAGTCCATTTAAACGAATCGTCCACCTTCTCCATGGCACCACAGTGGTGGGACATCTGATGTTCTGGCTGACGTCCACCTTTCCAGTTTTGATAGCTTTCCACATTGAGCCCATTAGCCCAAATCCAGAAGCCAAAAATTCGACTCTGTCTGAGCCCCACCCACACCGGGTCAGAAATCTTCTGTCTTCGCAATTCTTGCTCTGTTTCTATCTGATCGCTCTTAGACTCGATGCGCAGTAGCCCAGAATCGTTGCAGAAATCCAGAGCCTCTTCCCAGGACATCTTGTTTTCACTGACCCGAATAAGGCTTTCTGAAAAAGAAACGTATGAATTTAAAATGTAACATTTTGACGTAGAATAACAACTAATATTAGACCTAAATGCATTTAAATGTTAGGGCCGCCTTACTGTAGCATAGAGCAGGTTTAGTATCAGATGTGTTAGTTTTGACACAGTTCCCATCCAACATAAGATAAGTAAACATACAGTTGCTCTGACATGTGTTTTGAATATGTTCATATTCAGACTGTCCTCCATCAAGCCATGCCAATTTATCAGATGTGAAGCCAATCCAGAAAGGATTCGTACTGTTCTGTCCTGCATTTTGCACCTGTGTATTTTCATGCTCATTTCTGATAGTGACTAAATCAGTGTACTTCTGTCTGCAGTGCTGCTGAGCATCCAGCCAGGTTTTGTCCATAGGGATTAACTTGTAGTTGTGTGGCTCTGTTTGAATGCAAGACAAATAATGCAACATGCATCAACATGCTAATCATACAATTGTTCATCATTAACATAGCCAACTTTTACAAAACTCAAGTTGCATGATGTGCCAGATTGCTCAATATAAAAACATTTAAATACATACATGTTTAATACGCTAAACAAATTTAGTACTGTTGTAAGTTTGTCAATACAATAAACTTCCTCCCAATAGTCCAATATTAATTTTAATTTTAAGTACAAAAGCAGCACTGATTTACATATACGATGTAAATGATTCATACAATTACCTTTATCATAACACAGAAAGTTTTTAGACATAGAACAATTAAGAGATTCCCAGTATCCGTCACGCTTCATGGAAGCGCAGCAATGTTTTCCACAGTCTCCTGTTAATTGGTTAAATGTGACTTCAGCACCATCTGACCACTGTAAACCTGTGTGGGCAACAATCCAGGCGCTACTAACATTTTTCTGTGACAGCAGATTTTTTAGTTCCTCATTTTCTGTATGGGTATAAATGGTAACAAGGTCTGTGTAGATTCTCTGGCATGTATTCCGAGCTTCTGTGATATTCATTTCTGCATTTTCTAAGTGGAACGTTCGAAGTCGCCCCGCAGCAGCTGCAGGAAGACAAACTGAAGAAAAATACATGTTTTTATTATCAACGTGAATCCGTGCTTTACTAAATAACGTTCTTGTTGTTATTAAATTTGCACATTGTCCAAAACAGTTGGAAGAACATCAGACTAGTTAATCAGACTAGTTAATAAGCATAAGAAACACACGACTTTCTATTCCACAAAGCTGTAAATACTCACCCCACAGAAGGACTAGCACAGGTAGAAATACCATAGTAAAACTGTGTCTTTTAATCTGATTCTGGTGGAGAGATGGATTCTCATCAGACAGAGATCTGCTGTTGGTTCTGCTGCAAGAGTCCTCAGACATGCCCGACGTTCACTTCCAAAACAAAGAAATGAAAAGAATTATAGAAACCAAAAGAATTATAGAAACCAAAAGAAATGAAAAGAATTATAGAAACCAAAAGAATTACAGAAACCAAAAGAAATGAAAAGAATTACAGAAACCAAAAGAAATGAAAAGAAAACAGATTACAGTAACTTTCTTTTCTTCTCTTCTTCTTCGTCTGGTGTATTGACTAAAGTGTTTATTTGTAACTTTATTTAGCAGATAAACTAACAACTAAACTAAGTTGAGATACAGCCTTATCTTATTTTGCATATGTTTTGAGACATGAGCAGGAAGTGTGCTCCGAATCTGGCGCAGCCGCAGAGCCCGGTGACCCGAGGAGATGTGACGATTCTCCAGTGGCAGCCTGGCTGAAGGTTCGAGCCACCGGGCCCGGTTCACTAAGCGCCCGTGGCCTGACCGGCTAATCTGATGTGACCGCTGTATGTAAGCCAGTGTTTGGTGTTGGAGTGCAGGAGTCTCCTTTTACTTCACCCGGGGAGCATGTGCGCCCACCAGGACTCCGTCTGGACCCTTACCTGGACCAAACCCATTCTCACCCATTTTTTAGACATGAGCTTTTTGTTAGACATGAGCTTTTTTGTTAGACATGAGCTTTTTTGTTAGACATGAGCTTTTTTGTTAGACATGAGCTTTTTTGTTAGACATGAGCTTTTTTGTTAGACATGAGCTTTTTTTTTAGACATGAGCTTTTTTTTTAGACATGAGCTTTTTTTTTTAGACATGAGCTTTTTTTTAGACATGAGCTTTTTTTTAGACATGAGCTTTTTTTTTGGCATGAGCAGCTTCCTTTTTAACATTTATGTCTGATGACTAAACAAACTCTCTCTGAAGCGCAGTGGTGGCGAACAGGAGAAGCGGAGGTTTACATTTCCTATCCGTGAAAAAACCTTTAGTAAGACTGATGACTTGTTGAACATTTCCTACAAATCGTCTTAAAACACTTGAAAATGATTGCAAATTGTTTACATCTCAAATGACGGATTATAAGCATTTTCTATTGTCAATTCGCTCTGACTCCATTTGTTAAGTGTATACACTTCTGGGGATAAAACTATAGATATAATATATAATATATAAGCATTAAGTAGCCTGTTGTTTTTTTACAGGACTGCTCTGGAAGTGCAGTTTAAAAACATTTTCTTATATTCTGTTTTACATGTGATATGTCAATATGTATACCATAACCTACAATCTGTATTAAAGCATACTTTAGGGTTGTCCTAATACACACTTTATTATAATTGTTCATATTGCGTGTTCAAATGGTACAGCTTCAAATCTAAATCCAAAAATATAACAATGTACTTCAAGCAGACAACAAACCGGAAAAACAAACAAATAATGCCAAGCTAAATATTATAAGATTGTTATGCAAAGTATGATGTGTCTAATATGCTCTGTATTATGGTTTTAAAAGCTGATAATATCACAGGTGGTGATGTTTGTCTTACCTGGAGAGCAGATTTTGTCATCTGTCATTCTTGATCCAGTGGTTATCAGTTCAGTGTGGGCAGGAGGCAGGCAAATTAGATGTCAGCTGTACGTCATCATTATGGGAGAGACTTCATATGGTATGAAATTCATGCATGCTTTGTTAGTAAGACTGTTTCAATGCTGATATCAGCAATACTGCATAACTTGTTTAAATAAATTAGTAATTTTGCAGATATGAAAGTCTGAATAATTCGAATACAAATAATACAAATACAAATAATGCAGTTTTTTGTACTAATACACAGTGTGTGGGACATTTTTTGTGGTTTAGTTGTTATTGTAGCGTCAGTGTGTTTGAGTAAGTTTAACTGGAAACATTCATAGATGTTAAGCATTTCATAATGCGAGCATAAAAGTCAAAATGTTGTTTTGTTGGCTGTTAGTTATGTGTAGTTATTTAAATACTGAAGCTTCTCAACACAATACAGTGGGTGGAATATTTGCCCTGGCAAATACTTCCTGAATAATATCCACTCTGTTGGGCCCCTGTAAACCCAAGAGTTGCTTCTGTTATTTAATTGCATTCATCAAAGGGCATCTTTACAGTCTCAGCTGTGTATTGGGTTGCCCATAAGCGCAGTGCTGAGTTTGCATTGTGTGATTTAGGGTCTTTGTCAGCCAGACCAAGTTCAAACATGGCTAGTGTTAGATCCAACAGCTTTAACGGTTTAGAGCTACTTCACTTCCTGATGGACTTTCTGCCAGCCATGAAGGGCATACAGAAGCAGACAGGAGACAAAGTAATGGTGGAATAAACAAGTGGTTTATTGAATAATCTTTGGGTTGGGTTCTAAATGCTCAGTCCGACTTCATCCGACCAGCACAAGTTCAAACAGTCTGATTATAACAAGCAATGGAAAACATTGAGAGAGAGACTGCAAGAACGTCTTTGATAATGTTTGTTGAACTTTTAGAGAACATTAGCCAATGTTCTGAGAATGTTTCCTGTTAGCTGGAAGTCATCTCTACTTATGAAGACAATACAGCACACAATATAAGATTAACATTAGTAATAAAAATAATGGAATATAGAAGTAATAGGTAAAATCAAATGAATATGTTAAACTGAGTTTAGCATATGGAAATGATTTGCGGTTTCACAGGAAAGTCCTAAGCCTAGTTCCAGACCAAAATGCATGTTTTTTGACTTGTTTTGTCTTAAGATTGACTGTTTTCTTTCTATGCTGCGTTTATAAAAGATACTTAACTAAGGCCTACTGGCTTAGTCTAAGCCTTGCCTGTGAAACCAGGCTTTAAAATTAGAAATTCAATCACTTCGCAGTTAAAATACACACACAGTTTGCTTTTATGAAACTCTTTAGATTCTTCACTAACATCTCTCCTTCCTACATCACTAACATCTCTCCTTCCAGTAAAAAATAAAGATAAACTGATGTAATGATTAGTATTATGGAGCGTATGTGATTGTTTAAAAAAGACTCTGGCATAAACATGAATCAAAGAAGTCAGATTTTGTATCTTTGAGATTTAAACTGTCCAGGTTCTATAAGCATTAGTGCTAAAAGAGGACTAATACACAACAAAAGATTTAGGTCTATAAATAAGACACAAATCATAAGTATATTTTGGATAAACAAAAACATTCTAGCAAAGCAAGATAACATAATTGGTATGTTAGTATATTAGGTGGGTATATTATGTGCTCTCACATAAAACTCTAAATTTAGATCTGCAGTGTTTATCAGTCCATTTAAACGAATCGTCCACCTTCTCCATGGCACCACAGTGGTGGGACATCTGATGTTCTGGCTGACGTCCACCTTTCCAGTTTTGATAGCGTTCCACATTGAGCCCATTAGCCCAAATCCAGAAGCCAAAAATTCGACTCTGTCTGAGCCCCACCCACACCGGGTCAGAAATCTTCTGTCTTCGCAATTCTCGCTCTGTTTCTATCTGATCGCTCTCAGACTCGATGCGCAGTAGCCCAGAATCGTTGCAGAAATCCAGAGCCTCTTCCCAGGACATCTTGTTTTCACTGACCCGAATAAGGCTTTCTGAAAAAGAAACGTATGAATTTAAAATGTAACATTTTGATGTAGAGTAACAACTAATATTAGACCTAAATGCATTTAAATGTGCCATTAAATGCTGGGCCGCCTTACTGTAGCATAGAGCAGGTTTAGTATTAGGTGGCATCAATGACATCCATTGACCATTTTTTAACACTATGAAATTTGCTGGTGAAGATAGATTCCCTGGCGATGCAAAGTTTCTGTAAGCAGACTGTCCTCCATCAGTCCATTCAACATTATCATGCAGGAGACCAATCCAGACAGAAACATGACTGTCATTTATCACATTCTTTACTAGATCGTTTTCCCTCTGGTTTCTGATACTGACTAAATCAGTGTGGTTCTGTCTGCAGTACAACTGAGCTTCAGGCCAGGTTCTGTGTTGAGGAATTAAGATGTAGCTGCGAGATGCTGGACCAACACCTGTATAAACAGAGTAATTTGCATTTGATTAAAATATTTAGATGTGTACTGTATCAGACATAAACAAATCAGGGATGATTACCTTCATCATAACACATGAAGTATTTTGAATGATTATATGGAGAAAAATTCCATGGTCCATCAGCTCCCATAGCGGTTCCACATGTTTCATTACAATTCCCATTTAAATTAGTGAATGTAACTTCATCACCATTGGACCATTTGTTTGTGCTGTTTATGTTATTGGTATGGACACCAATCCAGGCTCCTAGTTTACTGGTCAGATTAACTAGTTCTTCATTTTCTGTTTGGTCATAAACTGTGACAAGGTGAGTATGGTGGATTGTACAAGCATGTAGAGCTGTACTGACATTTGTTTTATTATTTAAAAGGTAGAATTTCCTTAATCGTCTTTCAGCATTTAAAACAGGAAAAGCTGAGGAGAAACATTTAGTTTTTATTGACACATCACATCATTTTCACTGAAAACCTATTATCTTTATATTTTAAAGGTACTCCAACCTAAAATGTTTGATTAAATATATGAACATTGTAAGATTATATATCAGTATTTTTATTAACTTCATATTTGCTAGCACAGAAAAAAAGGCACAAAACCAAACTTGTTAAAATTGTACAATAAATCAGCTCTCAACATGTGCTGCGGTAAGAACAAATGAGACACTTTTTGTTTAATTTACTGTAAAAAAGCTGCTCTACACAAAGTGATTTAGGTTTAAAACTCACCACAGATAATCAGTAGCACAAGAAGGAAAGCCATAGCAATATCCAGCGTAAACGCCCAGTGTTTTGTTTAAAACAAATCTGATTCTGTTCAAAGCGCTTCTGACTCGTGGATTTCGAATCGGATGTTCATTTCATGAAAATGGAGAAAAAGAGAGTTATGCAATTAGAAAGAATAAAAAAATGAATGAAAACAGTCAAAAGAAAGAAGAAGATTAAGTGATGAATAAACCCTCAGTCAATACACAATTTCATTAACTCTTTCAGAACAGTTCATTATCATACAATCACTATATGAAAATCAGAACAAATAGAATGGAAAAGGATTTCTCAGTATAATTTTCTTACTTGCAGATAGATAACAGATAGATGCATAACAGAGAAAACAGTTTTACCTGTTGAGTGTATCAGTGTTGCTATTGCTTAATGGTGCAGTGAATCAGTCTGCTGATTTACTGAAATGATGTCATCATTTTAGTGTTGGCAGGGACAGGCAGACAAATTCTCAAATTCATGAGGAGGGATGTCCATCTAGAAAAAGTCACTGTCATAAACCATGTCATAAACAAATGTAAAAAATATAACACATGCAACACAAATGTTCTACACTGCAAAACAACAAGCCACAGTTTTGTCATGTTAAACAAGGACATATAACTACAGTTTAACTAAGATGTGACATTCACTGATTTTTATGCAGCAAAGCAAGCTAAACTTCATTGTTGTTTTTGCAGTTTAAAACTTTGTTTAAAGCAGCTATTAAACAAGTCATTTCCAGTAGAAGGAAATGTTATAAAGATATTTACAGACAGTATGTTAGCTTCCATAAACATTTGTGTTTATTCCAAGCAGTACAAGGGATCTATGTCTAAGCCCCTCCCACACAGGACCATGAAATAACTCTCCTCCTGTTACTCAGAGACTGTGTTTATTCTGTTTGCATAAACATACTGCCTCAGTCAAATATTAATATAATCTATTATATGTTCATATGCAAACATTATTCAAACTTTCTTTGTAACTCTTGTCTACATGATCATCCTTTGCAGTAATCCAGCAGAGAAAAAATATTCTTCACCACTTTATTCATTACGTTTAAAAGTAAAGGCTATGGCCAAATGTTTAGATAATCAATGAGAATTAACGAATTATGAAAAGAAAACCGTTCACTGTATTATCAAAAGCACAGAGTCATTTGGATTGCAATTAGCTTGGCAGCATGTTTATGTGCCAGTTTCTGTTCTCTTTATCCTCACAGTCTAATAGATGTGAACCAAACAAAGATGTTATTCTTTCTTTAGATGTTATTCTTTTTTATTCTTTATCATGTAACTTTGGGAGAAGCCCCCCAGCCGCCCCATAATGTACATCCGGACAAATGAATCTGTTGACAACATTTTGTTGGTGACTTTTATTTTGAGTAATGTTAAAATTACTGTACCTGAATCTTAATTTCTCTTTTGATTACATCTCTGTCAGATTTACAGGCTTCTCTTGACCAGGCCAGATTTTGCCTCTCTGAAGAACAAACTGCAAAAACAACTTTCTGTTTAATGGAACCCTACCCAGGTCATTAATCAGTGAATTCATTACATTGTAAAGTAACTCTCAGCTCTTTCTTTCATAGAGAACCTGCCTTCTGGGGCCATGTGTCCTTCTAACCTTCTAACTATGACTAAGAGATGTCCTTAGGCACAATGCAAAGTGGAAAAAGTTGCAGGTTGGTGCGCTAATTTAAAAACAGAGAGTTCTTTGTATTATCTATGAGGAAATTGTAACCAAGTTGCTTCCTTGTTTTGAGTTTCAGCCAAATAAATGTTCCATTGAAAGCTCTATTGAATGTTCAATAAAATATATGTATATATGTATATATGTATATATATATATATATATATATATATACCAAAATATTGCACTGTATAGCAATAACAATATATAAGGAAGCATCCTTCAACAATATTATTCAGTAGCCTCAATGCACATAGATGACACAGATGTCCTCAGGAACGTTGTAAGTCAATTTCCGGTCAGCGACATCCCAGCTGCCGGTTTTAGGTTGTAAAAACATTCCCCTAACGTTTCCAACTGGTAACTAAACACTGCAAACCTTACGTTGTAGGAGCGTTCAAACGCCTAGTTTTATAGACATTGTATTAACCTTATTGTTAAGTTTGTGTTTATTCTGTATCTTTATAAACCTTCCACTAACAACTTAAAAACAACGTTTCTGACGGACAATATATAAGGTTAAAAACGTTGTGCTAACGTTAGTTAGTGCTGCTTATTTTTCCTTGTACGTTTGCACACAATAAGCAATGGCCGGTGGTAGATTGTTAGAAAGCCCATTGAGCTAAGCCTTTTTATATTGTGTGTGTATATGCAGGACACGCAAATAAACACACAACAGTACTGCATGTACAGTGGAGAGTGTCTAGAGTACCAGAATCCACTTCTGACAGCGTTTATTTGTTGTGTAGACAGACTTCCTTCACATGCTCCGCAGGGATCTTAGGGCTTGTGTCTTATGTTGTGGTAATGCTTCCATTGGAATGATTCATCTTCAGTCTTGTTTCCTCATTCCAGACAAACACCTCGTCCCTTCGGATTGATATGCATAGAAACTATTTTTAAGAAAATCCATTTTTTTTGATAGACAATCAGTCACCTGTTTTTAGACAGATTGACCAGCCCAGAGGAAAAAAATACTCCCATAGCAATTTCTGTGCTCTGCTGTATGGCACAGCCAGTGTATTAGGGTTTGGCTGATTAGCTTTCATAGTTATCATCGGCTGTAAATTACTGTGTTTACACTATAATGTGGTAAAAAGTTAACTGCCATTGAAACAAATGGGAATGTTAATGAATAATATTCTTTAGGGGGGAACCTGGACCTTCACAGATGTGGTCACAACTGTAGCTTGTAGTTCACTTCAACACATGGTGTAGTTATGAAGACACGGTATGATAAAAATAATCAGCAAAAGTATTGGTGATTTATCCAAAACTGAACCACGTCTCTATCGGATTTACAATTAAAACACTAAACAAAGCGAGTCAGCCGTCTCTGTCATTGCCCAAAGGCTGTCTCATCTCAGTTTTCATGCCTTTAAATGTCAGTGCAAAAGGAGTCCTTTAAAAATTGAAAATGTCCATTACCAGTGACATTTCAACACGTGTGTGCGGCGCATTCAGAGCAGACAAGTCTTTCTAACTGTATTCAAATGCTGGTTGATAGATCTGTCCTAGTTATTTTAGCTGGTATTGTCATGGACTGTTGGAAGTTTTGTGATTTCATTAGTGAGGAACAGAGTAAGGCCTTCAGTCATACTCTACATACTCCATTGTTTTATGAATTGAAATTCATGAGAGGAGATACTGTACTGGTGTGTTTGTCAGAGTGAGGATCTACTGTAACCCTCATGCACATTTTCATTCAAGCAATTCATAACCTCTGCCATGTATGCAGGCGCATGGATGATGCATGGAAGGTCAGAAGACCCTAAATCTTTTCATGTGCAGTGTGTTTTATGTGACTGGGTGGAATGGGGTCATCTTACATTATGTGTGTCTCTGTGAGATTCCCGCGATGGAGGAAGGACTGGAATGGATGGGAATCCTTCTTCCTGCTCTACCTGTCCTGCTGTCTCGTATCTCAGAGCTTGACTGACAATCTTACAGTCAGATAAAACTTGAGGACTTTGCTTTCCATATTAGGCCAAGAATCTGCGTTATCTTACAACCTTCATTGCTATGATTAGATAATTATTGGTTTTAAGTTTGGTTTAAAGAACGGTTGATTCTCTGCTGACCTATACATTTTTTTATCTCTTGATTCAGTGTTTGCATCTGGATCCCTGTTTGAAGCCTCTTTTCAGATAATTCAGTCTTTCATGATTCGTAGAGTAAATTTAGAAAATGTAAATGCATTTTTTTAAGCAAGAGAATCAGTTTATTGTTTAATATGTTTCTGGTATGTTAGAGTTTTAAGATAACCATTGTGCTGAAGTGGGGCATTTGAAAAACTAATAGATTTGAAAATGGTTATGAATGTTGCTATTATCAGAAAGCAATTACATTGAAAATGTTAGTGTAGTGATGTTGTCTGGTGGCAGAAAAAACATTAAACCAAAAAACATTGTATTTAGCATGCTTGCGTGCGTTGCTGCTAGCTAGTAGTTACTACATGAGATACAATCAATTTGTTTCGACATGCCTGTGTTTAGTTGGGAACACTCGATTTCATTAGGTGCCCTCTAGATGAACTATATGAGGAAAGTTTATGCTATGTTGATGTATATGTTTGCCATAGACATAAAAGAATACGTTTATGTCTTATAAACAAGAGCTGTCTTATAAACAAGCCAAATGGAGGTATTTACTCAATATTATCTCCACTTTCCTGTCAGGCTGACAAGACTAGATACCCTAGTATCTGATCCTGACGGGTATTACTGGTATTTTAAACGCGGCATCAGTTGTGTGTTGTTCAACTCATTCAGTTCCAGGCTCGGTCGAGATTCTCTCGAGAGACACTTGAGATGAGATACAAACACAAGTGACAAGTCTACGCTTAGCAGCTGTAGCACAGTTTTTGATGAAGGGATAAAACAGGCACATCTGAAATCACTGTGTCGCACAAGATCCTCCGAGAGTATTACAGATCTGTTAATTCTAGTTTCTGTAGAATTCGACAATCCCACATCTTGATTTTTTGCGAGATGGATGCAACGTTTTACAAAGAAGGTGCTCGTCCCATCTTCACAGCAATAACAACAAGAGCCATTTTTGTAAGATGCTTTGTCGTTTTTTTTGCATGTCAGATGCAACACTCACAGAAAACGTTAAACTTCATGCATATTGCAAATGTCTTGTCCTCTAACGGATGAGAAAAGACTCGAGTGTGTCTCCATTTCATGTTTGGATGCTCCTCCTTCCCACATTTGCATAACGGCCTTCAAAAAAATGCCAAAAATACTGTTCATGCTTAACGTGACACCGTCTGTCTTGTCATATCTGAGCGAGTTTACACAAAGACACTGTGTTTCTATGAGGTGCTGTGGTAGGGGTCTTTTTGAGTAGTACATCACTTTGAAGCTTAACCTTGTGTGACCCCACTACTGCAGATTGATTTCCAATGAAATCCACACCGCTTCACCATCCTCAGTCAAACTTTCAAACCAAGCTTTCAGTTCTTTTTTTGCTCACAAGGCAGTGCCTTTGTATTGCAATTCTAAATCTTCGCCATCTTCTGCAATTAATTAATTGCAAATTGCTTAATGTACTTATTGTCACAATGGTAAGTTTATAACAATTATTTGCTTATAATAATGATTTAGAATTTGAGCTATTGGGTCTGATTTGATTTCCCAGGAAATGTCAGTTTGGCTTTATTTGACCTCAACAAATGTAAAAAACAGTACATAAAGTAACCTGCCATTTCATGTTTCAAACAAAGTTGGCGCTAGAGAGGCGAAAGTTACGGATTGCAGCTTTAGTGCAGCTTTTACACCCCCTTAAAAGCATTTGGTGCTTAATATTGCTTATACTTAATGGTGTGGACAAACACCTAACACCTTTGAAACTGTGTAACTCATTCAACACTGTTTGTACTAATTACCTGAAGTCAAGTGGAGAGCTGTGCTATTGTAAGTGGTATATAAGTGTATAGATTTACAATTATTGCCTGGCTAGTGATAAAATGGCTGACAAAATGTCATAGATTTACAGTGAAGGAGGGGCTTGAGCTAGAATATTATATCTGGCTCTTGCAAGAACACCCTAGTGGCACCCTAGTAGCATGGCAACGTAATGCATAACACATCTGAGCAAGTGCAGAGGATCACCCTGGCAACCACCCAAAGCATCCTAGCAACATGGTGACAGGGCCATGCTTCACTCACATTGACTTTTTTGTTTAAAATGTTTTGACTAACAAACAAAACAACAATCAAACGATCTTTTAAAACAGCGTTCATTCAGCGAATATTTTAACGTGTTTGTTTGTGTTCTCGCGCCCCTGTAGTGTTTCATAACCAGGTTATAAGACGAATGCTGTCCAGCTGAGTGTGAAGGTGCCGAGACTAAAGCAGAATTTTAAAGAAGCACATTTGAGCAGCCTTCCCTCAGTAGAAGAAGCACTACATGATGGAAACGGGGCCTGTAGCAGCGCCACTGGGCTTCTTCTTGTTTATTCTTTTACGCGGCACTCTGACAGTGAGCTTGGCAGGCCCTGTTTGTATGTGGAGGAAAGATTAGGACCCTTTTTCGCCTTTTCCTCAGCGCCTGTGGTTACTTTCAGAATGTAGTGGAGAATTTAGAGCTCAAACGACATCTCTTCTTGAATATAAATGACTTTGTTTTTTTATTTTTTAAAATGAGATAAATAAGCCTCATTTTCAGTCCCAGCAGTCGCCCCTCTGCTCAGCTCCGTTTGTGCTTTTTCCCCCTGACCCAACCTTGACGCAGAGGAAATCCAGAACTCGACAAAAGTGTGGCTGAAGGATTGTTGTGATTCTCTGAAAGGGAGGTGTTTTCAACAATGTTCTCACTGAAAGAACTTTGTGGTTATCGGCATAAAGTCTGGTCCACATTTAAGCCTAATCTGGTTTCAAAGGGGGGGTCTGAAATCAATGATGCTACAATAATAAGAAGATACCAATATGTCATAGGACTCTTAAAATAGCTTGTTTGCACCAGAGTGAAGTGATGTTTTATCATCATGTTACGCTAATGAATTGCTAGTGATGTCCTGAGGAAAACAAGCATTAAGCAGACCAGCCTGGGCAGCTGTCATTTTCAATATGCATTTATTAACTTCCTGGTAAGAGCAGTACAAAATGATGCCCGTCAGCATACATGGAAATGCTAAGAGTACGTAGGTTTGGAGGAGTAAAACAGCATGCGACAGACAGACAGAGAGAGAGAGAGAGAGAGAACAGAACTGTCACAGTTCAAAAACTAACAGCGAAACTTTGTGTCAACATGGCCCCATTAATTTTGCATCTCTACATTCATATCTGTGCCTATAATCTCCATTACTGCAGCCCGACTGCTCATGTCTCTCTCGACACATAATAGCACACACTTTTCTTGAAGAGGGTCGCCGGCTTTCAGCGCGCCATGCCTCTGAGCTCTGTTTCTGTGATATGGAAAACACGCCGTTATATAAATTCTCTGACTTGTTTATCAACCAGAGGGTAAAAGAGGCCAGTGTATGAAAACAGGACATTTGCTCTCAGAAGGTTTTTGAGGATGGTTATCTGACCGCAAGAATGAGAAACCTTTGACGGGTTTAAAAGAAATGTTCTACAGCTTTGAGGCAGATGTAGCATTATATAGATTCATTATATACACACACGTGTATATAATGTATATATAAAAAAATATATATATATATATATATATATATAGACACACACACATTATATACATTGTATACATACATTACATATATTATGCATGATCATACATGGAATGCACGTGACGCCTATGTCGAATATTTTTGAGTGATGTGAACAAATTGTTGAACCTTGAGTCATGAATCTGAGAATTTAGCTGAATTTACAGATTTGATGTCATTTTTGCCTAAATTAGAAATGTTATTAAAGGTAGGGTAGGTAATTTCGGAAATGCTTTCAAAGCTAGTTTGCATGCTAGCCTAAGATCCCGCCCTCCCTTCAGAGCGCTCTCCAAAGCCACTCCTCCTCCAAAACACAGGAACACTGTGATTACAGAAAATTGTCTGTGCCGGTTTGTAGAGGTATGCATATTCATAGTTTGACACGCAAATGGGACATCCTATCATTGCATTGAGACCGAATGCAATGATTGGATGAACATTTTATGGTCCTGCACCTTACGCAGAAAATATTTCTTTATATGAATACATTTAGACTACTTAGTGATAGCTATCAGAAAGTGAAGAGACTTTCAACCAGCATAGCAAAAACATTTCTGCTTTTAAAAAACCTCTGTCTTGATGATGTCATTCTTCCACCAAAATGATTGTGAGTACAGTGAATATTTCATATATTGTCCAGCTTTAGCTACAGAAGTAGGTCTGGGAGTGTTGTTTAAGCGGATTGGTATGTATTATTCAGTGGCTTCTTTGGCATGCATTATACTGTAAGTTGTAACTGCGGCTGGCATGCTGCTGTTCTGCAGTTTGATTGGCTGTTTTTCTCGGAGGATGTTGATGTCTGGCTCTGATAAAAGCCCAGTCAGGTTTTTTCTCCTCGGAAGGTTGCTGCTAGGTCACGCCCGATTAGCAGTCGTCCAGCGTAGCTCCACGAGAACTGTTAAAAGCAACGTTTATACCAGAGTGAGCAGCATTTTTCTCCTCCATAACTGTCAGGGCTGGACTTTTAATTGATCCAGTGATTTTTCCCACCTCCTCGATGAGCAGAGACTTTGAAGGCAGGATTTTTATCTCAGCAAAAGAAATCCTCTTGTAAGCCGTACCTTTCACTACATCCACCTTTGGCTCTTCTCTTATCCTCCTGTTACCAAGCCTTTGCTTGCATGAAGTTAAGAGATAATTAAACATCATTCGTTGTCTTGAGCCCCAGCCACTCAAAACAAAGATTTAAAGGGTTCATATGTGAGGATTAGAATATCATAGCCGCTTGGGGTGGGCTCTTTACTGAACGCAGGGCTGCCACCTGGAACATCGTGGTGGTCAGTTTTGCAAAGGCAAGCACCACTCACAATTAACTTTGCAACTTTTATTCTTATCCGTAGTAGTATATATGTGATATGCATAAAACATTGCATAAAATGTTATAAAGATGGTAGCAAGATGTGAAGGGAACAGATAACAGACTCAGACGCTCTGGTGGGGCAGTTTTATTTATTTATTTTGGTGCTGTGTCTAGACCCTCCAGACTGCCTTTGGGGCTTGGACACTGTCCCTACCTGCCCTCAGTGTTTGCTTTGTCTTCCTGTCGTGACACAGCGCAACAGCTACCCCCTCCATCCTCAGGGCTTTACCAAACTTCATCATCCCCAAATAATCCCTTCACAGCATCCCCTGTTTCATCAAACATGCATTTAGCATTCCTTGCACGGTCCCTCGCAATTATGAATGCTGTCCTGAGTCCAGCTGGTTGGGTGAGAAACATGGAATCCCCAAAAGTCTCCGGAATGCCGACGTAATGCGCAATGTTCACAAATAGCCCCCGCGCCTCGGCAGAAACTATACTGTCTGAACTGCATCCATAATAAAGCTACATAAATACAATATCCTTCAGCAGCAAAATGTTGCTTATCGCCGGCACTGATGAATAATAGATCAATTCTGGGTGTCCATTTTTATGACACAGAGATGAACGTTGTGTGTGTGTGTGTGTGTGTGTCTAACAGGAGGTATAAATATGGACCTCACCAGATCTAAACATGTCAGAAGGGCTCTGTATCCACAGGTTGGAAAAATAAAGAGTGTTCAAAGTTTTTGTTGTTTTATTCTGTAATATAGCTTGTATTATAATTCAGTGATGACCGAGCCATTTTCAATTACAGAAATTGGTCAGGCTGAGTTATCCTTTCTTGTTATTGTTGTACGGTTTAATAGCTCATGTTGTGCTTCTCCTAATAGGCTCATGAAGTAAACTAACGCATTTGCTTCAGTGCTGTACAGCTCGTATAAATCATCATTATTATTCTTGGCCGAAAGCCCTGAGAAGCCGCACTGTAGCTCACTGGGCTGTGGAATTTATCTACATAAACTCCCAACGGCCTGTAGTTTTCTGATCACTCTAAGGATCGTACCTTGTTTTCAATACATCAGGCAATCCAGACAGACTTTATATGGCCATTCATTCAAGAACCCAGTTTATCATTCATGGCAGACTGAATGGCATTGCTAATCCAGACCCATACAGCACTGTTGCATATTGACTAATCCTGCATGAGCTTTTGTCTTTGCGAACACATTGACTCGGCAATCTTTTGAGGTCGAAGGCTTATTTGATGTGCAAAGTGTCCAGAATGCATATCAAAGGGTGCAGTCAATAAAGCAATATAGAAAACCAAGAGCAATGCAAGAATTTGTGGCATAGCTTTCTGTTGCAGCAAGCACGCAGAGACGTCCGCGAATCTAGAACAGAAAAAGACAGAGATGCAGAAACGCATGTCGGTCTGTCCTGTTTTCCACACCTCCCTTTCCACACCTTTTCGATCCTATGAAACAGAGAGACCCAGACCTCCTTCAGCATTCTGGACATGTTGTTGAGAAAAAGGAAGGACAAGCCAGCTAACACTTCTGTAACTTCAACAAGAAGCAACTGAGTGAAGTTAATGACAGGAGAAATTAGCTAGTGAATTCTGCAGTCCCTGGTTCTCCCTGCTGCGTGCATGCACACACTCCTCCTAAAGGGCTCCCGTTGCCGTGGCAACATGGCCTGCACGGAACCGGTAAAGATTCTGTTCCTCTAGAGCTCTTACCAGGAGTCAGACGGCATCCGTCAGACCCTGCGGTGTAACTGCCCTTCAAAACACATTTGACTGACTCCATTTGACTTCGGTTTTGAAAATTTAATGCGGCTAACAAAGTAAATGTGGCATTTTCCATATGTTGTCTTTTGTGCTTGTTGTCATTTAGGCAAATGTTCCCGCCTTCTGTTTTGAATGAATAATAAACAAAAATCTGTTATTGAGCAAGTACATGACAGATCAGTGTTCAATGGTAAGTTTATAATAATGATTTATAATTTGAGCTGTCGGGTCAAATTATGAACTTTGTGAGAAATACTTGTTTACAGATAAACAGAAAGAAGATCCGTCTGCTATATCACATGTCCGGATACTCTAGATGGCGCACGTTTGTAGCTTGTTCTGACAGCAGTTGTTTAGGATTTAAACTTGTCATCCAGGTTACGAAAATAACAAAGTACCCTGCGATTTTATGTTTCAGACAGAGACGGCGGTAGAGAGACAAAAGTTACAGATTGCAGCTTTAAATGGAATGTGCATAACCAGTCAGATGGTGATATTTTACCATTACTGTAAATATGTGTACGTGTAAATAGACCCTTAAAGGCACCGAAAAGCACTGCAGGCCTTTCCAAACTCAAAAGTAAAGGTTCAGCCCTCTGGGGAACTGTAATGAAATTTTGTGGGGACCTAATAAGTCACATACTCCTGTACCACAAGGGAACCAGACTAGCAATAAATAGAGAGACTAAATTGCTTTTGCACAGGGCCATATCCACCACAGACATTGATAGAAATGGGGCCCTTCTCCCAATATTTAGAGGGGTGGTTGACTGACACTTTTCAATGGTAAATTGTATATATAAACTATTATATTTGGTCCCCCCAACCCTGAATATGTGGTTACAATATTGCTTCTGCATGACTGTTTGGTAACAGAATTTACTTGTGAATTGTGAATTGGAGACAAATATTAAAATCAATAAAAAGCATATTATCATAAGGCGCTTGCGGACAGTAATATTGACTGAATGTGTGGTAAACTGTTTGTGAAATTCTTCGACAGACTGGCTGTCATGTTCTGGTCTCGGGCACTTCACCGGTGAAACGGTTACACTTTCTGTCATCTTCTGAGTGACTCATACCTATAAAATTTCTTTTGGGGACTCTCTCTGTCTGCTCCCCGGTGTTCCAGTCTCCGCCTCTGGTTCTTTGTCTGCTTGTGTGACATTTAATAGATGTGTCTCATCAGAATGTTAAAGGAGCCCTGTAGCCTCCCCAGGGTGTGTGTGTGTGTGTGAGAGAGAGAGAGAGAGAGAGAGAGAGAGAGAGAGAAAGAGAAAGAAAGAAAGAAAGAGAGAGAAGGGTGGGGCAGGGAAATGGCAGTGCACCATTTAGCCTGACACATTTCCTTGATTTCCAAACAGACCTGAATATGTAGATGAGTTCAAATGAGGAACTGCACAGACTGACTGCAGAAGCTTAATCTGACTGCTTATAATAACAGAGCCGTACTCATTGCTGATCGGTTTCAGCACTGCCATAATCAAAGAAAAATGTTGTACTTGCTGTCCATTAATAAAGTAGTTTGTGAAGCAGATCAGGACTGGCATGTTAATAAACAGTTCTTTAACTAGAAGGCCTGTATATGTGGTTGGTTGGTTGGTTTGTTTGGGCAGGTCATTAAGACAGTCTGTTTACAGTCATGTCACATTTGATTCTCTCCTGGTTCTGTTTTGAGAGAGGTCCACGCATCCCAGATGAAGTACCAGCTCCAACATCAGCACCATTGTGATGATAAAATGCATCAGTTCTCTAAAACATTTAACTAGAGCTTGTACAGGTAGAAAAGCTCATTCAGGGCTTGTAGTTTTCTCATAAGGAGAGGGTGAAAATCTATTAACCCAGCGCAGCTGCTGAGTCAGACAGCTTTACAAAGTACAAAACCTGATGATTCAGCTGCAGTCTTCTCTTTCCCGACATGCTTATTCCACAATGCATTTGTTTACTCTGATAAATCCATTGTATGCTGTATTTATACACATTTGTCAGCTTTGACCATACATACAAATATAAAACAATTGTGTTGCTTTTTGGGGCAGTCTTTTTTTGGGCTTGTGTTGAGTGACAAAGCCTTTTCTTAAAGACTAAAAGAAAGATTGGCATGCTGCTTCGATTCATTTGAGTCATTTGAGAGTGACGTAGACATTACAATTGACAATTTAGCATTTCACATCTTTCATGTGGATAATTCAGAGAGATTTTTAGGGAATTAACAAGACTTTAGATTGTGTGTATGTTAAACATCAGTGTGTAAGTTAAGAATCAGACATATGAAGTGTGTTTGTACTTAAAACAGTTTAGCCTCAGAAATGCAGATTTTTATTCATCAATTTATATCAAATTTATCAAACCTCTGGATATCACCAAGAGCTTAATATTTTGTAATCTTTACATTTTCTTGAAAAAGAACTTGCATAATGGATTTGTTTGCCTGGGACATTTAATCTCATAGCCGATACTGATAATTATCTTTTTGTAAACTAAGAAATATTGCAAAATCCCTGAACTAACAGCTGGGTTCATTTAATTAGTTTCATGTCTTTACAAGTATGGAGCTGTTTGGTAATACGTTGAAAGCCCCTGAACGTCTTAAACAAATACTGCACAGTTCATGTGACTGACCTGCAAGATGCTAATGAAATACAACGTGAAGGTGACGGTACTGCCGTGTTTTGACCATGCTAATATGTTTTAAGTCCAACCCATTTTAATTGTTCACAATTTACATGATTACCCTGAACCCACTGATTATGTATTGCAGACTGTGAGCCACAATTTGCACTAAATATGATAATTAACATAATTGTAGGGGAATAATTGGGCATATTCTTAAAGCTTGCCATAATGTTATCATAATAATATCTTTATCTTCAACACTTCTTTATGGCACAAAGTATTTGTAGTTTGAATATAGATTTTGATGTGGAATCTTTTGAGGCAGGGATTTCTATAGCATTTTTTGTAATAATTAAAGTTTCATTTCAGAGATCAGATAAGATCAGACAGACTCAGAGCTGTATGGCCACAAGCACAGATAACTTATTCATTGTTTACGACATTATTTGCACTGATGGTGTTTTTTTGTTGCTGCTTTAAGTTTTATGCCTTGTGGTGTAAACTCCATACAGTATTTTGTCTTTATGTGTGGTTGTTGAGTTTTAGGGTCCTAATGGCTTGTGTGTTGGATGGTAAGCATCCGAAAGCCTTTCAAAAGATTTAGTATGAATTTTGAACCTTTGTTCATATCATCAGCTCCCAGAATACACCAGAATACATGACGAACGAATTAATAACTTTCCCACCATGATAACTGTGTCGTGTATATTTTACATGTTATTGTAAGGTTAAACTGTGTAGCGGGACTGATTGGGCAGATTGATTGTCTGGATTTGCATAACCCCACCGACTCATTAGAAGCCCCACCCAATCCATCGACATCTAAATAGGCTCCCAGCAGACCACAGTTAATTAATGTGGTTGATAAGAAGTGTTTATACTTCTTATAAAATATAAAAGAAATTAAAACATCATCAATACTACACAAAATAACAGTTTGTATGTTCTCTGTAACCTGAGCTGAGAAATCTGAACTCCATAAACAATGTTTATTAACACATTCAGATTTCTTACAACTAATTAGTGACTTCAAACCCATCATTTGCATATTTATATATTAATATGGAAATAGGCCAGCCACATCACTCATTGAGCAAATGTCATGTTTTCTTGTTTTTATCTCTTTCATTAGTGCCTTCCTTTCACTTGAATAGCTGGAGTAGCTCAGTGCATACATAAGTTTCTCTGCAGGCTTGAGAAATTTAATTAGAATATGTGGGTGAAAACTTTCGGACCATCAGAGGTTGAAAACTTTCCCCCATTGTAACATCAGTCACGTTGAACATTCCTCAATATCGGAGAATAACGTTGGACATAATTACGTTGTGGCAAAATGTAAATAAGAGTGTTTGATCTAATTCCACTGAATCCGTGAGACTTACACCAAAAGCCAATTAAAGGAAACTGATGTGCAAACATAGTTGTGCATTTTAAGCGTGCCAGTGTTTTCTGCAGTTCTGCTGTTGATGTGATATTTCATTGTAATATTTGATTATTAGGATTCCAGTACATGCGCTTTTAAGCCTGTGGATTTGACAACTAACCTTTAAACAATAAAATTTTTTGTTTTTCACAAAATCAAGGGGAGGCTATTAGCACTCGGTTTACCCTAAACAACAGCAGGTTTCAGGATACAAAACACCTGACTAGAATACAGATAAATCTTGACATTTTTAAAGCTAGCTACCTAAATAACACATGCGCTTTATTGGACATTTGAAGAAAACGCTCTTTCATTGAACAGCTTGTTCCTGCCACAGTAACACGAAAATGCAAGTTGAGTAGTGTACCAGGGGACTGCATGTTTACAATGTTTTTGGCCACGCGTTCAGATTGAAACATTTCTGGCTTAAGAATATAGAACATTCCCAGCTAACAGGAATGCTGTCAAAATGTTGGCTAATGTTCTCTAAAGGAAGTTATCAAAAAATGTTTTGCAGTAACAATAGTGGACTTTTATAATGTAATACATCTTGTATGTAAAAAACACTATTCTTAAGTAGTTAATGAAACATATATTTGCACAACGTTACAGAATTTGACGAATGTTTGAATATTGTTCTTATAACCAAGGGACGTTAAATAAAATGTTTTAAAAATTGACATTTTAAACGTTCCTAAAACTTTTAACGTTTCTTGTTAACTTTTTATTTTTTGGGGAAATATTTTTCTTACAACCTAAAATTGTTAGCTACCTAAAAGGTCAGCCGTGACCTTTCTAAACAGCAATGTGGATATTTGCACATTTGGTGTGCTGTCATATACAACCAGTTTTATTTACTTGTCCAGACACTACAGAACAGAAACAGCATGGCTCAGTTAACAAGCTACAGCAGTGGGAGGGGCCAGGGGCCCTGAGAGGTCTGGGATTCGTGGGCCGGTTTGACTGACAGCTCTGAGCATTATGTTTGTCCACTGGTGAAAACAGAGAGCGTCTCTCAGGAGCGTCTGTAACTCAGCGTGTAAATGCTCTCAGTGCCTCTGTACTGTGAGTTGTCGGTTTATAATGGAGGCTGGGTTTCTCTGCTGTTTCTCTGCTGCTGCTTTTGTGATACATCAGGCAAGCTGCGGATATTAGTGCAGTTAATTGAATGGAAAAGACTTGGTCACTGCTTTTTACATGAGGGACTTTATTATTAGTGGCACTTTGACAAGCATCGTTATTACTTCTGCTTGATCTTGAGGTTAGAGATTTAAATAAAGGTATTAAACTTAAATAGCTTGTAACCCGTCCTGCACCGTTTATGCTATGGAAATGAATGAAACTCTATGCAATTTTCACCTGTAGGAAAAAATCCCAAAGACTTGCACTGGAATTGGAATTAATGAGCTGAATATTAACTTTTGGTTAATGATTTCACTTGAAAACCAACCCAAATATCTAAGCAACCACCCAAAACACCCTAGCAACCATTTAGCAGTTGCCTGGCAACTGAACACAACACTAAGATTGTGACTTAGAAAGGGTAAAACTACAGCATGTTCTGCACTGCAGCAGAGTACTTAAAATTGTTGCGTTTAGAGTTGCGTCCCTTTGAGTAGATGTCTCTCTCTTCACCTCCACTCGTCCAGTTCCGTCTCTCCATCAGAAAGAGAGATGTGTGTGTGCAGGAGCGTGTCACTGTCCTTCACATTTAACCATCACGTCTTTTCAAACATTATGTGTGACTGAAACAGCGGTTGCCATGGAAATGACGACGATCCCTGAGGCTTTTTAGTCGACCTTTTGTGTTGCTGCCTCTTGTGTTTGCAGGCTGTTGGTGCGACTGCGGCCGCAAGATAACGCGCAGTATCAATAGCAGGAGCTGTGACTGTGCAGTGACACCGCTGGGAAAGCTCAACGGCGTAATCACGAAAACACCATAGGACAAGACTCAAACCCAGCCCGTTGCACACGCAGACAAGGACTTGGCCATAATAACCAAGAATAGAGAGCTGATGACACTTTTATTGAAGGCAAATGGCATTCTGGGTTTAGTCTCCACACAGAAGCAAAAAAATTCAATGAATTGGGCTCTTCTTAACAAAAAATGCAATTAATTTGCACCCTGAATATGCTGATACTGGTCTCATAGCTCATTAGGTACTCCTGCGGAGAGGGATTTACTGTAGTGCTGATAGCCGTTATTGTCTATTATTGCGATTTACATCTGATGACCTCCTGTAATTAAAATGAAAATATTCGCATAAACATAAAACGTATTGTTTACCGTCTGCCCTTTAATAAAGACTCCACTCATTTACATGTGTATTTTCTCGTCAAATGAATTAATTCAGTTCCACCACCACCAAATCTGCAAATCTGTTTTTGCCCTGGAAAGGCCAAATCCCTGGAGCGTTCAGCTGATGTTAATGGACGCTGGATGGTTGTGCTTCATTTTTCCAGACGGTAGTGGAAATACACTCGTCTGGCGCTGTGCAGCTATGGGTTCTTCATATTGTTTAGTAGCACAAAGGAAAATAAATGAATGCTGTTTCTTCAGTCCCTCCTGATGGTTTGGTGTTGTTTCCACGGCAGTAACTCTAACAGGTTTTCATACTGGCAAATTAATGACACACTTCTAAATTTCTCTCTGTGTCAACATATTACTGCCACATATCACTGTCTGATTCACTAACACCACCGGCTGGGACAAAAACTTGCCACTTTTCCATCACTGCAGTCATTTAAATGTCTGTGATTCTGGTCTGTGATCCCAGCCATTGGTATGTTTGTACTGTATAATTCCCCTTTCCTCTGCCTCATATCACAGCTGCATACTTAGAGTGTACACTTAGATTTTATATATACATACACACACATACATTACATACATACATATTTTTATGATATATGAAAAAGCGCTCTCTCTCTCTCTCTCTCTCTCTCTCTCTCTCTCTCTCTCTCTCTCTCTCTCTCACTCTCTTTTTTTTTCAGGTTGTCCTCAGTAACACTGTAGACGTTTTCTCTGGTCTGTCACACCATATCTCATTTTCCTTGTGATAAAAGTGGAAAGTGTTATCGAAAAGATTTCATTCCAGAAAGAAAACAAGGAAATACCAGGCAAGACAGAGCTGTTCCAAAACCTAGTAAGCTGCCTACATAGACAGCATTTTAAAGCATTGTAATTCATCATGTTTATTAGGATTATGTCTGATTCACAGCTGTGGTCTTCGGACACTCCACGTGGGTCTGATTCCCTTCGGGCACACCAGCTGTAGTTTTGTTTTTATCCATTGACTCTGACACACAGTTAAATCAGATTCACACATGTTCGTGTAAATAACTTTTTCATTACACCTGCTTCATTCCTCTGTAATGTGGAGGACACTGTTTCATGTCCTTTCAGCAAATGAATAAGATTCTGATCTCGTCGGAGATCAGAAAGTACCGGCAAACAATAGCCACACACATGGAAAGGATACAATCAGATTACAGATAGTATTCAGTGTGTCATTATTACTGTAATGCTGTAATACCATCTTTTGCCTGTCTCTTTGCTTTCTGCTTTATGACACGTGTATGTATATATTAGTTTATAATCTGCTTCATCACAGACATTTTGAAAAGGAAAATAAAGCAGACCTCAGCATGCATAATCAATCAGTACTCAACTGTTCCCACCATTATTATGTCATTTACCAATGAGGTCAAGAAATTAACTAATTAGATTAATTTCTTGTTTGAGATCTGGGCTAGAATATGTTTTATGCATCATGACAAACACCAGGTTGCCATCCAAATTCAACTCACTCTGATATTTTGTATTTTCCTAGGTTTTATGTACATTGAGGATTCTCGCTGTTCCTTCTCATTTCCCAGAAACACAGTCTTGAGTTTCCCTGCTTTGCAGGAACTGTTCGATCAGAAGTCTTAGCACTGCCAGTTATTTCTTGAGACCTATTGCAGAGTCGTTCAACTAATACATGAGGCTTTTACAAACCCTGTAGGCTGAAAAAAATTGCCTCACTTAAGTTATCACATTAGACCTTGGAGATGTTTTTCGCCACTTTTCTTGCGTCCCTCTAAATCCCTGGATTTGAAGATCAAACTGTACGTTTTTGAATCCCATCATTTCATAGAATCACTTTACCATTGAAGTCCAAGTAATTCCTCAATCTGCTTACTAAATAAAGCCAATATCTCTTTCCCTTGATGTGTAAGACTGAACCAATAAATCCGACCCAATCAAATGTCACAGAATCAATTGCTGATTTCAGGTGCTGTGAAATAGCTCTTAAACTGCCACATACTTTTGCTTTTCACTTAGTCTTTTCACTTACGTTGACAGAATCAATACACAGTATAGATTTATCTTTATTTTCCTACCTTCATGACTGTGTGACTCGTATGCATCATAATTTAGCAACATCAGGTATGGAAATAAAGGTGCCTGACTTTATAAGCCAAATGTTCTGCTTTGGACCAAATAAGTCACCCTGCTGGAATCTGTGACTGCAACACCAGCTGAGATGGTGAAGAGAGAAAGTGGGACACTTTGACATCTTCATCCCACTCTGCGCTTTCAAGCTTCAAGTTTTGTTCATCGTTAAATGCAAATGAAACCAAATGCAGAAGCACGGACAGAAAAAACCTGTGACTCCGTCTGAACAGTGCTAGAAAAAGAGCGGTGGCTTCCTTCCTGACAGGAAATGACTCATGAAGTGCCTTAGCTTGCATTAATTGGCATTGACAGAAGGAAAAAGATGACAGGAGAAGCCGGGTCTCATGAGACGCCACCTTTTCCAGCAGGCATGCCACCCTCCGGCTGTCAGTCCCACAATCCTCGGGAGGCATCTCATGGGCGGCAGTTGTGTGGTGTTCCCCCACTGAGCTGCACCTGTCTGTCTTTCTGGCAGAAGAGCTTACTAATGCACACACGTGCAAAGCATACACATTCATACACAGCTCCACACCTTTGGGAGTTACTGGCTCCAACTTTGTTCCTGTATTTCAACGATCCCTACACAGTCTAGTGGACTTATTAGTTGGGAAGCCCATTCTCCGAGCTCAGACACACAAGTTCTAAATGACTAGATTTGTCAAGCAGGAAATCAATATTCAGGACATGGATGTCGGATCAAATTGTCATTTCTCCATTGCCAATTCCTTTTGATTTGGTAGGCTACAAGATTTGCACTGACAGCCGCAGGGAGAAAATCTATTATGTTTGTTTCAGGTAGCCAAAATTGTGATGGTGAGGAGTGACATACTTCATATGTTCCTACTGGATCTGTTAGTGCTCGGTGCTGCAGTGCCAGAAACTGCTGGATGAAAATGCTGGAGAAACAGTATACTGTAATAGCCATTGCAAAAGAGATATTTGCCGGGAGATTATCTGCATTGACAGAATATATAATATGTACAGGACAAGTGCTGGATCTCTTTGTATCACTTTTTGTAGCTGACACTTCAAATGGTGATCTGTTCAAATATTTGTGTCTTCTTTTCAGAGCGACTGTCTTGAATTTTGTAAGTCTGTTCACTCAGATGTTCTGTCTCTTAAAAATTCACAGCAGCAGTTCTCTAATCTGATTGGCCGGCCAAATTTTCTTTCTGGTAGACAGTAGACAAAGGTTATATTAGTCCATTTAAGGACCAAAATGTTGATTTAGAAGATTATCAAGATTACTGGATTTGCCAAAATATATGTTCATAGCATCTTTTAAAAACATTAAACAGGTTTGAAGGCTTTTGTTTGGCAAACTTTTAATACAGTATCCCTGAGCACACCTATATGTGCTTTTCTTTGTTCCCAGCTAGCAGTTTTAAGTTGTGAAAATGTTTTTGTAACATTTCTAAAAACGTTAAAAAATGTTGGAATGTTAAAAACATTAAAAATGTTGGAACTTCTAGGAACGTTTGAAACTTCTTATTTTTTTAGACGCATTAATTGTTTGGTTATAAAACTATATAAACTTTTTAAAATTCTGTAAAAATTTTTAAATGTTTCACTAACAACCCAAGCATAACCTTTTTTGATATATATGACATATAACATTAAAAAGCATTCTGCTAACACTGCAGAAGAACATTTTGATAACTTTGAGAAAAATAATGTTAACCAATGTTTTTAGATTATTCCCTGTTAGTTGGGTTGTCAGACAAAAGAGACGTCTGACTTTCTCTCACGTATGGAGCATGCTGATGGTCATCAGACTCTTTGTGGTTTGGTGTTGGTGTTCTTGTTATCAAAAGTTATTTTTCTGTAATGCCTGGAAAAGAAAGCTAATCAGATCATTGGATGGTGATTATAGAATATCTCCTCTTTGTTTAGGAAAGGCCCAGATTAAAAGGATTAAATGGTTTTCTTTCTAACACAACGGCGTTATCTGCTGGAAATTAATTATGTAATGCTAGAACAGGTTTCTTGTTGAATCATTTTGTAGATGAGAACTTCAGTTCCCTGTTCGAGAGCCATAAACCTCTGTATTTTTCATTAATAATGAAAAATCTATTATTTCACTGATTTTGTCTTGAACCAAGGGGGCAAAGAAAGATTGGGTGTGTTTCTTAATTAGCTGTTATCTTGTACAAGCCCTGAGACAAAGGCCCTTCTTTCTGTTGATCAGAGCTGTAGAGGTTCTGAATGAACCCTGTAGTAGATGTTCATGAGCCAGGCTGTAATTCAAGAGGTAATAAAAGAACAGCTTTAGTTTAAGCAATTACCCAGCTAACAATTTTAGCTAGTAAGAACGTTTCTTAGAACGTCCATTAAGTAATAAAAACGTTCTATGTTCTGTGAACATTGAAAACGTCTACTTTTTTAGACACTGTAATAATGTTATTGCTTGGTTACAAGAACATTGACACAAAAGGAACATTTTTAGAAATGTTTCACTAACAACTTAAAAATGTTTTTGATATGATATATAACATTAAAATTGTGCTATTAACATTAACATTAATGCAAGAACGTTTTTTGATAATGTTGAGAGAACTTTTAGAGGACATTAGCCAATGTTCTGAGAATGTTCCCTGTTAGCTGAGTAAGCCAATAAAGTCTACTGATGATGGCTGGTATACAGAATTGCACAGTTAGGTTTTGAGAGGCTTCAGTATTGAGTTGTAAGACCACAGAATTCAACTGATTATGTCGTCGTATGGATTGCATTGCATGCACGCCTGTATTTCACATTCTGTGTTGTATGACCACAGGTTCCAAGGGTTCCACTTAATGCATTTTCTACTTGATCTCTTTTAAGTGAAGAGAGAATAAAAGAAAAACCTGTAGGATGTTTAAAAAAACAGCTGCCAGTTTTTGCAGCTCAACCAACTTGCAATAAAACCAGATTTGACAGAGGCCATGAATCATATCTAACTGTGCCTTGCACGGAAGTTGGAAAGAAAGATTGCTTTTATACTTTCTTTGTGGAGGGAAAAGAAAGTTTGAAACTATTTGAATCCAGTCAAGGTCAAAGGTGATGGGGTCACAGCGGCCTAGCACGACAGACTTTTCTCTCATAACTCACTGCTATTCTAACTCACTGCTTGAAATGTTTGCCCAGGTTTCCTGCCAGCAGTGGCTGGTCTCTCAGTGTGAAGGAGGGGCCACGAGGAGGTGATGAATGGACAGAGGAATGAAGCTGGACATTTAAGATTACCACAATCTGTTCAGCTCTCAGAGCGCCTCCGCGACGGCATCTTCATCGGGAAATCATCGCCTAATTCAATATTCATCAGTTTTCAGAAACAGCTGTCTTCATTTGCTTTGCATATTCCCTAAAATTATTAGGAAAGATAAGCAATAATGTAGACATGGTGTAAAAAAAGCAATGTTGCATTTTTCAAGAAATAACAAGCTTTGTTTCTCCTCCAAAAGAAAAAATAGCCTATAGCATCTAGTTTTTAGGCCATTCTGTGTTTTGTCACTATTAGTCCATTCACTTTCCATTCAGCTCCAAAAATGACCATTGAGCAGCACCCATAGCTCTTTACTTCTATCACACACATTTACAGTTATGCATTTGGGTGGGTGCTTTAATCCAAAGCGATTTACAGTGCATTTAAGCTACACATTTGATCAGTATGTGTGTTCCCTGAGATTCGAACCCACAACCTTATCCGCTACTAACACAGTGCTCTACCAGTTGGGCTACAGGAACAGAATGTTCTCTTACTGTATATACTATATGTGGGTCCCTTCCTCCTGGCCTCAACAAAGAGTAAATGTAAAGATTACCGTTGCAATTCTGTTTAATGAGGAACATGGTGCTGTGTGAACTTTTGAAAGCTGGTGACACTAACGTTCGCTAAACGTTTGTTTTATATTCAATGATGAATGACTGGCAAGTACAGAACACCCACACATTTACAACTCACCGGCTCAGCACACTGTTTACTTTGGAAATAAAACATTAATTTCCTCTTATGTATGGAGGCCATAAAGAAACAGTCTCTCAATGAAAAGTACTGAAAAGTCAAAGAAGAATTGTCAAATGCTTTATTACTTCAATGAGATGTTTGTAATCTTAATAGAGCGCTTGTGTTTTAAATGTCCACGGCATGCCAGTTTAAATAGATTTTAATTTGGTTTACCGCATGAGAAATAACACTCACCTATTGCCTTGATGTCTGCTTAAAGCTTACCGGATTAAACTCTCAGAAATGTATTGTTTCATGTATCTCTCGATTGTTTTTGCGTAAGATGAAAGACGTTAATAAGGTCAATCTTTTGGTATAAAAACAGTCAGTAAGCAATTTTATGCCTCTTTTCTCCTGACAGAGATAACAAGCTCGGTATGGCCCTCATTTCTCTGAGCACTTGGAAGTGTGCTTGTGGAAAGAGACTTACAGAAGCCCTTGGATTTGTTGCCGGTTTGCCCTTGTTGTTTTATCAGAAGCAGTCGGGGTCCTTCTGATAAAGAGATGAGACTTTAGAAGGTGTGGAGGTCAGTTTGTCCGTTATCTCTGACAAGCATTACAGGTGAGTCTCTTTTCAAAGTTGAGAAGTTGTCACACCACTCAGTAGACGAATAATAACGTTGTGCGTATGTCAGTTCACATTTCAAATGTTATACAAAAACAAGAGCATTATTGGTTTACCCTTTTAAAGCTTCCACACTGTTTGTCTCACATAGCCAGAAGTTTAATCTGCCTAAGAACTGCCACCGTGCAGTTTATGACAAAACCATTGATTACTTGTTTGTGGCGGCATGGTTCCTTGTAAACAATACCTTTCCCCAAGATCAGGGTTTTCTTTGAAAATGTTATAAAGCATGCTTTTAAAAATAAAGGTTATAAACGATGCCATAGAAGAACCATTTTTGGCTGTATAATTCCATAAAGAACCTTTAACATCCACAGAACCTTTCTGTTTTTTAGACTATAAAAAGGAAGAAAAAATGGTTCTTTACAGAACCTTTGAGTGAATGGTCCTTTGAGGAACTAAAAATGGTTCTTCTATGTCGTGTCTGTGAGGAACCTTCTAAAAACACCTTGATTTTAAGTGGCATGGAGCCAGATGCCTAGAACTGAATATCCCTTTGCCAAATGAACAGATGCTACTTTGAGTGGGTGAGAAATGGGAGAAGATTTTATTGCCCAGAAAATGTTTCTTATCAAAACGTAGGGAATCGTCTCTATTATGGGCCTAATATAGTGCTGACACCTCTTAAACTCTAATTCAGACAAAACCTGTGCTTGAGAGTCATTTAATGACAGCCAAGCTGCCAAAATAAGCAGTGATAGTGCTTCAGTAGCCTAATGTGCCAGTTCACGTTCACTCTGATTCCACACTTCACAAACACTTTAGGATAAAAAAGTTTGATCATCTGAGCAATCCTCTGGCATCCTTCTATAAGTGAAAGGTAAATTACAGGTTCTTACTGACATGTTCAGTGTCATTTGAAAGCTGTGGATTCTTTTGAGAGCCTGCCCAGCTGACAGGGAACGTTCTCAGAAAGTTGCTAACATTCTCTCAAAGTTCTCTCAAACTTTAAAAAAAACATCCTTACGGTAACGTCAGTAGAACTTTAACCATTATGTGTATATCAGAAATGTTATTCTTAAGTTGTTAGTGGAATGTTTTAAAAACATTACAGAATTAAAAAGGTTTGAATAACATTAACCAAGCAATATAATTAATACAACGTCTAAAAATAAACTGGAGAGTCTGAATGTTCCTAGAACATTCTAAATAACTTAATTGATGTTTTTGTTGCTTAAAGGAAACGTTAGAGTTCCTACAGCCGAAAATTGTTAGCTGGGTGACTTATTAGAAGTTACCTTTGGAGTTGGCAGATTTGTTTATTGCATTTCCTGTTTTGCCCGGAGTGCAAATCGTCTGTTTTTCTTGGAAGCACCTGAGGGAACGTTGGGCAGGTGGGCCTTTATCTGCACAGTGTTTAGTATTGTGCCGTAATCAGGCTTGGCTAATGCTAATGATGAATGAACATAAGCATAATAATGCCTGAATAAGCAACACAATAGCCCCTCACTACCTCTGAAAGTGTATTGTATACTGCAAATTAAAATGACTGGAGAAAACAACTGCACAAAAGCTCATTAGGAGCGACTAATGAATATTGCGTCAGTGGTGTGCTGGGAAGATGAGGTCTGTACAAAGAAATCGGGCCAGTGTGAGTGCAGGTAAATGTTTGTCTTTTTGTGATTCGCACAATGAATTTTTGCGTGTCTCATTAGGAACTTTATTGATAATGGAAGTAAACAAATATTCACTGGATCTATACCTCGCAGTCATTGACAAAAATCGGTAATGGAAAAGATTGCTTAATGAGACTTTTTATGACACAAAAATGTAATTATAAAGATGTTTTAAAGCCATTTAAAGTAAAGAGCAGTTCTGCAAATCTGTCTTTAGGAAACCATTTGCGAGAACTCGGTTAGTGAAAGACAAACAGAATGTAGCAGAATTCAATGAGTCACATTTATCTGAGAGTGAGAAAATGTCTGACCTAAACGAATGCAAAAAATGCACAAACTAATGTGTTTAAAGCCAGAAATATATACACAAGTTTGCATTTTAACAGTTTAACTAACTGTAAAATACATAGTTCCAGTTCTACATTTGGATTAAATTTGCACTATAACGCCCCTTTGTCATGCTAAGAATTCAGAAAGCACTTACCTTAATCGCATTATGAATTCATTTTTAAAATAGGAGAAAATTGTGTGTACGTGGCTATTTGCATTGGCACACTTGAGAAAAATATGTTTCGGCCCCTATAAGGAGGAGAAACCGCACAAAACCGACAAGCTTTCCGTTCGTATCCACTCTACTGTGATGACATTATTGTCAGCCATGTATGATCCTCTCCCTAAATACTGCACAGGTTATCTAAACACAAGAAACTTTACTACCTTAGAAGTGGCTATTAAACAGCTGGAGCTACAGCGTGACAGTTCCTGTCAGCATTCATCGTGCAGAAAATCGCAGTCGCAGGTATCAATGTGACACATGAGGACGTGTGATGAGCTGCCAGAGACGTTTCTGAACATAAATCTGTCACCGTCTGCAGTTTGATGAACGTTCGGTTGACAGAGATGCCACCACAGGCAGGAGACGGTGGAGACAGGGGCACTAGAGGTTTAATGTTATGTGGAGCCATGGTTTACTGTCAGCTATTTACTTCTGTTAGACGTGTCTCTTCGAAGAGAAAATCTCACAAAAACACGTCCATGTCATGTCTAACCCAAAATTCGAACAGAAAAATAAGACATCATATTTTGCATAAAAAAGTGTGATGCTTGTTTTCAGGGCCTTTAAAATATGTTAGTTGTAACAGTATGTTTTTATTCATTGTAAAATATGTTTAGATGACAGGTAAGCACATTTTACAATACTTTATCTCATTCTTATCTTAATAGTAATTTGTATAAATTCCTAGTTTCTATAATACAGTAAAATTTTAATACAGATGTCCTAAAAATACTGCCGTTGAAATGAGACATTTTCGCATTACGGTAATGAAAAGAAAGGTGTGATTAATTGTGATGGAAATAATGTGCAGTTCTCAGGAGGAGCTGTTTTGTGTCGATCATGTGACATTTTGGAACAGAGGGTATTTTCATCACGAGCCAGGGAGTAAAACCAAAATGACCTGAAAAATGACTTAAGACATTCATGTGTTTTTTTTTTTGGCCACAAACAATCCATGTAAATACACAGAGACCACAGAAACACCTAAACAAAGCTGTGTTAGATGTAAGGTTGAAAATGGCAGTGACAGATTGATTTATTCAGCTCTTCACTCGTATATTACATAAGCAACACTCTACACTCGACACACAGTTTCAGCTCCTCAGAGATCTCACATCACTTACTAACAAATTTTAAAAGCTGAAAAAATGCTTCTCTTGGCATTAAAACTCAATTTTATTGTTCAGTGTTTTGGATTAAATCTGATAACTGCTGGGCTCTTGAAGACTATGTTTATATAAATAAACAGGAACCTCTTTATTCCCTTCCGTGTCATAGCCTACAAACAGTGTTCACAAACAGAATCAAAAACATTAATCAAATGCCAACGGAGCGTGAGATGTGTCAATGTTTACGTGCAGGAGTTCTGCCTTACTTGCATTGTATAACCATTCACATTATTCTGGGGCGGGACTAGTTGTTTTGAAAATGGATGCAGGAGCAGATATTTGGAAACAGTCATCACTGTATGTTTGCAGTAAAGTTTGGTTAGGGCACACAAATTACTTTTTGTTTAGAGCGTCGTTGAGTTATGTTGTTTCTAGGCAATGTTGATTGGTATGTTTGTAATGTGCCTACACTGTGTATCAGTCTAAGAAACATTGCTGAAATACGGCATGCTAATGTGGGAGAGAAAGGTTTTTCAGTCTTGCTATGTGACCGATTTCTCTGCTGAGTAATGCGGCCAGAGGAAGCAGAAAGCAATAATGAGATATCCAGCCGTGGCAAAGAAGATGATATTATCCTTCTGAATTGGACAGTAAAAAGGTTGGATTAAGTTGCATGAGGACAGAATTAACTATCTCAGTGCTTTTGAAAAGAAATGGGTATTTCCACCAACAGGCTAAAGAAATCCCTCTTTTGCAGTGGTGGTATAGGACACCCCGACCCAGACATCATGAAAAACCCCATCCTCCATCCTTAATGTTCTGATTAAACCCGCTGGAGGAGAGCGAGAAACCACATTGTATGGCCAAAATCATTTTTCCATGTCTTTAATGTATTAGAATTATGAAATATGTTGCTAAAATGATTCATTCAACCTTGTTTTGTGCCCTTATCGAATCATTTTAGTTTGATTTAGGAGACAGGTGTAAATATTCACCACTGCACCATGGAGTTAACCGGTTAGCTAATCAAAACTCCTTTAGGTCTTCATAAAATCTATATATATATATAGATATATATATATATGTCAGTTTTTAATTCTGTAGTTCTTTTAGTCATTCTCATCTTTATCAGGATATTATTACTGCTTAAGATTCATTTCACAAGCCGCAACATTCAGCATTCACTAACCCTAACCCTAACCCTAACCATACAAACGCAAACCAATTATATCATAATACTTACCTAAAGCATGTTATTAACTCAGTCAAAAGGTCATCTTTTACATTTGGACCACCTGTGCATGGCTGTTCCCCAGCACTCATTAAATGAAAACACATTCTTAAGTTTCATACTGAGGTTGTGAAGGTTTATAGCTCAGTGTTCCACTTTCTTGGAAGACAGCGACAGCTAAATAATCACATAAGCACAAACCTCATTTTTTTCCGTGCCGATCACATGATCTTCATGATCTTTGTGACTTTCATGGTAGCACAAGGTTGGCCCACACAAACCCAGTCTCTGACGCTCACTGTGTAGTGTGAACATGTGCAAGGAGTTATCAAAGTCAAACCGCCTGCATTGCTATGCACCTTGGGTCCAGTCTGAAGTCATAATAAGCGTTTGGCTAGTATGATAATTACAATCGTTAATTAGCCTCTTGTGGCAAGCAGCAGGATTTCCAAACAAGGAAAATTGTATGTAACTCTCGGTGTGAGACTTTATAATTATAGATTAATCAACATTACATTCCCCTACACGTCAAAGAGGACGACTTCTCGTAATACTTCGCAAAATGGATTTGTATACATCACTGCTTTTTAATTTCATTTTTACTGAAGTAACCTGGTATGAGGTAGCTTGTGCATATAATGTTCTCTGATGGACTGTTACAAATAGTTTGTCGTCATTAATGACTTGCAGACAGAAATCCGAGTAGCGTTTCAAAAAAGTGTTTTTGACCTGTGATGGATTACTTTTAAGTGTGAGAGGGAGATAAGAGTGTCTCCAAAACATACTGTACCCAACATTAATAACCAGACTTTTACAGTTTGATATGTGTTGTACTTGTCTAGTGTAATATGTAAGTTTTGTTGGAGTTTTTGTTTAAGCCTTGAGTTCTTTTAAACTTGACACTTTTATTCCTTAACCTCGTTCTCTTAAAGCAGCATTTTTTGGGATAAAAATGAACAAACATCAGTTATTGATCACATACATGACGGAAAATGTTCAAAATAGTTTCCTTACCCTGATTCCCAACAGTAAATTTATAATGATTTATAATTTCAGCTGTCAGGTCTGATTTCACAGAATATGTCAGTTTAGCTTCATTTGACTTTAACATATGCAAAGAAAAGTACGTAAAGTAACTTGCAATTCATATTCTGCATAACCAGAATATGAAAGATGGCCCTTGTGTAAAGAAGGCCTTCAAGTCAAAGACCTGAGTCCTGACAAAGAGAAAAAGGGCTGTATGTTAAACTAGCTGAATAATATATGCCACAAGCGTGCAGTGCCTGTGGTTTGCTTTGACTTGTTAAGTGTGAGCATTTTTGGTTTCACAGGAGTGTTATAGGGTTAGAGATGCAGTTTGGGTGGGATGTTTCACATTAATGGCAGAGCACAGAACAATAGAACAATCAATGAATAAACCATTAGAATGAGCAGTTTTTCAAGCAGGTCTTTGTTGTAGAAAAGACCTTGTGCGGTGAACTCCATCTGCCTTATCGCTGGCCATCTCCCCTGCGAGAAGCTTCAGTGTTTTCGCTCTTGTGAATTTCTCACTTTCGTTTATCATATTATTAAAGTTGACCTTGTGTTCCCATCCAGGACCTCTCGAGAGACGAGGGCGATGGTTTCGCTATGATCAAAGGTCAGGCGGGTGATGTATGGTTGGGATTGTACCCGTGCTTCGCAATCGTTTCTTCTCATCTTACCGACGCGCATGTTGCCTCAGACTCAGTAAGAGAGATCGTGGTGTTTAAGGGCTGCCTCCAATCTCGTCTCATTTTGAGCTGACAGAGTACAACTCGAACCCTTGGCCTGCCAACAGCCTTAAACACCTGACCCGAGGATGAACTCAGATTTCCATCCAGTTCCAATGTGAGTGCAAAGCAATTGCTGATACATTAATATGGATTTTGTTTATTTACTCTCTTAATAATGTTTCTGACCTGTGATGTTCTTTGCCAGTTATACTGTTGGCATGTCACAATTTCCTCCTGCGTATGTTCAATTACAGAAAGTGATATAATTCCCCTTATTCCACTCATACTATGAGATGAATTGCGTTCATTTATGTAGATATATTGGTGTGCGCGAGTTGTTTAGTACTTCAATTAATTATGTACGTTTTTAACTTTGCATTTAAATACAGGACATGAGGTCACATACTGTAGCAGTGTGAATATGTTCCTATAGGGCTGTAAATATATACATATTTTATGGTATGTCACTGTAGCACTATATGTGTGTGCGTGTGGCACAGTTTGCAGTTTTACATGTATTGAAAGATCTGGACCGTGATTTTTGCTGGTAACCTAAAGACTGTATTTGATTCTTATGTGATATTAATGTTTATACAAAATTATTCTACATCATGTTTTTTTAAAAACAGCTAAAAGAAAAGACACACACTGACTGTCTGAAGAAAGTTTCTCAGAATTGGAAAGTTTAAACGCAGTTTGGCATGCAGGACAGTAGACAGTAGATGCGGGACAGGGCCAAAAACAGGAACGTCCCAGCCAATACAGAATGGAAAAGCTAAAGGTGACCGTGTGTTTTAGGACAGCCAAAAAGTAATTTGTATTGCAAGGATCTCTCAGATGTACGCAGGGTTCCCTCTGAAAAAGCCCTGCCAATTCACACAACCATGGGAACACTTAGCATTCAGTGTTTTTAGCCAGATTCCCTCAAAAGCATCTGTTTGTTTAGACCGCAGGGGCGGCAGCTTTACCAGGCCTCTGGCAAATAAGTCTTCTGTGATTGGTGGATGAAAGAAGAGAATGTTTAGTTGAAATGCAGAAGATCGTACTGGCTGTCTGTGTGATTGGGGTCAATGCCTTGAAATCTAAGAACAACAATGACTAAACAACAGCACGTAGACGTTTGGGGAAAGATAATGATTTAATGTTTCCAGCTCACAGAGAAACGTTTATTATGAAACACAGGTGGAATGCTGAGAAGGGTCTGTGAGTGTTTGCCCTGCTGTGATTGGCTAAGAGTGAGGGTCAGGGCGGAGCCTCCTCTGATAACTCTCCAGAGGAATCCTGAGCAATCACGTTCGGCTGCTGGGAAACTGCACTTTGAGGCAATCATGAAGATTATACAGAAGGATAAATTGAAGATTGTAATTCAGAATCAGACCCCTTGTTCTTTTTCACCCCTTCACACAGACAGTCACACATCTGGCACAACACTGTAGTGGAAAGTTGCCCATTAAAGCTGCAATCCGTAACCTTTGCCACTCTACCGCCGTCTCTGTTTATAACATAGAATTGCAGGTTACTTTACATAACTTCATGGGTAAAATAAGGCAAATGAAGCCAAACTGACATTTTTCCAGGAATTTGGACCTGACCGCTCAAAAAAATAAAAATTATTATAAACGTTCTTGATTTTTGTGTATTTTCAACCAGAAAAATGCTTTCATGTAAAATATTGTGCCACCCATTAATTTTCCTTTTTATTGACATAACATTTAAGAGTGAATGTTTATTCCAAATGTATCCAAATTTAAATGTATACGTTATTTTTAGGGTACCTCTTAAATAATAATTTTAATTATGGAAACAAACCAAAACTTTATTTATTTATCTTCCTTAAAGAACCATCTTGATTATTGCTTATACTGAAATTAGACAAACTACTCATTCATTTTTCACTTTCGTGTGGATCATTGTTACATTAAAGGCAGGACCGTCGCCTACAATCTGGCCTTGGTTTCAGCGTGATGTATCCTCAGCTTCGCGGACCACTGAGACCTCCACCCAGTTTTGATTTCAGCTTGTGACTCTTTCTTTGCCTATTTTTGGGAGGCTTTTGTCTCTCTTGACAGAGATTATGCAGATGAGGCAGCCATACTGGTCCTGGAACGCTTCTGAGTGTGTTGGTGTAAACAGAGTGTGGACGGCTTACATGTTGACAGGGTGCTCCTCTCCATTGCCACTTCGCCTCAGGGCTGCCAACAAAGAAGCCACATTTCTTAAATACAGACCTTGTTTTACAGCCAATACAGCACAGTTTCCAGCTTTTCTCCTCACCCACTCAGCTTTTTCAGCAGGAGAAGGGATGTTTTCATCAGCAATTATATATGTAGTCACTATGTAGTGCTTTTAAACACCTCCACATGGCTACTGTAAAGCGATACTCAAAAGGTTGAATAGGCTGTAGGCTCCAGCTGGACTCATTTCAAGCTGTTTGATCTGTTGTTTAAAGGTCATGCACTTGTTTTTCCAGAACTTTGCAAAGGTACTGCAGGTCACCACCACATAACGCTATCTGCACCACTGCCCCAGAAATTCTGCTGGGCAACCCAGCTACCAGGGAGCGTTCTCAGAATGTTGGCTAACAGTCTCTAAAAGTTCTCTCAAAGTTGTCGGGGAACATTCTTGCACTAACATTAGTAGAACGTTTTATTAATGTTATATATCATATATATCGAAATGTTATTCTTAAGTAGTTAGGGGAACGTTTTAAAAACTACAGAATTTAAACATTTGAATAACATTTGTATAACCAAGCAATAACGTTAATACTATGTCTAAAAACTAGACATTTTGAACATTTAAAAAAAACTAACCTTTTTAACATTTTTTATGGAAACATTAGGGAAATGTTCCTACAACCTAAAATTGTTAGCTTGGAAAGTGCTTTTGTATGTGCATGGGTAACCTGTGGGTAAAGGCAATATTCTGTCAAAAATTGAGACTTACAAAGATTTTCAAGGTTCCATCTTGAAAAAACATTCCAGGTGATTCAAGTGTGTCCTGTGCTGTTCCTCTTGATGGCTGTGCAATGCATCTGGAATTCCTACCGCTTGGAAGAACAGAATCACTTTGATGAAACTCATTAATTCTTTCACTTCAAAGACCTGGTGATTTTGAAGAGGATCAAACATGATGTACGGAAGAAGAAGAAGGTGCTCGTTTTTCTAGGTCAAGAAACCTTGATAGCTTGGTTCTGCTCTGAGCTTGGAGGATTTTTTCCTTCAACCTGATATGCAGAAAACACAACACCATCATTGGTGCCTGTATAGAAGATATCCGGCTCCTGTGAATAGACTGCGACTAAAGGATGCTTACTGCAATATTCATCATAGCCAGAGCTTGTCTTTTAATGTTTGTGTAAACTGACTGGAAATTGCAGCTCTCGTGGGCATTGTTGTACCTCTTAGTTCTCAAACAATTACTAAACACGTTTTGTTCTGCTTTGGAAAGAAAGCAGGTCTACAGTACATCGAGGGATGCATTAGGAAGCACAGAGGGAGTTTCACCCTGCAACTTTGAAAGTGCAACCGGCCTCAAGTGAGAAAGTCACTGCCTGTTTGAACTGTATAAGAAACAGTTGTTCCTCGTAAATGGTTAGCCTTGGCATTTCATTCCTAAAGATGCTGTTATTATGCCAAAGATAATACAAGCCTGTTACATCACGTTCAGTCAAGTTCTTGATGTCCTGTTGAATTATACCATATTGTAAAATGTTTTGTTTTGTATTGTTTCATTTTGTTGTTTGTGTTTGTTTTGTTTCATTTTGTTGTTTGTTTTGTGTGGTTTGATTCTCTGTGAAGCAGAAATGGAATACAGAAAATAATTTCTTTAAACATTTTCATTGTTTTGAATAATCCTTGTCCTTCCTAGAATACTTTTGCATGCATGAGTTGCATGCGCAATTCTAGTGTCAGATAGACACACAGGTGTGTTGTTTCTTAGCAGTACACCATGCAAATGACAAAATATAGGAAAACTACATATCTAAAGATAGCCTTTGTGTTTAAACCCCTTTCTTTACTGTGTTTACATCCTCTGTGTTTCCATGGTTACAGCGCAATATACACAAACACCTGCTGTGTGTTCACGTTACCTCAACGTTTGTTTCTGTTTTTTTTGCAGGGCCTCTTCAAAATCCAGGTTTATAAGAGACACATCAATGAAAGGTGCTGTTTTGTAATTCTCAATCATCTGCTTCCATCTCTGCTCCCTAAGGAAGAATGTCGCAACATTTGAAGACAGATGCACGCATTCACTATCACAGATGTATGCGCGTCCTTACCACGCTCCATGAAATATTAAAGCTTGTTCTGTTCTGTCTTCGCCCCAAAGCATTTTGCTTTGGTTTCTCTGCAGGCGCCACACAGGGATGCATTAGGAACTGCAGATGTGCACATCTTCTAATAGACCGTCTGCGATTGACATGCAGGCGACCAATCACAGGAGCAGTATTGTCTTGTTAGAAATAATTCTGTATTTTCTATAATGATCAGAAAAGGGAACAAACGGACTAAGATGCAGTTTTTCTTCAGATTAACTCTGGATTCCTTTCTCCTGGTCTTATTGCATTAGATTTATTAGTGCATGTTGTTACAACGAATGAAAACATAATATCTTATATACTGTACATATACTATACATATTCTGCATGTATATGTGTGTATATGTGTGCGTGTAAATAAATATACAAAAAAATATACACACATTGATTGTGAAAGCCATTTCATGTTGTCTTGGTAAACTGACCCCGTGAAGTATTTCAGTTGTTTATACAAACAGGTTTTCAGAGTCGGATCACAGCGAATGAACGGGTTGTGAACACAGAGCTGCAGTCACTGAGTCATCTCCAGGCCGAGCTGAGTGCTGCTGAAGTGCTTGGGCCGGCCTTTGATGAGCAGATAAAAAGAAATGGAGGAACTCTGGCTTTCACTCCCATTCCAGCCTTTGAATCAGGCAGGGACGTTTCAGATTATGCCTGTTTGTTTGTCTTTTTTGACAAACAAATCCAGCTCTCCTCGAGCCCCTCTTTTGTTTGATGAGGAAATGAAAGAGCCGAGAGGGTGACATAGAGAGAGAGACAGAAAGACAGCGATATTCCCTCAAAATGCTCTGCTTTGTTTGTCGGTGTTTTATCACTGTCTGGCTGCATAAATCAACCAAACACTCTTCTACAGTTGGGTAGAAGAATTTGGCAGCGTGATTGTTCTCATAACCTCTCCATGTTGCCTCCGGCGCATCATTTTTCACCCGAAAAAGCAAAACCTTCTCGAATCTGTCAGACATGAGCGAGAACTTGTGGACTTGCGTTTTTGAGGGCTTTTGCCACAAGGTGATAAGTTATCCATACTGTGTCCTGGAGGCTTTTCTACGATTGCCGTATAGAAGTAATCGCTCTCCAGGTGATTCAGGAGTGCAGAATCTCTCCCACACATCAGGCAAGGTTAATATACTGTATCTGGAGACCGGCTCCAGCATACCATCAAGTCACCTAACACTACAGTCTTATTAAATAAGAGCAATTACACTGATGTAAAAAGGCCCGAGGGCTGGAACACTGAGTAGAGGCAACACTGTATATCATCTGAAAGCACAAACCAACAGAGTGGAAGAGAAATATGTTCCACATAACCGGTCAGGGTTTCAGGTGAGCTTTAGAAATTATAAGTGGTGCTTGCTAAGGCAAGCATCAGTTACTGTTGCTCCTACACAGAGTTTGAGATTTGAAGAAACCCTCAGTATTAAACTTGAAGGTGCACTGTACAGAAATCATATCAGTCGCTTGTTGAGAACTGTTATACCTATTAAACCCAAAAACATTTGGGGGTGGGACACTTTTGACTTGGATCATTAAGCAGCCACATACCCAGCTAACAAGGAGTTTCTCAGAAGGTTGGCTAAAGTTCTCTCAGAGTTATTGTAAACTATTGTTGCAGCAACAGTAACAGAATGTTTTTCCAACGCTATATATCATATATATCAAAAGCATAATTTTTAAGTTGTTAGTGGAGAGTTGTAAAAATGTTACAGAATAAAATGTTCTAATAACATTCCTAAAACAAGCAAAAACTTTAATACAACCCAAAAAAAAATACGTACCACACTTAACAATTGCTTAGCAACTACCTAGAGCACCTTCGTGTTACTGGTAGGTTTAAATAATATGTATACATTATATATACACTTTTATTATGTATAATGAAATATATGATTTATATATTATATGACATACATAGAAAGTTTAATTTTGTGATCTGTTTCTTTTATCCACAGGACTGTTTAATATGATTTCTTGGATTTATGACACTGAATAAATTACACGGGCTGAAACAGACGAGTGTGGACAAAGGTAACGCCGTTTCTTTAAAGATTCCTTGAGAATCATGGTCTCGCACCACAGTGTTCATTTGCACTTTATGATCCCATTACAATGTTCTTCTTTCTAACGTGAAGTTCTCAATTCAGCCTCGATGCTGTTTTTTGAGAAGTCATTTCATTCATTCACTGACGTGCGTTATTCCCTTAGTCTTGCTGGCATTGTCAGCGGCTCGTTTTATCCAATAGACAGATTTTGGCGTTCCTCCAGGTTGGAGATCTTCACGTCCCAGGAGTCCATCTGATCACAATGGGCAAATTTGAATCCATCACCCTCAGGAGAAAGATTGTCTCGTCCATTAATATCCGGTGAATTGCCTCTGGAAAAGACTTGAATATTTCATTCAGTAATTAAGCCAGAGCAGATCGAGAGGGGACCTTTTAATCTCTCAGTTCTGGGTGACTTCTTAACCGATTCTAAATGGCTAATGGAAAGTACATTAAACCGGAAATCACAGGCGCATGATCTGATTTGAAACGACATATTTCTTTCGGCAGTTTTTTTGTCACCCTCTTGAGTCCTTTTTTTGGACTGCGGACTAAATGCAGTTTCTGAAAATGTAAGGTAATATGGGGTGAAGAGATATTTTTGATGGAACAATAATTATGAGTGTTTGTCTTCACTTGTCTTCAACATTCTGTATTGATTGTGTATTATAAACAAAAATAACCGTCATTTAACATCAAGGTAACAAACCACCTTCAAAGGCTAATAAAAAGCCAATGGAGCAGCCCTGACTCTGACAGCTTGTATACATTAGTTACTATAAAACACATGCTGGCGTTGTGCTGTTTCTCCAGCGGCAGCTAATCTTAATGAGGCGCTTCTGATGTACACACGCTCACAAATTAGCATCATTCTTTACTGATCGAAGTGAAATAAATCGTGGTCAATGCTTCTGCATACAGTAGTTACAGAAGACTGGCAAGAAATGTTCACATTTAACAATCTCAGACTCTGTTGTTCAGAGGAACACCCTCCCAGCTAACCATTTCAGGTTATTATTTTCCATGAAGTAACACAAAAAGTTAAAAGTTTTATTCAAATTTTTTAATAAAACCCTAAGTTTTAGGAACGTTCAAAACAGCTAATTTTTTTAAACATTGTATTAACTTTATTGCTTGGTGATATAAACATTAAACATTTCTACAATTCTGCATCGTTTTTGAAACGATTTTTGCAATTCTAAGTCGTTTTGGATTAATATGATATATAGCGTTAAGATGTGCTGTTAGTATTCCTGCAAGAACGGTTTTTGATATTCAGAGAAAGTTTAGAGAATGTTAGCCAACGTTCGGAGAATGTTCCCTGTTAGCTGGGCTGTATTATCTTCAAAGGCCACATATGTTTATGCAGCTTAATAGAATAGGAGATTCAGTGTGCATGGGATTATTGTAATACCCTTGGGCATGTTCGTCTGTGTGCAGCTCTTGTATATTTAATCTCTGACATTACCTTCTGTTGTTGCCCTGTTGAAGCTGAGCTACCATCATTTAGCTGTTGATTCACTTGCCCGTTCAGCTGTCGCACAAGTACACGCTTGTGCTTTGTGAAACCACGTTTATACTCCATTTTTACGATCATCTCTTTCACCCTTAATGAGAAACACTTCATCTGTTGAACTCCTTTTAATTCAACCCTGTACTGTACATAGACCCATTGAGAAAAAGACGTGAGGCATCATGGGATATATTTGAGCTCTTTGTGTGTCATGGTTGAGGAAGTTTTCCCTTGTCAGTGTAGCTTGAATCGAAATAATGAGTTTCATTTAGGCTGACACCATGCTGAGAACGTTCCAGTACTGGCATCCAAAAACCGACTTCATTTGTGTGTCCCTCACTCTCCCAGACAAGACTAAATTAATTAGCTTCAGATAGATATTGCTGCTTTCCGCTAATGTGGCCCGTGGAGAAAACAAGACCCACTGCATACACTGTCTGAGGACTTCCCCGGCTAACAGAACGTTCTCAGAACATTTGCTAATGTTTTCCAAAAGTTCTCTCAATATCAAAAAATGTTCTTGCAGTAATGTTAGGAGAACATTTTTAACATTATATATCATATATCAAAAACTTTATACTTAAGTTGTTAGTGGAACATTTGAAAAATGTACAGAATTTTAAAAAATGTCTGAATAATGTTCTTAAAACCAAGCAATAACGTTAATACAGCGTCTGAAAACTGACGTTTCAGACGTTCTTAGGACTTTCAAAATAACATTTTTTTACATTTTTGTTATTTAATTGAAATGTTACAGAAACGTTCTTATAACCTAAAATGTTCAGCTGTGTATAAGTGGAGCATATAAGTGGGGGAGTTCCAGGTCTTTGCTGTAGTTTGGAAGTTTCAGAAAATGAAGTACTTTTTAAATCATAGAGCCATCTCCTTTGATACACACCGCCTGCTGTATTTGAACATTTAATTTTGTTGGAAGTGAAATGCAGATAATGACCCTTCCTTGTTGTCCTCAGCTTCCATCACAGCCTGTGTGTGTGTGTTAAGCTTCAACATTTCTCCCCAGGATTAATTAGTTTGATTCACACTGTGTCAGCCATGCCAGCATCTTACCTCAGGGTAACTGGCAAACAAACAGTAGAAAAGAGAAGGCAGATACCTTTTGTGTGTGTGTGTTCGTTAGATTTGTGTGTTTCTGTTCATTTCCAAGCTTCGTTGAGAGTTTGTCAGATGCGGTAGCTTGTATGTATTTACCCCTCTGAATTCTTTAATTAGCGCACAGTAAATACATTGACGACAGCAGAATGCTTGGGAGTTGGAGCAGAGAAACGGGAGCACTCGCAGGCTGTGTTAATCTGAGGCGGTACGGGGAGTAAATTTAGAAGGTGGGGTTTGGAAAATGCGACATCCTGCCTGACAGCTTGCGTCGCTGCTGAAGGGTGGCGCTCGACGCACCTCGACGATCTTGCACGTGAAACATTTGTGCCCGGCACGTATGTTCATGAAAGAGTGAGCTTTGTCATTTTGCGGCGTGAGACTGACAGAACAAATCTAAGCCTGACCAATATTTGCATGCTGGGTTTGTATCGTCTCCTGCAGAAACGCTGCAAGTCTGTTTACGTAACTTGTACGTGATGTTTCAGAATTCATAATAAGTCTTATATTAGCTCTGGAATTGGCTACTTGTTGGAGGCTGTACGTAATTGATTATAGGAAAACTTGATAAAAGTGTCTCTGCCTCAGAGGCCTGGAGGCTGCAGTGTGATCTATTTGTTCTGGAGAGACAATGTAATCGACTCCATAAAGCGAAGACTTTAATGGGGGTCATTGCAAGAAACTGAGGGAGGGAGAGCTGGGATTCATTCTTCTGTTCAACACCCACCAGGGAGCCATGTGAGATGTCACCTCCCCCTTATATAATAATGGTAGAGTCCATTCCTGCAGAACTGAGAATGGTCAAAAGGAGGGAAGCCACTACAATGTTCAGCCATTAATAACCTGTTCCACTTCTGGCTGCTGATTGGCTGGTTGGTATTGTATTATGCTTTTGGTTGTTGTAGACCCGAGTCATATCTGGAAACCAGAATATCAGTTAAAAATATAATTTGGGGTTAGGCTCTTTAGACTTTGGGCCACCCAAAACAACTTACCCACCACCTAGCAATGCCCCGGCAACCACCTAAATCTAGCTCAATATCAGCCAGAACACCATAGCAACACCCTGGCAACCATCCACAACCCCTTAGCACAAGCAATCACCACTCTCATTTTCTTAAGAAAATTAAGTTTAAATTCAGAGACATGTTAAAAGAACAGAAGAATAATAGCAGGAGCATGCGTCTATGCATTTTTGTTCAGCGTGTTATTGCATTTGTTAAATGCAGCCTTGCTATTTAATTAAAAGGAGGGATTTAAAATGCTTTACCATTGTGAACTTGCGTTCTGGACAAATATGAGTCACCTACTAATGGTGTGTAAGAATCTGAGGATGCGAATTATCTACAACACGAGCTTGACATTTTGTTGACCATTCATCTCGCAACTGTCTATTTTAAAATAATGGCTTTTAAAAAGTACTTGACAGTTGTTCAGCGAGCATGGCTGCCTGCGAAAGTTTCCGTGCTAGAGTTAACTTTTCTGAATTAATCATAGCACCGCGTCATTAATCTTCATCTGCTGGACGTTTTGGGGCACACTTCAAGAGATAATGGTAGAATGTGGTGTAAAGGCAGAGTTTGAGGGTTTAGTTTCTTTTTGTGCTGACTCAGTGGTCACCCAGTAGTCTCAAACTGTGCTCAGCATGACTCTTCTCACAGTAATGAGGGACTGACGAAAAGCATGTTAGTTCACTGTGGGAATCAAAGCTGGAACGTACAAATTTAATGAAGGCAGAAGGGTAGACAGTGTACCGCTTATGTGATATGCAATGACTCTTGTCCATTACCCTGCATTGCAGGATTCGGTTAATCATACATACATTGGCATGTACAGTGGGGTCCAATAGTCTCAGACCACATTGATTTTCTGTTTTGTTTTTCACTTTAACCATCATATTGTAGAATTGTCAGAAATGAAAAACAAAGAAACATTTTCATTTAATCTGCAATCTGTAACTTTCGCCTCTATAGCGCCATCTCAGTTTTAAACATTAAATTGCAGGTTACATCCCATACTTTTCTTTAGTCTTGAAGTCAAATGAAAGCAAACTGACATTCCAAGGAAACTGGACCTGACAACTCAAGTTCTAAAGCATTATTATAAACTTAAGGTAAGGTTAAACTTAAGGTTAACGTAAGGTAGGTACACTAAACACTGATCTGTCGTGTACTTGCACAATAGCTGATTTTTGTTTATTTTACATAAATAGTTCACCTGAAAACTAAAATTCTGCCATCACGCTTTGATGTCACTTCCGGAAGCGCAGCTCCATTTACATGTGAGAAGAATAGTTCACATCATGAGGTGTCGTGCTCAAAAGGTCAGATTCTTTTCTTCCATTAAAGCACACAAAGCGTTCTTTGGAACACCGAAATCACGCTGGGAAAACACGGATCATTAGGTTTTGCACAAACTTGTCAGCTCAAATGCATGCTGTAATTACTATTCACTTAAATTATGGTTATAATATTATTTTAATAATCATATTTTAAAAATCATATTTAGCAAAATTGCCAAATATAAACATTTTACTTTCATCATTAGTCATTTCAGACAATTGGACCCCATCATACGTAATTAAAATGCCAAATTCATTTCATTTAGCCTCCGAATTCCGGTTTTGGTGTCGGAACATGTAAGATACAGTGTGTGGGCTATTGTTTCACTACCTACTGGCTTGTCTGTTCTTTGTCTCTGCAGCTGTTTGTGTGTGGGGAGCTAAATAGGATTTTTAAAGGCTATTTTTCCATGTTTGTCACACACCATGTTAAACAAATCTCTCATCAAAGCCTCCTCTGCAATTAAGCCCACGGAGCACAGAGCTCATTTACCATCAGCTACAATTTACAAGCACAAACGCCATTACAGTTTTTTAGGTGTTTGTGCGAGAGAAGCTGAATGCTGCGACCACGCGTAACTCGTAAAATTCATCCAAAATGATTTTCTGTGCTGCGTGGCTGTAATACGGTCGGAGAAAGTCTTGACCTAGCGGAGCGAGTGCTAACGGCTGACATAACGCTGTCAACGCTCTGATTAGAGTTTGCCAGGAAGGACGTGAGAGTTTTGAAGGTCTGCTGATTGCAGTATCTTTCAGAAGTCCTTTGAGAAGTAAATTGCCATAACCTTGGAGTTTGGTAATTGCCCCAGACTGCTATCATTCCGGTAGTAAAGGAAAGGCCTTTCTCAACTCGCGCACAGTGGCGTCTTTAATGAAATATTTAGCTGGAGGCTAAGCAGAGGGTAATGACAAACGTCTGCTGTGACTTCTGCACACTTCAGTCCTGGACGACTGCTTCTCAGTGGGCTTTCAATGCTAAGTGATGATGACTATACGAGGGCAGCGTCTTGCTTTCCATCTGTCAGGAATCATCGTCACCCTTTTGCTTACAAAAAATCTGCTTTGACTGTTGGCAGCACATTAATAACTTTTGTTTGCTGTAAGAACCTTTTGTGTTCTTATATGTTTGTGACCTAAGAGTGTCATTTAAAGCCATTGGTCTGAGAGCCAATCAGAGTGTCAGACTGGATTTTGTTGTTGGGATGCTAACACCGCAGATAACAGAAAACGTTCTCAGAACATTGGCTAATGTTCTCTAAACCTTTTTCATAGTAACAAATACGTTATCGCAGTAACATTTATTCCAGTTTTTTGTGTATATCATATATATTAAAAACCTTATGCTTAAGTTGTTATTGGAACATATTAAAACATTACAGAACCAAGCAATAACATTAATACAACGTCTACAAAAATGGACATTTTGAATGTTCCTGGAACATTCAGAATAACATTTTTTAAAAGTTTTGTTACTAAAATTTGTAGCTGGGACATAGAGCTGTCAAGTCCCAGAGCTGTCAAATTCAGTGGACTCCAAATGCTCCCCTGCTAGATGGTGAATATAAATATCACTTTCCTCAGCTATCCAGGGGACTTCTTAAAACCATGTTAGCATGCTGCCTTCGCCACAAATGCTTAAGAATAGCTGTATTTCTGTTCTGCTCGTATTTTTAAAGAGTTAAATTACTACCTTGTCAGCATTTGAAAGCAGAACTTCCGTTCTTTTGACAAAGAACAGGCAATTCCTTTTTGTGCCAGACACTTACACCAGCCGGGAAACAGCAGCAGTTTGGGGAGTGCTAGCTAACATTTCTATTCTTAGCGAGCTGACGGATATGTCGAGTCCTTTTCTTCTCAAAACACTCGCAGGTGCTTATCTGAACCCCAGGTAAACCAAGTATCCGATGACGGAGACTCCCATTACCTAAAGCCTGAGAGACAGAGGAGCCCTTTTGCTTAAGGGAGAGTAATGCCGGGCTCTGCTGGAGCACAGTAATGAAAGCCAGTGTCTCAGGCAGGTGAAACTGTCTCTCAGGCTGGTGGAATGGATCTGCTTGTCTGTGGTGACACAAGCAGACGTGTCTGTCCTGTCAGATAACCCTGCTGATGTGCTGCCAGCCGCCATTTAAAAACACCATCTCCCCAGCTAACAATTTTAGGTTGTAAAAACGTTTCCCTAATGTTTCCTTTAGTAACAAATACATTTTAAAAAATGTTCAACGTTCTTGGAACATTCCAAACATCCAGTTTTGTAGATGTTGTATTAACGTGATTGCTTGGTTATTTAATTCTGTAACGTTTCTAAAACATTCCGCAAACTACTTAAGAATATCATTTTGATATATATGATATCAAGTAAAAAATTTCTATTCGAGTTCAAGTTTATTGTCATTTCAACCATATACAAGTACATAGTGAAACGAAACAACGTTTCTCCAGGATCTAGGTGCTACTAACATTACTGCAAGAATGTTTTTTGTTAACTTTGAGAGAACATATGGAGAACGATAGCCACGATAAACCACAGGACACAAGAGACCCACAAAAACAATGTAAATATAATAAATCATCTTAGCAGAATTTCTGTGTTTAAAACCTAATGCACTGTATGGAGTCAAGCTGATGAATTACCCAGTGTTGTAATGATATATTTGTGAAAGTAAGAGCATGCAGAGAAACTTTCCTTATGATTGTAATCTGCTCAGTGCTTCAGAGGAGCATTTAGGGAAAAATTCTTCGTAGGAAGAGATCTGCAGGGGCTCGTGTTAATATAGCCATCTACAACATTTTAGTTCACTGCAGTTTGTGTCTGTGGGGCCTGGATCAATAGCAGATAATGGACACTTTTATCTATGTTTCCCTATAATGCTTAATTTCTTCATATATGCTTATCTGAAAAGTATTGGATTGTGATTCTCTTGAACTGTTTTACATGTTAGTTGTAAATGTTTTACTGTTTGTTTTGACCATGTTATTTTTAGTGGCTACATTATGCAGTTTTTATTTGTAAATGCTGAATCAGCTGCATAACATTTTGTGGGTCGCAGTGCTCAAAGTGGGCTGGCACATACCAGCATACAGTACCGGCACTTTCTATCAGCGTACCTTCACTTTCTGTGTATTGCCACTTCTCATGTGTTGCCCATGCTTTCCACACAAAATTACCAGCACTTTTTTCCACTTAAAGCACTGCTCATGGGGTTAGGGGCTTGTCAGCACAAAATGCTAAAAAAACGTTTATACTTTGCCCCAGACCTGCACCATAAACCTCTGCTGTCCTGGAGCTGCTGGCCTGGAAATGCTGGCATGAAGCTACTGGCCTGGAGCTACTGGCCTGGAGCTGCTGGCCTGGAACTGTTGGCCTGGAACCGCTGGCCTGGAGCTGCTGGCCTGCACCTACTGTGTTAGACAGAACATAGATCTGAGTATTTGTGGGTTTTGCCAGACTGTCTTATACTGATGGGCTTTTTTTCAAAACCTCTAAATATTTAGTGCTTTTTTGGGGTCTTTGACTTGAAAGCGTTGACAGCCTGGT